>BLKR01000040.1:600000-1125811 GCA_011170035.1 Teleogryllus occipitalis
AAAATACATGGATTTTAATTAGAAATAAATCATTTAAGGTTTTCCATCGAGCTACGACTCAAATTTAACTTATGTGTGTGCTGCTGTCGCATCAAGCCAGCTTACACGCGTTTTCGCCCCGAAAATACGTGGCAATTAATTCCAAAACGTGGCAATTAATTGGCAATTAATTAGCAATAAATTATTTGAGTGTTTCCGTCAAGCTGTGACTCGCATTTTTGTCCCAAAAATACGTGGCAATTAATTCCAAATTGTGGCAATTAATTGGTAATTAATTAGCAATAAATTATTTGAGGGTTTCCGTCGAGCTATGATTCGAATGTAACTCGTATGCTGGCGTCGCGACAAGCCAGCTCACAACCGTTTTCGCCCCGAAAATACGTGGCATTTAATTCCAAATTATGGCAATTAATTAGCAATAAATGATTTGAAATGTTTGGTTGTTTTGACTGTTGGCTTTTCCAGCTTCACGTACCTTGAATCAACGATATATTCACGTTTTATATCGGTTAGTGCCAAAAAGTCGACTTTTTAGTACATATTTTATATATTTTACCTGAAAGTACATATATTTGCATATTTCACCCAAAAGAATATATTTGTACATATTACTGCATTTTTTGTAGTTAATTATTGATTTTTCCTATATTTTTTGATAAGAAATATTTCAGGCAAACAATTCTGCGTTGTCAGACATTTTTCTGTAGCTGCTTCTCCAAATTGCCGCTATTGCATTGCGTTGAATTAAGTCTTTCCATAAATACGGACGGTATTGTAAATAAAAGGGCAAGGTGATGATGCAATCCATAGCTTCCGGTGTGTTAGTTTTCAGCGCGAGTATCACAGAGAACAGAAAGGAAGTTTGGCTTCTGAAAATGATACATTTTGCAGGTGATATCGCGTTGCCACCTCGCATCTTTCAGGGGTCTCCCTCGACCTTCATACCCTTCACCAGAAACTACACGCACCAGCTCAAGAGGCGCCATTATTGTTTTTACGGTGTTCGCTGTAAATAATAGGATTATGAGGAGAATAATTTTTAATATTGGTCTTTATGTTAATGAAACAGAACAATATACACTAAGATAACAGTATTTTAATAAAATAGAATTGATATAACGATAGTTAATGTTACATATGTTTTTACATTTTAGTACGTATTTCTGTATATTATAATACATATATATGTACATATTTTCCCTCTTTTTAGTACCTAATTATCCGGTCCCTATTGATGTTCAAGAGAAATAGTATAGGGCCTAGGATTGATTCTTGTGGCAATCCATAATTTATCATTCTAGGTTGGGGCTTGAAATCTCTTTCTCTAACGTGCTTTCTTGTGACTACTGGATAACAATTTGAAAGATAAGATTACACCCATTAATGTGCAATGCCTCTAATTCCCTAAGTTTCAAGTTCGGATAACTGTATGTGATGATTAACAATGTCTAATGCTTTTGATAAATCTAGAAATAAACCGATGGGGATTTCTTTATGATCTATAGCAACAAGTATATCATTTAGAAAGGTGAAGTTAGCAGTGTCTGTAGATCTACCATTTCTTAATCCTTGTTGGGCCTCTGTCAATATGTTATTTGAATCGAGAACATTTTTGAGATTATCATTAAAAAGCTTTTCTAGAATTTTTGATAATCCTTTTTTTAAATATATGTGTAAGCCTGTGGGTAATCAGGCTTGGCTAGGTTGGTAATCATGTCTGGCTCGCCCTGTCGCTTGTCGACACGCGCGTGAGAGGCAGTTCGTAACAAGACTCCGAGCTGAGAGCATTGATGTTCACAAAGGCTTGCTATCGGCATTGTATTGATTCAGGTTGGTCTTAATCTTTAGTTTTAAGTATATTTGTTTATCATTGTATTTCTGTTTTTAGCTAATCTGTACATATTATTTATATTACAGTTGTTTACTGCATCTTTACGTGTCGATTCTAACCCTAACTCCGCTCCCTTGAACTCTTTAAATTGTGGCTTACATATGTATTGTGTTTAGGTCTTTAATATCATGACTCAATTTGTTGTAAAGTGTAATTCCCTCTATTAGGGTACTTTTTGATAAAGTGTAGTTTCAGAGTGGGGAACATGAAGGTTATCCTTTTGACGAGTGTTGTAATTGTGTACATCAGAATTTAGAGTAAAAGTGTCTTTGTTTTCTTTGGGAGTCTTTTTTGTGAAGACCACTATTTCAAATATTTACATGCATGGTAGTGGAAGAATCCTTAATTTACTGAACAAGGATTTGCAAGATTCCAGGTTATGAGTGCGGGTCATTGTTCGAAAAAAAAAGTAATGACTCAAGGACGTCTATCTATACCTTATCCCTGGTGATACATATTACCCCTGTAGATATATAGATGTATAGATACATGAATATAATGATAATAATAATAATAATAATAATAATAATAATAATAATAATAATAATAATAATAATAATAATAATAATAATAATAATAATTAATAAAGTCCCCCAAAATCCAGCCCTACGTCCGAGCGAAAACCGTCTATGCCACGTGGGGGACGGACAACGTTACTAATGTGTCAGTAACGGCTAACAGGGCAATGGCAACCCATAACTAAGCGTAAGGAGAGTTGCTATAACAGTCATAAGGCCTCGGAAACCAAGCCGCTGCCTGGGGATAGCCGGAGCGCGACTGGAGCTATAGAGCGATTTTCCTAAGGATGAGCCAAAGTGACAGCTAGTGCTGGCAACATAACTGAAGGTTCTGTGGTCGTTGTGCCCATAAGACTCCCCGCATTCGTTCGTTTACAGTTGGCTAACTTGTAAATGGCTTCGACGCTTCCTTTTGTGATGTCCTCATCCGACAAAAATATAGTGCGCCGCGAGAAATAAATTAAATTAGGAAGTGCAGTGTTATGTGCTCTTCCGTAAAAATTCTTTTTTTCTATAAACATTACATTAATTTACTTTTTGTGTGATAAATATTATGTTTATTTTAAAACCGATACTTGAATGCGAGATGCGTACCGATGCACGTGGTTCCGGTCTTCGTGCTGTTGTG
Source organism: Teleogryllus occipitalis (assembly GCA_011170035.1). Lineage (NCBI taxonomy): Eukaryota > Metazoa > Arthropoda > Insecta > Orthoptera > Gryllidae > Teleogryllus > Teleogryllus occipitalis. The sequence goes on from BLKR01000040.1 coordinate 603,038, forward strand.
TGGCGTGCTGTGATCAAGAGCTTTCTATTTACATTCGTGGCAGTTTTCTTTTACTGTTTGTGAGAGCATGTTAAGAGATTTTCCACATACGTAATTAAATTTAAATATTTCCCGAACTCGCGGACGTGCATATATTTAAGCGAAACTCTTAGACTTCTACTTCTAGATGTTTTCACAGGAGCCATTAGCACTTTACGAAGGTGCATGACTGAACAGCTGTCGCGGCGGAGGGATACATGTGAAATACATGTGATGTTCACTTGTTTTCACGAACTGTCACTTAAGCTCATCCTTAGAAAAATCGTTCTATAGCGCTGGTCGTGACAGCGTGCAAGCCGCTAGTGGTGTGACGCTGAACAAGTGGGCGTACACCGGGACACCCGAAACTACTACAGACGACAAACGCAGCACCCCAAAACAATCAGCTGCGCCTGCCAACAGTGTTTCCTGAACATCACTCGGGACCACTCAGGCAGGCCTGCCACGACGGAGATTACAATGAACTATTGATATGAATGAAAATATTGCAAGGATATTCCAGCGCACTACCAGTTGCGAAACAGTCTATTTAGGTTACCGGCAGGAATTATGTAAACGTTTTATGGAACTTTACCCACACTTAAATCACAGAACAGAATGTAGCAGACCGAAGTCTGAACAGTACGTCTCGCTTATCAGGAGTGAGGAAATTAAAGCTGAAATCCAGAGAGAGAGATGCGGCGGAATGAAGGGCGGGAAGAAACAATAGAGTCCTTTGTAGATTTAATGCCTCAAATATCTCAACTGGATACGACAATCCTGCAAATAAATGCTTGCCGAAATGAACACCAACACTTTGAAGATTCTAGTGAAAATTCACTGCTTGAACAACTCCGTCAGCATTGTCAGACAACAAAAGCAGAAAACTGGGGATTTACATATCAAAGTAGACCAAGAATACAAGACAACACAGTTCCAAGAAATTGGCACAATTGATAAAACTGGAAAATGAAATATACTTCCCAGTGAAATGGAACAAGTACAAAATATCACACACGACTAACTTGATTCAACCATTTATTGCATGGCAATGACAATTGTAACGACATATGGTGGGAAATTTATTGAAAGTCGAAAACAACAAGCTCACCGATAACTGCATGAACCACCCTGAAAGAAAAGGTTGGAGAAGAGAATAAAGTGATTCAGATAAGATACAGCGGTTCTGGAAGCCTATCAGAGGGGAAATAAAAGCAAAAAGAAGAGAAAAGCATAAAAAATCATGAGAATGCATCGCAAACTCGCAGCGTACAATCCTGAAAATGAGTAAATCCTAGAATATCCTATCTGAAACACAAACATAGCCTTTAGAGCTAAAGATTGAGAGGCTATAATAAGAGTTTAAAGCGAAAAAATGATAACCAAATATTCAGTAGGAACCAAAAAGTGATTTATAGGAGATTGAAAGGAGAAATTCAAAACGTTCAGCTACCAGTGAAATCATCTGTAGAAGAATTCGGGGGGGGGGGCGTATGGTCAACAGTAGGCCTTCCAAGACAACACATCATGGACGATTGATGTTACGAATCCTACTGATACTATCAGACACATGGAAAATAGTGAAATTTCTATGGACATCTTATGGGCTACTATTCGTAAGCTGGCTAACTGGAAATGCCATGGTCCTGATGGGCTTCATAACATCTGGTTCAAGAAATTCACATGTCTCCATGAAAAGATCTGGACACTTGTGAATAATTACCTAAATATCCGGAAGAAACTCCAGACATCTTGAGTGAGGGTCCTACATACTTAAAACCGAAGACAAATGACACTACACATCCAGGGAATTACCGACCAATCACATGCCTCGATGCATTATACAAGATCATGAGTGACTGTCTACATTCGATCGTCGAACAACATTGCGTACAAAATAACATCATCTCTAAGACCCAAAAAGGCAGCTGCAAGGGCTCAATGAGAAGTAGAGAAAAGTTAGTAATAGATAATGTCATCATGTCTTAGGCAAGTGAAAAAAAGCATAACCTGTATACTTGTTTTATTGATTATAAAAAAGCATTCGACATGGTCCCTCCCGATTGCCTCTTCCATGCCCTTAGAATATATGGTATAAACCCATGATTGTTGAATTCCTCAAGACTGTAATGAACCACTGGTGTATGAGAATGTACATGCATTCAAGTAACGAGAGAGTAGTCACAAAGGGTTTGAAGATCAAGTGAGGAATATTTCAAGGATATAGCCTCCGTCCATTTTGGTCCTGCCTGACCATAAACCCACAGTCCTATTTATTGGACAACACCAGACTGGGATTTGAACTGAAAGGCGAAGAGAAGTGTGTGGTCACTCACTTGGCATACATGGATGACATAAAACTATATTCTGGCACTCCACAGGGTCTAAAGAAGCTAATATATATATATATATTAGCTTATATATATATATATATATATATATATATATATATATATATATATTGAAACGCGCCGCGTTTCTCAACCAAATGTGAAGCATAACAATTTAAATAACGCGGCAGTTTTGGCAGCTCCCGAGCGAATCGTTTAGTACGAGAAAAGATCCCGCGGTGTGCGAGAGAAAACGGACAGGCAGACGCGAGTAAGCGGCAGTTGGAGTAGATGCTTAGAAGGAAGCGGAGGTGTCGCGCGTGAAGTGGTCGATGGGAGAAATAGAAGACTCAGGTTGTGAGATGTAAGATGACTGAAGTAAGTGCCGTAATAGATAAAGTAATAGTAAGAGTGTGGACGAGTCATCGGGAAGTTCGACGGGAGTGGAATTCAGAGAGAACTGGGTGTGGCGTAAGCGGCACGTGGAAGAAGTAAGGAATGTGGAAGGCGTTGTGATAGACCGTGGGGAACAAGTGTGGTGTGGAGCTAAGTAAAATAAGAAATGATATTGTGATTATGGCAAGGTGATGGGAATCGATCTATGAAAGAACTGGATGATATATCAAGTGGGAGCCAGAGGCGAGCAAGACCACGTGGTGGTGGGGTAGCGGAACATCACGCCGGTAAGAACTGAAGCCGAATTTGTTAGTGATTACGTGCTCCTGGAATCGGTGGCGCGGCAGTTGTGCATCAGAATAGACTTCGAGAGCGCATGGATGAAGATACCGCGGGCCGATAACGGTCGGGCACGCGTGGGAACGAGCTGTCGCCGCCGCGGAAGCAGCCGAGCGACGCCGAGTGGTGCCGATCTACTGGGACACAAGCCGAACGGGAGGGAGCCGGCGTGAAAAGCAACGCCGCCTAATGAACACCAGGTTTTATTTTGTATTACGTTTAACTAATCTAGCCAGGACTTAATTAGGGACTGCAGTGATTCGCAGCATGATGATTTAAAAGTTAAGATAATTTTAATGTGTTTGTATGATAATAGAAATAAAGTTTTGTATGATCCCTGTATTAGAAATCTGTTGTTTCAATGTTTGCATGAACCCAGAGCCCATTCGCAAAAAATGGATACCTGTCCCCTTAACTATAAATTTACTGCTGCACAGGACTGGAACCCGGTCCGTCACAATATATATATATATATATATATATATATATATATATATATATATATATATATAGTGACGTTTGGGGCATCGCCACAAACCCCACAACGCCCACGCAGCGTCGGCGGAGACGTGAAGAGCTAAGCTATGACCGAACGTCGGTCACTGATCGAAAAAGGCGCTACCTGTTAGTTGCGGCCTGAAGCGCGGCGGCAGTGCACTTTCGGAATATGGGCAGCGCGGTAGGGTTGTACCGTGACGTCAATGCAACATTTAAACGGCGGAGCAGCGAGGAAAAGAGCCCCTTCTTGGGTGAGACGCCGAGGTGAGCAGTCGAGTAAGGTAGCGGAATAGTTGAGGGAGAGAAGCAGTAGTTTTGGAGGTGGTAGGAAGTGGGAAATGATAGAGTAGCGAGGCCACGTGGTGTAAGGAGAACATTATAGGAGATTACAGTAAGAACTGTGAAATTTAGAACGGATCAGAATAGTGGTTGTGGTGGCGGAACTGTGAGAGTTTTTGTAAAGCATTAGAGAGGCGACACGCTAACTAGCACACGCGGAGAGACTGGGCAATATGCGTACTCGTGTCGCAAGAAGGCGGGCGAAGAAGACTGGACCGTGGATCTGGTGGTGGGCGTTAAGAAGATTGGTACGAGGATCTGGTGGTGGGTGTTAAGAAGACTGGTCCCTGGATCTGGTGACAGGCGCAAAGGAGACCGAGTGGCCTTCGGAGCGGCATTGAAGCGGGCTACGTTGCAGGAACGCGAGTGGCAGCACGGCTGAATTTCCAAATTTGCATAAAACTGAGTTGGGAGACAGGAACTAGAAAGGTAGTGTTGGCACCAGAAACCAGAAATACTAAAATTTGCATGTTCGCCTTAAAATTGAGTAACGGTGAAGTATTTCATAACCTCGTACGCCGGTAGTATATTTCATTCCGAAGCTGTATTAAAGATAATTAATTTGTGTTCCTCATTTTGTATGTAATTGACGAGGAAATCTCGTACACGAATAGCAGTAAGACTTGTAATAATGTGTGCTAGTAAATTAATTCAGGAAGTGTGAAAAAAAGTAATTAAATTTCATTCACTAGTGTTGGCCAAGCAAGAACTCTGTGCAGGGATGTTATAAGGAAAATATCGCTAGCTAGGCGAAGAGTGAAACCATAAGCAAATATTTCTTTTGTAAATTTCTCTAAGAGGTCTGACCATCAGTGGTTTGCATGCGTTCAAACGCGCAGTCAGCAATTGGGTATTTTTTGTTCTCTTATTTTGGTGACTGTGTAAAAGGGTTGATTGAGCAATATTTAAGAATATATTACTGTTTTACCTAATTCTGTGTCTGGGTGTCTTTCTCATACCCTAAAGATCCTGCCCCCTGAGATATTCAAAGCTCGAAAGAGCATTCTTTCGGACGACTGCTACACTAGTGGTGGCGTTAGAATATATATATATATATACCTACAGACATCACAGATCACGAGACTGCATCAAGAGAGATCATCACAGCGTTGGGAATGGATGAGTTTTACAAGTATCTGGGGATTCAACCAAATAAAATGATCCTACACAATCAAATAAAAAAGAAGTTTAAAAAACGTTTACCAACAGATTGAATACCATACCCAAGACCTCCCTCAACTCTCGTAAACTTACAACAGCAATTATTGCATATGCCATTCCTGTGATTACTGACTCCTTAGGCATTATAAAATGGACCAGAATCGTTTTAGACTCACTGGAGAGGATTATCAGGGTCCAAATGTCTCGATTCAAATATCACCATCCAAAAAGTTCTATCCAAAGAATAACACTACCAAGGAAACTGGGGGTAGGGGCAGGGCCGCTTCTTGAACCTCTGAGGACCCCGGCGGATTCGATAATGAGGCCCCCAAACACATGTACACGCGCGCGCACAACACACCTCCAGAAGTTATAGCTGCATTACTGCCAATAAATAAGGGACTTCAATGTAATAATAATAATAATAATAATAATAATAATAATAATAATAATAACTGGTCTAAAATCTGGGATGCACCTCAACAACACAATGAGCAAGCTTATTGGATCCGCCAAGAAATAGAAGCTTGCCGAAATATAGATGAAATGCCATCAGTTACGGTTACTGAAGCTGATATTACAGCAGCCACCAGAAAGACACAGAACTGGAAGGCACCTGGTTCTGATGGCATTCATAATGTATGGTGGAAATACTTTCCTGCTCTCCACCCTCACCTAGCTAATTTCTTTAACGCTGCTCTGCAAGATCCAGTCACTTTACCTACATACTTGTTGGCGGGGAAAACAATTATGTTGGCTAAACAAGGTGACAATAGTAAACCAGAGAACTTTCGGCCAATCACATGTCTGTCAACACTATACAAAATATTGACATCAGTTATAACTTCCAAAATTAATGATCATCTGATAAATCAAAACCTTTTACCTCCTGAGCAAATTGGATGTCAAAAGGGGACACGAGGATGCAAAGAGCTTTTAGTTATAGATAGTGTGATCACACAGCAAGTTCGCAAACGCCTACATGATATATCTGTAGTATCGGTGGACTACAAAAAGGCATTTGACTCTTCCTCATTCATGGCTTTTACGCGCCCTTGAAATTTATAAGATTAATCCAGTTTTATTGAATTTTCTCTCTGTATGCATGCCCGAGTGGAAGACCTTTATTCACGTTAGGCAAGGTGGTGTTTCCTATCAGACCAGGGAAGTCAGAATTCGGCGAGGTATGTTTCAGGGCGACAGTTTGAGCCCACTGTGGTTTTGCATCGCCCTCATCCCGCTGAGCAGAATGATAAGAGAGTCCGGATATGGATATTGTATGAAGAGAAATCCGGATGTTCGCATATCGCATCAGTTTTATATGGATGACCTTAAACTCTACGCATGTAATAAAGACCAACTACATAGTGAGTTTATGCTTGTCCAACAATTCAGCAAAGATATCTGCATGGAATTTGGTTTAGATAAATGTGCGATATTAAATGTCAAACGTGGTAAAGTTCAAGAACAGGAAGGAGGATTACAACTCTCTAGTGACATCATTATTCAAAGCCTTGGCAATGAAGACACTTACAAATACCTAGGAATGTTGCAGCTATTGGAAATTTCTGACACAAATGCCAGAAATACGATTCAAAAGAAGGTAATCTCCAGAGTAAATAAAATATGTGAGACGCATATCAATTCGAGAAGCAAAATTACTGCAATTAACACATGGGCTATTCCTGTTGCAACATATACCTTCGGAGTGATAAAATGAACCGACACCTCTTTGCAAACTTTCGACAGAAAGCTGAGAACGACGCTAACTAAACATCGACTTCACCATCCGCATAGTTCGATACAAAGGTTATATCTATCTCGAAATAAAGCAGGCAGAGGACTGCTAAATTTAGAAGTATTATGTCGTCAGCAGGAGGAGAAACTCCATAATTTTTTCCTTTCACGTGACACTCCACTTCACAAGGCAATTTGTTTTCAGGATAAAAACATCAGCCCATTAAGTTTAGCCCAAGAAAGTAGAAGCTTTTCCTATCTAACAGCTCAGGACCGAGTTGATGTCTGGAAGACGAAAGAGCTACACGGCCGGTTTATAACAACGCTGACTGCTGATGATATTGATCTGAAATGGTCCACGGAATGGCTACGAACAGCGGGGCTTTATGGTGAAACAGAGGGATTCCTCTTCTCCATACAAGACCAAGTAGTGAAAACAAGAGCTTATCAAAAGTATGTCTTGGGCCAACAGATCAATAGCAGGTGCCGATTGTGTAAAATCAACAATGAGTCAATCCAGCATATAAGTAACGGATGTCCATCTTTGGCGCAAACTGAATATTTACAACGATATAATAATGTAGCCAAAGTAATTCATCAGACACTGGCAAAGAATTATCAACTTGTAGAAGAGGAGCAACCCTATTACAAATGTAAGCCTCAGCAAGTTATCAGTAATCATTTGGCACGAATATTATGGGACAGCACGATTATAACAGACAGGGCGGTTGAAGCAAACAGACCAGATATTGTCTTATTTGATAAAACAACAAAAAGAGCGATGATAATCGATGTTGCAGTTCCCACAGACGACAAACTGGTGTCAACTATTGCTGAAAAGAAACGAAAATACCAACCTCTCGCTGTGGAGTTGAGGGACATGTACAGGTTGCAGAGCGTAGATATAGTGCCTGTGATAGTGTCAGCAAATGGCGTGGTAACCAAGGATTGGTTGAAAACTGGACAAAGGCTGCGATTAAAAGAAAAACACCTCAGAACAATGCAAAAAGCCGCTTTACTGGGCACAGCAAATATAGTCAGGAAATTTTTGAGTCTCGATTAGGGAAAAAAGCGTACTTAGAATATGAAGACATCACTTGAATCCATCAAAATGTAAAAGACTACAAGTTGTGAGAACTGTACTAACACAAGACCATAAGTAAAAGTATTTCTTCACCGAAGCTCCATGACTTCGTACTGACAAATTGTGTCTTGAGATTGTCCTCCGACACTTTTTGTAGTGAAAAGAAAACAAATAATGATGATGATAATAATAATAATAAACTCACCTCTGTGATGTCTTTACAGTTAACACTCCACTCTTCCTTTATTCATTATTATTAGTCTTCTTTAGACAATATTTTTTCTGCACTTCGAGGTGGCAAAATCGTGAATTGTGTCTTCAAAATCAATTTCTGCCAAAATGTCATGTTCAATACTCATCAGACTTAAATTATTTAATCGTGGTTGTGCCATGCTTTTTCGTAACTCATCTTTTATTATTTTCAGCTTAGAAAATGAACGTTCTCCAGATGCATTGGTTACAAATAAAGTGAGGAAAATTTTCATAGCAATTTCCATATTGGGGAATGCTGATAATATATTCTCATTATTCATGTAACTGTACATGTTTTGAATATTGATATTTTTTTTCATTATCTCCTGCACATTCTTGAAAATATTTTATATTTGTTTTAAGATATGCAGCAAAATGGTGACATTCAGGTATTAGCTCTGAAGTTATCAAGTCTTCACTATAAAAATTTGCAAGGTTTTCGCAATATTTTGAAATTTCTTAATTCTCTAACTCATGCAGACATTCCAAAAAACCAAACCTATCAACAATGTCTACATATGCTTTACTTCGGAGTTCTAGACTAGAAACCAGAGTGTCTATTATTGGTAGGAATGTCTTTACTCTGAACTTTTCTCTTCCCAGAAGTTTCTCATTACTACATCCACTTCTGCAAATGCAAGAATGGAGCTACGTTTTATTTGACGCCTTTGTGTATCATGATATTCTTTCACAACTAATTTCGCTTTTAATTTGGTCTCATAATCGTCAAAATCATTTCTCTTCTCCCTAATAAATACTGTTAATGACTTCAGCATCTTAACTGCTGCTGACAAATTAACTTTTTCACTTTGCAGTAGTTTACTCGCTGTGTTAAATCTACTGAGGATTTCATTCCACAATATTGTTAAAAAAACTGTTTCAAGTTTATCAAGTTTTTTCTCTAATCCTTGAGCCTTAAGACGTGTCTCTGACGACTGATTTGTCACATCATTTCTTATAGACTGAAGACATAATCTAATTTCATTATATCCTTCACACAAAGCATTTACTGCATCTGCCTGCGCAGACCATCTAGTGTCTGAAAGTTGTTTCACCACTTTACGACGAGGACCTAAATATGAACAAAGTATCTCCCAGCGGTGTGTTGACGATGAAAAGAAGGTGTAAAGATTTTGTACCAAATCAAAATAAATTGTCACAGTTAAAACACACTTGACAGCATGTACCCCTACTAAATTGAGTGAGTGTCCAGCACATGGCACAGCATACTTATTTAGTTCTTTTATCTTCGCTTGTTAAGCCTGAACATCGCCCTGACATGTTTGCTGCATTGTCATAAGACTGGCCCCTATAATTCAGGATATCTATGTTATTGGTTTTTAAGAAGGTGTCACAACTTCTGTAAGATGCTCTGCATTATGACCATGAATGGGAATAAACTGCAAAAATCGCTCTTTTGGAACAGCATCTATCACATATCTTACTATAAAAGTAAGCTGATCAATATGAGTCACATCCGGAGTGGAATCTATAGAAATAGCATACTATTTTGCTTTTCGAATTTCCGAAATGATTACTGAAAGAACTTTAGTACCCATTATTTCCAAGAACTCTTCACAAATGGTGGTTGATAAGTATGATGGCATCCCTTTCCTTGTATTACCATATTTCTTTATGTGTTCGTGTAAGAATGGATCAAACTGACTTATAAGTTCCAAAATACCCAAATAATTTCCATTTTTTTACTGAACCAAGTCTTTGGTCAGAACCTCTTAAAGGGAGTCCTCTCGATGCTAAGAATTTAATTACTGCAGTAACTCTTTTCTACACCTCTTTCCAATATTGTCGCTCATTATTATATTGGACGATCAATTTAGTATCTACTCGCCCGAGTGTTTTTGATCGACTACAAAAAGCTAGCATGCAATTTCTATGTTCTTGACTATTTTCATGTTCTGATGCAGCTTTCAGAGTGTGTTTCCAGTCATTAAAACCATCTCTGCTGAATGGAAATTTGGAGTGAGAAAATAATTTGCACGCAAAACAATAAACTTTTCGGAGGTGAATATATAAGCCATTCCCTTTGTACAATGTCTTTGTTTGGCAATTGTCGCGAGAACATTGCTTGAGTAAGTCGTCTTTCTTCCATATTATCACCAGTTTTATATATGCGGGCCGATTTATCAAAATTATTTTCTTTATTTTGACAAGCAGAAGAGCCTTTTTCTACCCAATAATCACGTAAGATGTCATCAGTATGTGGCCAAAGACCGGGGTCTGTTGTTGTATAGTGTCTATTTTCTGAATTAATGGTACTTACATAGTTTCCTGAAGCACAATCCTGGTCTTCTGTCTTGATTATCTTCACCTATTCCTGATTATCTTCATTGTACGTCATAAAATCTTTACTTTCTAGCACACTATTTGTTACTTCTGCTTGGATCTGTAAATTGTTTTTCCGTGAACTCGATGTTGATGGGCCAGGAATGTGATTTATGTGTACATTAGCAGTATTATCATTTTTGTTGTCAGTATAATTGAAATAATTAATTCGTTTCGGGATTCTCTTAATATTTTCTTCTCGTTCCTTAACTTTCTTACGTTTAGCACAACCATTTTCAAAACGCTTCATTATAGATTATTGAAATTGATACGCTAACTGGGAAGAGTGTTAAAGTAGAAAACTTAGCAAATAGACTCTCACTGACACGAACACTTTGAAAGACAAATGAATACTGTAGGATATTGAGTGGCTGCAGGCCTGCCCAACTCTATCAGTTGCTCCCCAAGCCCGGAAATTTGCCAGCCAGCTGCGTTGTGGCAAGGAGATGATCGTCACTCACCAGCAGGAGAAACATCACAGCTATAGGATCCGAAGCGCATGACATGATGGGCAATGCGAACTATCTTTCGCTTTCCGACCTTCGTATGGAACAGTGTGTGTAAACACGCAAGACGGGGAATAGAACTCGAAAGCAATTGAATAATTTTAATAATTGTAAGACGATGAATAGGGATATTGAACTTCTTGAAAATCCTTTTGCTGTTGTCATCGTAAAAATGATATCACAAAGGAGTGTGAAATTGCATATTTGCATAATGTCACACATCTAAAAGGTTTTTATAGTAATAACTACTATGTTAACACACTAGATTGGTACTTCAAGAAATTTAGAAAATAATTTTTTAGGGAAAATATTGCTAGTTGAATTAGTAATAAAATTTGAATTTAAAAATATTAAAATGGATTTTTAATATAACTCTTCGTTAGGCGCACATGTTTCTAGAGGACCCATTGCATTTTAAGAACTCAATATCTCGCTGTGCCGTAGGTGTAAGATGAGATCTGATGACATTCTGTGTTGAACGATTCTGCATCCGGTGGCGAGGTTACCGCAAGATATACCGGAGGGCGATAGGTCACGTAGTTCGTCTTTCCGACCGCGCGCGACGCGTGGGACTGCCAGACCCCACACGTCGAAAGGCGTCACATACGCTTCGTTGAATTTCTTCGTGCCTTTGCTATCTTTACCAATAAATAAATATAATATATAATTCTTGAATGGAGTGTTCGAGTTTTGTGTGTTGGATATTTTGAGGCCCCCGGCGGCCGCCGGGTTCGCCCATGCGTTAAAGCGGCACTGGGTAGGGGTATCTTAAAGACTGGTAAACTCCATGCAAAACTGATAACGGGCATGAGAGAGTATTTCAATGAGAAAACCTTATCATCTCAGCTACACAGAGTAATACAGCAAGTAAACGAGAACTATACACCATTCAATCTTAAACAGCAAAATGTATTACACGAACAATCAACACAAGCCGACGACTTAGAACAATGGAAACAAAAGCACTTCACGGTAGATATCCTACAGAAATAGCCAAATGAAATGTCGACGCCATCTTATTGTACAAGTGGCTTAAAATAGGATATCTCTACCTCTAGACTGAAGGATTCTTGATAGCAATCCAGGACCTGGTAATTGCGACAAGAAATTATCTCAAGCATATTAATTAAGACCCTGAAGTGCCTTCTGATATCTGCCGGGCTTGTGGTGTAGGCCAAGAAACGATCCAGCACATCACTGCGGGTTGCAGTATGTTCGCCCCAACGGATTATAAACAGAGGCACGATATGGTAGCACGAATCATCCACGCCAAAATTGTAAGGAAGTGTGGGATTGGTGGTGAATTTGATACACCCTACTACAAGTACCATCCACCAAATGTCATCGAGAACAACATCTATAAGCTATACTGGGACCGAAGCGTCCATCATAACAGGCCGGATGTAATACTCTGGGATACACCTAAAAGAAAATTGTCTGATAGACTAGCAGTTGTAGATATCAGCAACTTCGACACAACACACAAAAAGAAAATTCAAAAGTACAGAGAACAAACCCAAGTTGTAAAGGAGTAGTGGCATGTATTGGACGTGGAGATTGTACCGATCGTCCTCTGCAACAGGTGTGATACCTACCGTCCTGAAGTACACTGTAAATAAACTGGGGATCGAGACGAATTTATCAAACTACAGAAAGCTGTGATCCTCAGCACGTGTTCTTTAGTCAGAAGATTTATGGGTTCCTAAATAAATTTATGTTAAAGAATTATTTACTTTTTAATTTATAAATTAAGTGTTTAAATTTATATTTGTAGAATTGTTTACCTCTTATTAGTTCTTAAAATAAATACACAGAGTGAGTCACGTAACTTTAGCACCTCCTGTAACTTCTGAACGGTTGAAGATATTGAAGTGCAGTTTTCACGGAAGTGCATGAGAAAATAGGGCTAACATCACTTGTATTTTACGAGATATTTGAGGTAACTTTGTTTTTTTCAAATGGAACTATACATATTTTTTCAGTCTATCATAAAGAGACGAATCCAATGATATATATATATATATATATATATATATATATATATATATATATATATATATATATATATAGTTACATGTTAGATAAGTTTTTTTTTTTTTTTGAGAAATTTTGATTCTTTTGCGACCAGTTCTTAACGGATATTTTGAATGTAACAGACCGCCACAGAAGGTCACGCAGAGCTCCACTAGCAAGCGCGCGCTCGGGGAAGGGAAGGGATCTTCGTATTTCAAGATGCAAAACATATCCCAAATATTCACAAAACTGTTGTAGTTTTTTTCCCTGAATTCTGCTTTCCATCCTTCCCCATTTCCAGATGTTTTTTTTAAGAAATGGAAGGATTAAAAATGAGGTTTTATCGTAAGTATGTATTGTAATAAAATTGTTTATTACTTCAACTCCAATTAATGGGGTTTTATATCACAGGATATTAATGGGATCTTGAAACAAAATATAATAGGAATATATACAGACCAAGAATAAGATAAAGAATATTGCATATATTGAGCAAACAACACTAATAATAAGCGTAGAATAATAACACAGGGATAGAAACATCCATTTAGATAATAATTAATCACTAAAATAAAAATATATTCCCAAAATATAGTAAACAATAGTAAATAAATGTAATCACTAGTCGACAAAACTGCATTCAGTCTCCCGTATCTCGTCCGACCTGTGAATCATTCTCGCTGGCCGAAGAAGGGAGAAGGGTCGTGGAGGGGAAAGCGCCTAGCCAAGGCCAAGGGAGTACACTGACGAAGGAGATTCTCTTTCTCTCCGGGAGGCAACGAGACAAAGAGATTCTCGTATCTCGTGGCGACAGAGTATTCTTCTAAGCAGTCCAAGCCGGCCGAAGCTCGGAAGAGACTCATGATCAAAACTGCTTAGCGTAGAGCAATGATTTCTTCCTAATTAATTGATTTAAAATAAATACTCTCTAGCGTAATAATGAAACGTTTCCTTTTGCTTTCATAATATTGAAGTATTACATGTCGTTCACAAGAAAAGTAATAAATAAATAAACAAATAAATTAATTAATAAAAATAAAAGGAGATGGCTCACAGCAACAACTGTATTAAAGTGTATTCTTATTATTGTAAATGTTTTGTGTTACGGTGTTTACGTTTTGCATACTTTGTATGTAAATGAAATTGTATGTAAATGAATACATAATTCGTAAAAATTGAATTATGAAATAATAATTCCATTGAAGAGAACCTTTTCTTAGTGTCCTTCATCGAGCTATCTTCCATTTGACTTGATAGATGATCTAAGTGTATCTTCGTATTTCGCACGTGGAGAGGCTGTCAACGTATGCGCCGCGCCGTAGGCGTAGGACCGTTTCTTCCCACCCCGACCCCTCCTACGGTGAACCGAGGAAGCTTTGACACCTCGATTTGATAGGAGCGTTCAGAATATTTGGGTTATGTTTTGTATCTTGAAATACGAAGATCCCTTCCCTTCCCCGAGCGCGCGCTTGCTGATGAAGCGCTGCGTGACCTTCTGCGGCGGTCGGTTACATTCAAAATATCCGTTAACAACTGGTCGCAAAAGAATCAAAATTTCTCAAAAAAACATGATCTAACATATAACAATATGTATATCATTGGATTCGTCTCTTTATGATAAACTGAAAAAATATGTATAGTTACACTTGAAAAAAAAACAAGTTACCTCAAATATCTCGTAAAATACAAGTGATAAAATAGAAATAAATACACGTATCAGTTAGCCCTCTTTTCTCATGCACTTCCGTGAAAACTGCATTTCAATATCTTCAACCGTTCAAAAGTTACAGGAGGTGCTAAAGTTACGTGACTCACCCTGTATATTTGTTAAAAGTATTGAATTACGGAAACCATGCTTTGATATATATATATATATATATATATATATATATATATATATATATATATATATATTGTAACGCCCCCACTTCGGGGAACGCCTTGATAGAATGCTCTTTCGAGCTTTAAATGTCGGGGGGCAGGATCTTTTGGGGTATGAGAAAGTAGCACACCCAGACACAAAATTAGATAAAACAATGATATATTCTGAAATATGGCACAAGAGACTCTTTACACTTGACACTCAAGTTGAAAATCAAATCAAAAGAATTTACAACACACAAAAATAATCTTTACTTAATGATTTGCTCGTTATATTGTGACTAATTACCTCCTAACACCCATGCACGGATTTTTGCTAGATTATTAAATTAAGTGAAATTGAACTTTGCCACACTCCTGGGATTGATTACCATTACACGTTATCTGGGATCTTATCGCTATTTTACATTCATAATTTTCCTCGTTAATAATTTTACACACAATAAATGAGGAACTCTAATCAAATATTTACACAATTTTTAAATCGAATGCAATTGAATGCATTACCGTCGTGCAAGGTTAATTTAGTTCGCCGTGAATCAAATCTAAGGCGATCTTGCAAAGTTTAATGTTCTTATCTTTCGCTATCACTCCCGTCCAAATTCCGGTCTCCCCACTTTGGTTTATTTCAAATGCGGATTACCTTTGCAGCTGCCCAAGCCCCCGGGTTACGCACCGCTGTCGTATCGTCGAGGTCGCCGCTCAACTCCAGCCGCGCCGCCGTAACGCAAAAAATTGGCCTGCAGTTAACACTCTTTATTTTATGTACATATTATTGACATTTTGGTGACAATACAACAAATTATGAAAAGAAAGTTGGGAAGAAAGTAGTGAAAGAATTATAATCCTCTTATAATTTAAATGTGTATAAATACATTTCAATGGATTTTTATGTGAATTTTACAATAAAAATAAATAGAGAACATTAAATGTCAAAATTTTTAAAGTAAAAATACAAATAAACATTTGATATTATTACAAGTATTTGGCAAGTTTTAGGGCAACTTAATCAGCTTCCTCTGCTAATTATAATTTTCATAATTAAAATCGGCAGCATTGCCAAGCTTAAAATTGGAAATGTTATCAGCACTGCATGCCTTTGTTTCTATGTACACATATATGTATACACATGTATATATACACATATATATGTGTATAAAGAAAACAAAGACTATTGTGTGTCGTTTCCTAAAAATTTGAATCTGCCATGCTACCGAACAAATGACTGATACCTGACACCGCAATGGAGGCACCTGGCCACTGATTTCAAAGACAGGAATACAATTGATGAATGATGGCATGTGTCAAGAAGAGCAAGTTCTAAGCTATTAATTCACTTGAGGTAAAAACTTTAAATGGCTTACCAGCTGAACTCCAAAACACAAATCTTCACAAGGAGCTAATTACAACACAAATATTTGGTAAGGTAAGAAATACTTTAAAAAAAGAGACATCAAAGTCTGGATTTCTTTATCAGAAAATCTATCAAAAGTATATTTGGATGAAGAGGAAAATTTGCAATTTTACAACTACTACATAGAAGAGATTACAGAGGAAAAGTTGAAAAATCTACCCGAGTACCTCAGATGAAACAATTGAGAAACTTTTAAAGAAAGTTTTAGAAGATAAGCAACAAATATCTGAAGTAAAAAATTTGAGAAAAATTGTCAATGATTTTATTATCAATACTAGTGAGGACCCGTCAAAATTTGACGGTGAGATCTTAGATAAATGTAAAATACTGTGCCCAGACTAATGTTCACAATATGTTGCATTGTTTGGATCTTCGGGTTATAACGAAGAAATTCTGTGATGTGTAGTTCCCAAAATTTTGAACACGTATGGTCCATGACCAGGTGGCAATGCAAAATGGCCCACATATTCCAATAATACACGATATGACACAAAAGAAAGAGCACTATTATACTGACGGATATTGAATTGCAGTAATTAAATTAATTATTATCAATAGATTTTACATAAAAATGTTTATTTATTTACAATGTTGATTTGGAGGTTATGTTGTCCATCAATATTATTTCTGAAGTTTTTTGATGTGTCATTTGATTACTTCTGGCATATTGCTTGAAGGTAAACTTACTTTCCAATTTAAGCAACACAGAGTAAACACGTTTGCAGAATTTCTCTCGCATGGGAAGTACAAAGCAGAACAAAACTGACATTTTCTGCGCTGACTTTCTCATTCTCTGCGTCCAGTGTACGTTTGCTTCTTTGGGGGCGCGTGGACAACTATTCGGAATTCGACATAACCTGTGAACAATTTCACTACTTCAGTACAACTGAGCAAAACCCACTGTCCGAATGTTCTCTAAAAAATACATCACAAAAGCAAATACATGCAAACTGTCAAAGCCACAATGCAATTATTACACTGAAACAAAACCGTGACGAATTGTAAACAAATCTCAACAATCAAAACATAACATCAAGCAGCTTGGACTCACATCTAGCGTTTCATATAATCGATTTTGAAACAGCATTTTTGAAGAAAACAATTGACTACTGATAATCGTAGTATTAAAGAATGATTTAATTAATTAATTTACACCGTAAATGTTGGTGAATCAACACAATCCCTGATAACACATCTAGGGATCACATTCTTTCATTTAAAGGAAAAAATATTACAATCAATTCAGTAGAAGCTCCAAACGAAGCCATGGCAGAATGCTTTATTTTTTTAAATATATAGATAGATATTTAATGGAAGAAACTCAAACGCATGCCAATGGATAAACGAGTTTGAAAAAGAGTGTGAACGCTGTTTTGTGGAAGAGAAATTCTAAAATTTTCCCTTGACAATGCAAGCGCAGATTGGTACTCAAGTATGATTTTGAAAAATACAGTAGAATCAGAATGGAACAATTGGAAAAAGAACGCACGCATAAAAGAAATCGGAGCTGTACTAAACCAAGGACAAAAATGGGGATAATAAGCCAGTGGCATATTTTTCGAAAAAGTGAGTGAAGCTCAAAAGGAAAAAAAAAGCAATTTACCTTGAGTGCTTGGCAATAAAAAAGGTTGTGATATATTGGCAACATTGGCTACTTGGAAGAGAATTTTTGGTACACTCCAATCATAAACCTTTAAAAAATTTAAATATAAAAGCAATAACAGATTAAGAACTGGGTGATTTGACATACTATCTGTCCCAATACAATTTTAAAGTTAAATATAATCCTAGAAAATTAAACCAAGAGGCAGACTGTTTAAACAGGCATCCAGTTCTAGAGCCTGATGAAAATTCAGATGACATATTAAAAATAGTAGACCTAGTGAAATTAGAAGACATAAAAAAGGATCAAAGAAGATGCACAAAACTACAAAACAATAAGAAAAAACTAATATTCTAAAATTAAATGTATTATAAAAATTTCAAAGAAGAGAAAAACTCTCATTATCAGAAGAATTTAGTAAAATATTACTAAAATATGTACACAATACTTATTGTCACCAGGGAAGAGCGCAGATGATAAATAAAGTAACACCATTCTTTACAGCGAAAAATATAAACATAAACATAGAGAAGATTTGTGAAACTTGTGACATCTACTTAAAGAATAAATCATGAAGAAAATCATAACATGGATTAATGTCACACCTAGGTTGAGCAATGTACCCATTCAAGATAGTTTCTATAGATACCATCGGAGGTTATGGAGGATCCCGGTCAACAAAAAAATACCTACACCTACTGGTCGACCATTTCACAAGATATGCTTATATTTTAACATCAAAAAATCAAAACGCTGATGACTTCATAAAACTAACTGAGGAAGTAACAAAATACCATTATGTCCAGATGGTACTAACGGATCAATATCCAGGAATAAATTCAAAAGAATTAAAACAATTCAAAGTAAAGAAAAAAATAAAATTGATTTTTACTGCCATAGATGCGCCTTTCTCCAATGGTCTCAATGAAAGATTAAACCAGACTTTAGTGAATAAAATAAGATGTATTATGAATGAAACGAACAAAGAGGCTGCTATTGCTATGGACAACTATTGTGAAAAAAGCTGTGGAGAAATACGAGACAGAGCATACAGTGACAAAATTCTCAACAAAATACTTGCTAGAGGGTAAAACCATAAATATCCTACCGCATGAATTAAAAATAAATTGCACAGCCGAAGATTTAGAAACAGAGAGGAAAATAGCACTCAAGAATACAATAAAACTTCATAATGACAACAAAAAATATTCAACCTACACAGGAGACAAATTGAATTAAAAAGGGAGATCTTGTGTACATAGAACATGAAAATCACCTGAATAGGAAGAAATTAGATGAATTGAGAATTGGGCCATCCTCGATATTGGGAAAATCTTAAAGTCAATCTACGAAGTCAATACCGGACACAGAACCAAAGAATCAAATTTCTATGATATAACAAAACTAACTCCAATGGTAGAAGGTTATGATAATTGAACAATTGCAAAAGCATTGTTCATTTCCCAGAAGGGGGGTTTATTACAGAAACCCAAATGAGTTTTTATTTCAAATTAAATATTTGAAGGATATAATCATTATATACTGCTAAAAATGAAAAAAAATTGCTAATGATGTTGAGTATGCCAAATTTGTTGTAAATATTAATTTAAACAGTAAGTCAAATGCTGCAATGGGTGAAGGAATATTTTTATTATTATTATTATTATTATTATTATTATTATTATTATTATTATTATTATTATTATTATTATTATTATTATTAAAAAGGGCAGATGTTAAAACCAACCATCACCCTGAACAAAACACGAATAGTTTTTCTATCCTTTCACCCATATCAAATATTGCTGGACATTTTTCTTGAAGGTTTTTCTCCTTTCCAATTCCTCCAGATGCAAATTAGAGCCCTCCTAAAACAGAAAAAAGATAGGTCAAGAAGTTATGCGAGGAAAAAATGGTTACTTTATTTTCAGATTACATACAAGATCATACTAACTGGCAGAATTATTATGAGGTCTGGATTGGGAACCACAGGAATGGCTTTGATGTACCTTCTGCACTCCCACTCCTCTGCCAAACTAGCCTTGCCATGTAAATGAGTAAAATATAATGTGTTTAGTGACTAAGGAAAGCAAGGAACACTGATCAAAATAAATCAGTATTACAGCAGTCTTTGGCAAATTAAAATACCTTTCAAAATATTCACATTGTTAGAGTCCCCAGTTAGCTCCATCACTTTCTCTTACACTTCTTCAAAACTCCACTCCTGGACTGGTGTCAAACTAAATTGGAAAAACCAAAGAATGAGTTATTAGTTTGCTGGCATGCCCGGCTCTGCTGTGGTGTAATCGAGAGCATTTTGGACTTTTTACAAATTTCATAAACGAAATTATCCATTGCACGTCAGATATTTCACACTGTATCACCAAACAGTTACATTAAAACTCTTAAGTTACATAAGAAGTTTCCAATTTTATAACAAAAACAAATACATGATATTAACAACGTGTTCATAACCTATTTCTTAGTATGGACAAATGCTCATAAAATAAAACGTCTAACAGTTATCAACAAGACGAGTCACAGAAAAGTGAAAACTTTACCTAATGCAATTAAAACAATCTTCAGACACAGGTCAGTTTTCTCGCAGGAAACCTCTATTCCACTGGCTCCGCCGTGCGATTTTGCGTACATTCACAACACAGCACGTGAATGACTGGACCAGTCGGTATAGTCATTAGTATACTCTCTGGGTATAGTGGCGCGGCCAACTGACAACCAATGAAATGCTGGCGGTCATTTTGAAAAGGTTCACGTATTCACTGATTGTCAGCAAAACTACATATTTCGACTGAAGATATCAGTGACTTTGCTTCACTGATTGAATCAGCGACAATTTCACTGATTCATATTCAGCTCCACTCAATTCTCACTTATTTCAGCTCACGTCTCACAGTTTTTCTTTAATTTATGCAGCCTCGTTACAATTTCACTTTGCTGCTTTCGCCGCCTCAATGCTATAACACTCTCCTCCACTACTGCTCGTGGTATTATTCACGACCCCGCGTCTTGACTACCGAAGTTATCTCTCACGTCGCCGTCTGATTCAAGGAGAAAGCAACTCTTCGCCGCTCCGCTGTATAAATGCGGCTCTGACGTCATAGTACACCCCATGCGTGCCGCCCCTACGTCGAGAGTACCCCTCCGCCGCTTCTGGCCGCAACCGACAGGTAGCGCCTTTTTCCATCTGGCTGCTTTTCCGGTGTTCTCACGTACTTTCCGTCACCGCCGATGTTGCGTGGGTGCTGTGGGGTTTGTGGCCAGGCCACGAACGTCACATTGCCCCCTTCCTCCCCATTCAAGATTTTTCTTGGGAAAATCTTAGGCTGGTCGTAAGTTGTAAAAGTTAAACATTCCCAACATGCTTCGGAGCTGTCGAATATTACGTGGCGCCGGTATTTTCTCTATCTCATTGACTTTCCCTCTTTCATGCGAATCCCGTCTTTTGAGATCTCATATCCCAGAAAATCAAATTTATCTACACAAAAATCTGTTTTGTTCAAGTTTAGCGTTAAATTGTTATCAATTAATGCCTGAAAAATCAATTCAAGATCATTCAAGTGTTCTTCGAACGTCCGAGACTTAATAATCATATCGTCGACATATAATGTCGCGCGCTCTTCCAGAATCGGCTGCAAAATTCGATCGAAGCATTGCAGGAGTGCTACACCAAACATATTGTCTTTCAGTCCGAAAGGTACTCGGGTGAACACATATGTGATTCCCTGAAAGATGAATCCCGTATACTGTTGATCCGACCGGGCGATTTGCATCTGCCAGTACGCGTGGCGAAAATCGGTATTAGTAAACCATACGCAACCGCCAAAATTTAAGAGCATCTCACTAATTCTGGGCGGCACGTCGCGGTAAGGTACCGTTACTGCGTTCAGCCTTCGCGCGTCCAGACACAATCGTACGCTACCGTCTTTCTTTTTGACCACCAGAATAGGATTTGTGTAGGCCGTGGCCGCCTTCCTATAATCCCGTCGGCTAACATCAGCAGAATCAGTGTCCGTACCTTATCTTTATATGCAATTGAAATAGGGTAGTTTTTCGCTTTGAATGGCGTCGCATATGTTACCTCTATTCAAAATTCATACTCTTTAACGGGCTCTTCTCTCTTTTCGAACACGGTCCTGACTCTTGTTAACATTTGAAGCAACGTGCGTTTCTGATCAATGGTAATATTACTCTTGTCACGTACCTTTTCCCTCAATTTCATCAATATTTCTTCCTCTCCCACTACACACATTTCAATCTTCTCAAACTGCCTTTCCTCTTCTTCGTCCTCGATCTCTTCCTCCTCCTCTTCGACCTCTTCCTTCGCCCACACATTTTTACCGTTGATGTCAACTCGCCGCCTTTCCATGTCTACAATCACCCCATGCTCTTCCAAAAAATCTACGCCCAGTATAAAAGGATATATCAATTTCTTGACCACCAAACAGATCACGTCATAGCTTCTACCGCCAATCTTCATTTCAACCATCACCTGCTTTGTGATAGGAGGCGATTTCTTCCCCATGCATCTACTAATTTCGTGTTACTCATAGGTAGTACCAACACCTCTACATATTTCTTCACTAATTCCTCATGGGTTACCTCCGCTATCACCAACTTCATCGATCCAGTATCAATCAGCGCTTGACTCATTACCTGCCCACACTCGATCTGAATTACGGGACATTTCGATGTTCTTGCCTCGACCTCTTTTCTAGTTTCATTTTCTTCCGTTTCTTCTGCCATACTCGTAATCACTGGGATCGCCTTTTCGTTGTATTTCGGGTTCGACCTGGGATCCCGTCTCAAATCGAACTCCCGGTGTTTCCCGAACTCGTTGCGCCAGGTGTGCCGCGATTTCTGCCCATTTCTGGCGATCGCTCTCGCTGCGCGCCGCCCGCGCCAGGGTCTGTTTCAGGCGACCTTGAGCCGGCGCGTCGTCGCTCGTCTTGCTTCGGCGGGGCCTCGCGACCGCCTTTCTCACCCTTCGCGTTGCCTGTTTGCTGTTTTCCCTTCGTGCTGCGTTCTTCGACTACGTGAATCGCATTAATATTTGAACTGCTTGGCTTCGCATTTTTGCTAGTATTCTCCAACGTGAGGTCGTAGTTTCCTAAAAGCATCTGGAAACGTTCCACCGTTATAACTTCCACGCTTCTTAACAAATTCTGTATGCTAAGCGGGAGATGTCGCGTCAGAATGGATATGATCTCTTCGTCTGATACTGGCGGAGAACATAACTTTAACGCCGCGATTTTCCGGGCTGCATAATCGCGCATTGTACCACATGAATTTCGATAGTATGAGCTCATTAAAGAAATCTTGAAATTCATCTGCTGTTCTTTTCCCCAATATCGGTCGAGAAATCGAGCTACAAATTCGTCGAACGTGGCTGGGTACGGGCTCAACGTTTCAAGCCATGCTTTCGCGTTGCCTTCCATAACTTGATGCAAAAGCATTGTTTTATGGCCTTCTCGGACATTTGATAAGATTAAATTTTGCAACGCCTTCACAACCGCGTTCGGGTTTTCGTTCGTATGTCCCGAGAATTTTAAAGAGTGAGGAATATTAATATTTCCCCCCCTGCACGGGCCTCCTCCTTCCACCTTCGCCTCGGCTCCCTCTCTTAACTTCCTGATCTCTTCTTCTACCTCCTTCAATTTTCGGGTAGTTTCCGCTTCCAACTCCCGTTTCATCCCTTCACGTACTTCTTGAACTTGGTTACGAATTTCGCCTAATTGCACACCGTGATCCCTGGTTTGCCTCTCCAATTCCGTCGACAAGGAATCTTTTCGGCTCCCGACTTCCGCGTGTCGTTCTTCTACTAAATTTCTGCATTCCGCGACTCGCGCCGCAACTTCCTGCCGAAGCTCGTCACATTTACCACCGACCTGTACCATTATGGACTGTTGGATTTGTTCTAATTTATTTTCGACGCTTCTTGCTTGATCATCTATCTTTGTTACCAGCCCTTCTATCTCCCGCGTAATTTGCTCATTTATGTCTCAATTGTTCTTTATTATGTGGCGACTGCTCCTCGATTTTCTCATTGGTCTTTCGTCCCTGATTTTCAACCTGGTGGGCTATTGTCTGCGTTAAATTTCCTAACAGCGCCCGCATTAGCGTAAGCATAGGTTCATCCTGCCCCGTTCCTCGCGTTGCTAGTTCTGGCGATGCTTCCTCAGATTCCGTGCGATCCGCGGTTGGACTTATCGTTTCTTCATCGTCGCCTATCCCTAACTTCTCTAACCTCCTTAACAACTCGTTCCCTTTCTCCCCTTCGCTGCCTTCCTCACTCCCAATTCCCTTTGCCTCCCTATATTCACGACTCTCTGTCATTTTGTTTTGCAATTACCACACTGTATATCGCACGGTACTAGACTTCACTCTCCAAAATACAACAAAATGCACACAAAATACAATACAATACAATGTAATACACTTCACAATTCAAATATCACTTTGCTGAAAAGAATGGCATACAAAACACTTCAATCAACACTCACTTCCTAAATCTGTGTCTGGGATCATTTTGCTTATTCGATCTGTGATCGATCACTGCCCCACGTAATGGGCGCCAATCTATGTAACGTCCCCACTTCGGGGGACGCCTTGTAGAATACTCTTTCGAGCTTTAAATATCTCGGGGGGCAGGATCTTTTGGGGGTATGAGAAAGTAGCACACCCAGACACAAAATTAGATAAAACAATGATATATTCTGAAATATGGCACAAGAGACTCTTTACACTTGACACTCAAGTTGAAAATCAAATCAAAAGAATTTACAACACACAAAAATAATCTTTACTTAATGATTTGCTCGTTATATTGTGACTAATTACCTCCTAACACCCGTGCACGGATTTTTGCTAGATTATTAAATTGAGTGAAATTGAACTTTCCCACACTCCTGGGATTGATTACCATTACACGTTATCTGGGATCTTATCGCTATTTTACATTCATAATTTTCCTCGTTAATAATTTTACACACAATAAATGAGGAACTCTAATCAAATATTTACACAATTTTTAAATCGAATGCAATTGAATGCATTACCGTCGTGCAAGGTTAATTTAGTTCGCCGTGAATCAAATCTAAGGCGATCTTGCAAAGTTTAATGTTCTTATCTTTCGCTATCACTCCCGTCCAAATTCCGGTCTCCCCACTTTGGTTTATTTCAAATGCGGATTACCTTTGCAGCTGCCCAAGCCCTCGGGTTACGCACCGCCGTCGTATCGTCGAGATCGCCGCTCAACTCCAGCTGCGCCACCGCTCGCGTTTCCCAAATGTCCTAGGAAGCCGTCGCCGTAGCCCGCTACCAAATTGCCGAACCAGTCTTCTATCGCTCTCGCCGCCAGATCCAGACACGCGCACGCGTATTTCTCAGTCTCTCGCGTGTGTTAACGTGTCGCTCCACCAGCGCGTTGATTATCTAATACGGTTCGCAGTCACGATTACTACTCCACTCAATTCTCACTTATTTCAGCTCACGTTCTCACAGTCAACGTTTTCTTTAATTTATGCAGCCTCGTTACAATTTCACTTTGCTGCTTTCGCCGCCTCAATGCTATA
Organism: Teleogryllus occipitalis; assembly: GCA_011170035.1. Taxonomy (NCBI): domain Eukaryota; kingdom Metazoa; phylum Arthropoda; class Insecta; order Orthoptera; family Gryllidae; genus Teleogryllus; species Teleogryllus occipitalis. The sequence goes on from BLKR01000040.1 coordinate 628,544, forward strand.
ACGCTCTCCTCCACTACTGCTCGTGGTATTATTCACGATCCCGCATCTTGACTACCGAAGTTACCTCTCACGTCGCCGTCTGATTCAAGAAGAAAGCAACTCTTCACCGCTCCGCTGTATAAATGCGGCTCTGACGTCATAGTACACCCCATGCGTGCCGCCCCTACGTCGAGAGTACCCCTCCGCCGCTTCTGGCCGCAACCGACAGGGAGCGCCTTTTTCCATCTCTGGCTGCTTTTCCGGTGTACTCACGTACTTTCCATCATCGCCGATGTTGCGTGAGTGCTGTGGGGCTTGTGGCCAGGCCACGAACGTCACAATATATATATATATATATATATATATATATATATATATATATATATATATATATATATATCTATATGAGATATGCAATTCAGATCGCTTATGTGGACACATACTAAGAAGGTTAAGTTTAAGCAATGTTTTGAAGTATTTCTTATCAGTGGAGCTCGGACATTTAGACCTAAAAAGTTGAAAATAGGCAGGTAAATAGGCGTTAAAAACCTTAAAAATAGGCTGAGAAATCGACACTAAAAACTTAAAAATAAGCAGGGAAATGGGCATTTTTCTTGAAAATAGAAAGAAAATTCCGTCAATAAGTGCACTAAAAGATTTGATATTAGAATTTACACAAATATATAACTTTCTCTTAATAAAAATATTACAAAAAAATGTATTCATGGAACAGAGTGACAGTGCACAATTCAAAATTTTTCCAAGTTTTCAAAAGTGTGCGACGTCCTTTCATTTAAAATTACTTTATAACGGGATAATGTTTTTTCCATCTCACATGAAGCTAAAGGGGCGTATTTCATTGATGATATATATTATGGTAGTAGACATTTCTTCAGGTTTTCCCGAAAGAATGGAAGCCATTTTAGACATTATTTCCCAGCCTGGATTGCGATTAAACACATTGGTAAATTTTAACACAACCGCTTTACCTACCTCTCCATCCACTTCTTTCTGCATCTGCTGTAAGTTGCCAACGACGCCAATAGCGTCTGTCAGCAGAAGACCTCTAGTCTCTAGTTTTGTAATGACTTTGGGTAGATGTCCAAAATTTGCTTTTAGTTAGGCAAGGTGGTTGTTGATATTTGGGAACGACAACATATGCTTGGCCTTGAAAATTCCTTAATGGCAACTGCTCCGTCGTCGATAAAATCTCCTAAAATCTGTGATATTTCTTTGAAGTTATACGCGTAGTACATGACGGCTTCAAGCCAGGAACCCCATCTTGTCAACACGGGTTGCGTTGGTAATGGAGTGTTGGGAAAAGTGTCTAAAACGCTGCCGCTCTGCTTGGAACTTTCAGAATTGTTTTCCCTGCGGAAATTAAATGGTTTGTGGGAATGCCGACGAACTTCTGCCAAACATGAAGGGCATGAGCTGTTCAAGTTGTGTGTATCACGGAATTTCCACTCTTTCTCCAACGCACTTCTATGATGACTTTTTCTTCGGCATAATAGCAAGCGCACTGAACATAATCACTAAACAAACTGAACTGGCTTGAATCATACTTCGAGACAAGTACAAAATTATTGCCGAACAAATCTCCGCCTCTGCTGTAATTCTACCCGGAATCCACCATTGTTTCAGTGCTGTGTTCTTGGTAAGAAACAGATAAGATAACTCACGGGCGATGAAAGTAATCCATTTGCCCGATCATCTTAGCGAAATTGGGCGAAATAGATCAAAGTATACGGCTTAGTGGCATATTCACATCCGTTCTGACACGAGGGCCTCTCTGCTGGGTCACGCGCACTACCGAACTGTGGGGGGCTGGGACACACTGGTGAAGAATGATATCAAGACCAAAGTTGAAAGAACGAAAATTATAAAAAAACACAAAAAGTTCAAAATAGGCACCGATAGGCTGTGAAAGCCAAAATAGGCAATTATCCCACAAATAGGCATTTTTAGACACTATAAAATCCACGCAGAAGCAATCTCGTGTATAAAAATGGATAATGGTAAAATGTGCCCAAAGTTAGATTCAAAGAAACAAAATAGGTATTTAGGATAATGTCCGGGCTCCACTTATGAGCGGAAGTTTTGGTAACTCGAGATTATTAAAAAGCTGAGCATCAATACAGAAGGGTCGCTCATCACGCTTGTAAGAACATTCGACTGTCTCATTTCTAATATGGAAAATTAATTTGTTAGTTGAGAACTTGTTAGTGTATATCCTGTGATAGTCCCTATCTCCTCTAGTGAGGTAGTGTCATGGTTTCTATATACACACACAACCCTTTTCTCCCTTTCTTTACGAATACAAATAAAATTACTTTTATAACATCTAAATCCTTGCCTTCCTAATACGGGTTGTGATACACCATTTCAACGAATTTATAGATCGAAAGGTCCGCGAAATCGATCCTATACAGGAAATAAAGAATAATATTACCATTACTTCAGGAAGATGTATATATTTTAATTATCCCCTATCATTTAGGTTGTTGCTATCTAATAATAATAACTCCATGGAATCTCAGTCATAAAACCGTATAAGAATACCGGTTTTGTTTAATCTTTGCTCTTGTTGACAATAATATTAAGCGAATTCTACCTCGCTTATGACATCAAATCTCATATGCATACATAAACAAAAACAAACATTAAATACCCTTTCACAAATGAACTACAATCTAATATTTCACAATATATTTTTGCTTCCAACATTCACACAATTAAATATTACCAACATTCACTCGAGTGCACTCTACCAGTCTTGGCTTTGCTAGACATTTTTTGATGATGGAAAACAAAATATAATGTTTTTAAACTTCCCTTTTTGCTGCATGACGATTGGCTGCCACTGCTGTTCACATTCGACCATTTCAAATTCCAAAAAAAAAAAAAAAAAAAAAAAAATGTAAAACTTCGAAACTAAAGCAAGAATTCCGACAGGAGCTAATCAGCATTGTTCGCAAAAAAAACAACAACTTATTAACTTGTATTCGAAGAGGAGAACATTATAAAAACACGCAAACAAGTGTGAAGCTCTTTTTAAGCATCGTGAAGAGTAGTTTAGATATAATTTGAACAATCGATTTGATATTGCACATCCTGGAGAGAGAGCCGAGAGAGCCTGGACGTAAAAGCAATCTTGCACGAGTAGACCAAAAACTCGCGGATAAAGAAGAAAAGGCGAGACAAAGAGCATTACAAGAAAAGAAAAGGAAAGAGAAACAACAGTGTGAAGCGTCTACATATGCTGCACCTCCTTCGTTGTCTGAAGATTCAGATTCAGATTCGTGAGTACATCAATACAGAAAGCTGGAAGGTGTGGCACCAACAATTTCATTACCCCGAAACCAATGGTTTAGATAGATGTCAGCTGGAAAGAGATTCTGTATTCATCCTTCAGCATAGGCATTTTACCACAATACCCGAAGAACTCTCTATTAATAAATCTTCTATTCTTCAAATCAGACGCGAGAAGAGAAGAGAAGAGAAGAGAAAAGAGAAGAGAAAAGAAAAGAGAAGAGAAAAGAGAAGAGAGAAGAGAAGAGAAGAGAAGAGAAGAGAAGAGATTGTTAAGGAACAATTAAATCGACTTTTAAGAGTAATTCGTACTGTTCATTGGGATGGTAAACTGTTGCCTGCATGAAATATCGGGGACCCAAAAGAAAAAAGACTTCTAATTGTTATATTTGGGAACATTAAGCAGCTCATCGGGTTTAGAAAATTGCGGAATTCTTCTGGAAAAGGACACACTAACGCTGTTTGGAATATGTTAACGCACCGTAGACAATGCACAAATTCTTTGCTGAGACATAACTGCATCAAATACTAGACGTGTTAAAGGAGCTTGTAGCTTTCTTGAAGAAAATTTGAATAGGGAATTGTTCTTTCCGTGCCGTTATCACATATACGAACTTATTTTACAATGTTTGTTTGAATGTAAAATACATGATGTAATCCTTAAAAATTCTTAATTAAAATGTTCCTGTTGATTGTAATTGTTTATGTCGATCCGTGGCTCCAGTGCAGTGCAGCTGTAAAAGCTCCTTAACAAGATGCTTTTTAAAAGTTCTAAAATCACATGAAAGGATAGATTTCACAATTTCAAAAGCAGTTCTAAAAATTTTAGACACCGTATTTAGTTTTTATTAGAAGAATTGTCTGTCGTATCACTTTTTGATGATGTAGACGTACAAATCAAAATGAAAATGGAAGCAAATTTAGCCAGAGAGAATCTACACTTAGGAGAGTGATATATTCCTTTTTGTGGATAATTGGATGGAGAATATTTTGGTAAGCGCAATTTTATCCCGGGAATTCTTGTATTATTATTGTATTCTTATATTCTTGAATTATTAATTCGTTTATACAGACTTGTCACATCTCTTGTCAGCAACTCAAAATATATTTTTTTAACTTTTCTCAATTTTTCGATTTCCTACTGAAAGATTCGAAATATTACTTTTAAAATATTAAGGGAGAATAAAACCTCGTCCTATACGGAAATTTTTGTTGAAAAATTTGGGGACCTTTTTAAGAAAATATCGTTTAACCGTTACTGTTTATGCGAAATTCTTTTTCAAAGGAATCATTTGAATTTTCGAAAAACATTTAAAGTCGTTTGAAGCACTTCCACTCACAAATGCGATAATTTATACAAATCGATGGAAATGTTCATATTAACGGCGTGAGAGATATTTAAAAAAATACATTTATGTAATTTGTGAAAAAACAAAAGAATAGAGCAATATGGCGATTACAGGGCCTACTAAAATGTTAAAGAAAAAAACAGCTGTTTTGGAGAAAATCTTGTTTTTGCAATTTTTTTAAATTGTCAATATTGAACTCAATATTGCGCGATAACTACCAAAATTTTCAAAGATGTACCTGACCTGAATGAAAGAACTAATTATTGATAAGAAATTTCATTTGAAGGAAAAATCGCTTTCTTCAATTTTGTAATTGTAGGAAGACGAAAAAATTCAAAATTTTGCAATTTTAAAATATTTAGAGTTAACCGTGACAATCAGACATTTGCCATCTTTATACGTGTATTTTGCTTTACTCTTACATTAAATTTAAAGAAAATAATTTGGAGCCGGTTTTGAGAATATTTTGAAAATGTCCGGGGGCTTCATGTAAAGTACCAGCAAAATTTCAAAGAATGTTTTTCTAAATTGCAAAGCTTGGTCTCGAGCCAGAAGGACAGGGGTTTCTTCAATTTGGAAATGATCGTACGCATGGTTTAGGCGCTAGTAGTGTTCACAGACGGACAGACACGATCAGATAGTTTTGAAAAAAAACTACTTTTTTGGTGTCAGGGGATACTAAAATGTGTATTTCCGTTGAATTCTCGATTTTCCGCAGCAGTACATAGCTTTCTCTATACTACGTATATTACTTTGTATATACGTATATATACGAGAAAGTAACTACAGGTGCTACAGGATGGCCCAGACTTTCTCGTAGCAATTTTTTCTAGTTTCCTTGGCGCGGACTGGCTTTAAGGTCTTCCCCCATTCTCTGTCCAGCTGCCGTCAATCGTCACCGAAAGTACATTTTCTTGATGTTTTCTTAACTTTTCGGGAACTTAATAGTAAAACCGAAATATTACTTCAAGAATATTAAAGAAGAGTAAAATCTCGTCCAAAGTAAAAAAAAATCATTGAAAATATTGAAGCTGTTTTTAAGAAAATGACGATTAAGCATTACTGTAAATGCGAAATTTGAAGCTCTTTTTCACAGGAGTCTATTGAGTTTTCAAAAAACATCATTTGAAGTCCTTTCAAGCACTTCCACTCACAAATATAATAATGTATACAAATCGATAGAAATGTGCATATTAAATGTGAGATATATTTAAAAAACATTACACTTGTGTAATTTTTGAAAACAAATGAATACACGAAAATTAACTTTACGTCATATTAAACAGTGCAATTAGCACTATCCATTGGAGAAATTTGAAGAAAAAATTTAAAGCCATTTTTGAGAAAATGGCGTTTGAGCGTTTCTGAAAATTCGAAATTTTGAACTCATTTTTACAGAAAACTTAAGTTTTCGAGAAACTTTATTTCACATTATGTATAGCACATGAACTCATAAATCTAATAGTGTGAAGAAATCGTCTCTAAGGCAAATATTACTGACGTGAGAGACAAGTCAAAAAAATTACCTTTTTGTATTTAAAAAAAAAAGAATAGAGCATTATGACATTTATATCATCGGATATAGTTGGTTGGGCACTAACCCTACCAAAAATTTAAAGAAAAAAATTGGAGCCGATTTTAAGAAAATCATGATTTTGTAATTTTTTTTAAATTGCAAATATTGCACGCTCTATAGCACAAAAACTACTAAAATTTTCAAATAAGTCTACATGACCTTAATGAAAGAACAATTTATGGGTAACAAATTTCATTTGAAGGAAAATTCTGTATCTTCAATTTTATAGTTGTAGGAAGACCCCCCCCCCAAAAAAAATTCAAACTTTTACAATTTTCGAAAAGTCAGAATTAATCATGAAAATGGGACCTACGCCACCTTTATAAGTGAATTTTATTCTATTCTTACAAGATTTTTAAAGAAAATATCTGGAGCCGTTTTTGAGAAAATTTCGAAAATGTCCGGGGGGCTTCATGTAATGTACCGCCAATTTTAAAGAATGTTTTTCAAAATTTCAAAGCTTCTACTAAAGCCTGATGGACAGGGGTTTCTTCAATTTGGAAGATCGTACGTGTGATTTAGGTGCTAGATTTGTTCACATACGACAGACGGACGGACGGACGTTTTGCAAAACACTACTTTTTCGGTATCAAGGGACCCCAAAACGTGTATTTCCGTTGAAATCTCGAAATCGACTTTCCGCAGCATTACATAACTTTATCTATACTTCGTATATTACTCCGGTATATACGCATATATACGACAAAGTAAAAATGACATAATTTTGCCTGCCACTTTCCCATACACACAAGAAGTCTAAATTTTGCTATTTAGAACATATTTTGGGGTTTTCCTGCATATAAAAATTATAGGATAACAAATTAAACTACATAAAAATAACACGATAATCACCATCATATTAATTGTGGAGTAGGTAATGGGCTAAGGACCTCCCAAAGCAGTTCCAGAGAATATGGAATATCATGTAACCTAAATCAAGACTCATGTCTTTCACCAGACGGAACTATCACAACTACCAGACGGAACTATCACATACGACTTACAAACAATGGCAAAACTCTTTGCTACCAAATTAGAAAACAAATTCACTTCACACGATCTGCAACAACAATCCCCTACTTTCTCCGTACATCCTATTTTGCTCGCCACCTGCAAGAAACATGGTCCATAACAAAGAAATAATTGTCGAACTAATACTTCTACACGAAACTAAGCAATAAGCCCCAACGGATAAAAAGCGATACATCTTTATCAACTTCCTGACTAAACTATTCAACGCTTATCTACACCACGGTTATTTCCCTTCTTTCTGAAAGAAAGCCTAAATCAGCAAATTCCTCAAGAACCCGGACAACTATAGTCCCATCAGCTTAATATCACCATAAAAAATCTTCGCAAGGATTTTACTTCGTTGACTTTCAAACCTTTATTACATCAGGTACATACGACCAACTCAATTCGATTTCCGGAAAAACACACAGGACCACAACCTCTGGATCTAACTGCAAACGTTGCAACTCGCATACAGGAGACGTACTGTAGCGTCATAGACTTGACTCAAACTTGGGGACGGAAGGCGCCGACGTCAAGAAGAAGGCATCCCTCTGACAGGAAGGACGAATACCAGGCCAGCCGGCCGGAAGGAGTACACGAGGATCACCACTCACGTAAGTGTAGCCATCTGCAATTCGAGAACAGTTCAGGCATCATGGCGTATCTCGCGCAGTTTAGTAAGGAGTGCCTAACGCACGTTGCTAGAGAGCTAGGGGAAACGGCAAACGACGATGACAGAATAGTAAAGTTGCGAAACATTATAGTAAATAGCAGCCAATACGAGGAAGAATTCGTTAAGGCTTTGTGTCAGACTACGAAAGAACGAGAGCGTGAAAAGCTAGAATTCGAGCGAGAACGAGAGCGTGAAAAGTTAAAATTAGAGCGAGAAAGACTAGATCGCGAGTTCGAGTTAGAGAAACTCCGGATAGCGAATCAGACGCCGACAGGAAGCGTAAGTTCAGGGAACGAGGCGAAAACGCAAACACATGTACGGTTGAATCACGTTATGGACCGATTCAAAGGCGATAGCGATGACATCACTACATACTTAAGCGTGTTCGAGAGCCAAGCGGAGTTGTTAGGAGTGCCGGAGGAAGATTGGGTTGCCAATCTTATGGGGCTACTTCCTCATCAAATCAATTCATGGCTTACGTTAGAAGACGGGAAAACAATGACCGAATATGCCGACATTAAATCTAAATTGTTAGAAATGTATAAATTTAATGCAGAAAAGTTTCGGCAGTTATTCGTGAGGCACATGAAGTCCACAAACACTACGTGGAATGTGTATGCCCGCGAATTATATAATTATTGTAAGGAATGGGTTGCGGGGCTTAGCATCTCAACTTTCGAGGGATTGCTCAACTTAATCGTGACAGATCAAATGAAACGGCGAGTTCCAGCTGAAATAAAGGAACACTTCATTGACGAGTGGGGAAATTTTGCTATTCCACTTGAATTCGCGAAGAAATTAGATAATTACGAGAACAATAGGTCGGGATGGAAACGTACTTTCTCGAAACCGTTCCAGAGAAGGGACGGAGGGCCTGAAGTTCAAGCCAGCGCGGAAAAACCGAAGCAGGTATCGGGCGCCGGGACACCTTTGCACAAAAGCCGTGACGTCAGGGAAGAGTTCGAAAAACCCAGCGTTAGGAAATGCTTTAGCTGCGGGTCACCCCAGCATATCGCGCGGGACTGCCCGACAAAGCGCGGCGCGGAGAAAGGCGAAAAGGTTGGCCACATGGCGGAGGAGACAGCGGCGGAGCTGTTCCAACCATTTACGTCCCACGCACTCATAAATGAGAAGCCCGGTATTATTCTGCGTGATACTGGAGCATCGATCGATGTTGTAAATGAACGGTTTATAGAAGATAACGGTTTATAGAAGAGGCAGCTCTACAGAGCGATCTAAATCAAACGGACGTTCTTTGCTTTACAGAACATTGGTTATCTCCTAATGAACTTAGCATTTTCCAAATTCCAAACTTTTACCTCGCAGGCTTTTATTGCAGAGAGAGAATCGCATAAAGGTCCTACGTATGGTGGTTCTTGTATTTACGTTAGAAATAATATTGATTCTATCCCCTTGGCGGAATTAAATGTGTATTCCATTGAAAATATTTTCGAAATTCTGTTGTACATCTTACTTCACTAAAAGTGATAATACTTTGCATTTACAGACCTCCAACAAAGAGAACTGCAGATTATATTTTGTTCTTAGAAAACCTTGAGATAACACTTAACAAAGTCAGCAATCGCTCTTTTGAATCCATTCTTGTATGCGGAGATTTTAACATTGATTTTCTGGTCGAATCTTGCGAGAAAGAAAAGTTTCTCAATTTAATTAATTCCTTCAATTTAGACATTACAATTAATGTACCTACACGGATCACACAAAATTCGATGAAGGCAATTGATCAAATTATAATTAACAAAACTACTACTCGATATGAAGTTGAAACAAAAGATTTAGGATACAGTGACCACGATGCACAAATTCTTACCATTATAAGAAATGCGATCACTGACACAATAAATAATACACGTATGACTAGATTGTTTACTAAAAGTAAAATTAAATTATTCATTGACTACTTGATGCAGGAGTCATGGGAAGCGGTTTATAATACTGTTGATACAAACGACAAATATAATTCTTTTTTCTCAACTCTTTCAATTCATTTTAACACTTGCTTTCCTCTTCAAAAACGAAAATTAAATATTTCACGGAAAAGCAATTCTTGGATAACACAAGGGATTAGAACATCTTGTAAAAACAAGCGAATTCTTTCTTTCATTTCTAAACGTCATGACGTATCTCAAGATTTCCTTATCTACTTTAAAAAATACAAAACATTGTTACGAAAAGTCATAAGGCAGGCTAAAATCATGAAAAACGATCAGGACATTTTGAACTCAAATAATAAAACAAAAGCAATGTGGAATATAATAAAAAATACTACCAAATCAACTAGAAAACCCGTAGAGAATGTTGTTTTAAAATATAACGATGCAAATGTAAACGATCCGGCAACAGTGGCTAGTCTCTTTAACCAATACTTTTCAAGAATTGCTGCCGATCTCACTAAGGGTCTTCGGGCACAAAATTCAAAAACAGACAGTTCACCCAAAATTTTAGACACAATGTTCGTTTCCGAAACTTCTTCCTATGAAATTCTCAAAATAATCGGTAAACTAAAAAATAAATATTCGTCCGGTTTAGATGATTTCCCAGATTCTTTGTTAAAAACTTGTGCGTATGCCATTATACACCCGTTAACTCACATATTTAATGCATCTTTATGCACTGGAACATTTCCAGATATTTTCAAAATAGCTAAAATTAAGCCGCTCTTCAAAAAAGGCAACAAAAATGAAATTCAGAATTATCGGCCCATCTCTCTTCTATCAGTTTTTTCAAAAATATTGGAGAGACTTTTTTACGTACGAATGGAAACCTCACTAAACACGACGCGCTTTCAGATTGCCAACATGGATTTAGAAAATCAAAATCAACGGAAACCGCCGTATTTTCTTTTCTTAAAGATGTCGCCTCATCATTAGATCAAAACGAGGCACCTATTGGATTATTTTTAGATCTCTCAAAAGCTTTTGACATCATTGATCATGACATTTTACTTTCAAAATTACCTTCATATGGAATCCGTGGTATTGCTCTAGATTGGTTATGTTCGTACCTTAAACAACGATCTCAGAAAGTTGAAATACCTTACTGGAATGATGGAACATTACGTACGCATCTTTCCGACTCTTTGCCCGTTGCATGTGGAGTTCCTCAAGGATCGATTTTAGGCCCTATTCTGTTCCTACTTTACGTAAACGATATGCCCTCGACGATTCGAAACGGAAGAACGGTTCTCTTTGCGGATGATACGAACATCCTTTGCAATAAAGAAACCGTAAATAGTACAATATCAGATGTTTCAAATTGGTTCCGAAATAACAAATTAATAGTAAACGAAAAGAAAACGGTTTTAATGCAGTTTTCCATTTCAAATAAACAATTCTGTGCTCCATTGAAAATGAACAGTGTACCATTGACTGATGTTAAGGCAACAAAATTTTTAGGTCTCTCAATTCAGTCAAACCTTAAATGGAACGTCCATTTAAATGAATTGAACACAAAATTAAGTTCATTATGCTACGCGTTCAGAATTCTTGCAAATTCAGTCAGCCTTCATACTGCTCGTTGTGTATACTTCGCGAATGTTCATTCCCGCCTGAGATATGGCATAATATTCTGGGGAAATACATCTTATGGCTCCCAGACTTTTAGATTACAAAAACGAATTGTACGAATAATAACCAAATCCCACCCACGTGATTCTTGTAAGCCTATCTTCATTAATCTAGGAATTCTACCATTACCGTGTCTTTTTATTTACGAATCAGTGGTTTTTGTAAAAAATGACTTGCTTAAGGGCGGGAATATATTTTCAGAAAATGCCGAAGTCTATTACTATAACACTCGACGTAGAAATCATATTCATCAGGTGACAGTATCAACAGCTCATTACAAAAAATTCACATACAATACATGTACATTATTTTACAACACTTTGCCAGATGACATTAAACGATTAAATTCAATAGAAAAGTTTAAATCCCAAGTGAAATCGTTTCTGCTGCATAACTGTTTCTATACAATTAGAGACTATACTGAGCATCACAAGAAAAGTAACATTAATTTTAACAATGATACATAATGCATTAATTACCATTTGGACTGTATAAATGAGTATAAACAACCTGTAACAACTATTGTAACACAGCTTCCGGGTCAATGACCCCCATCTCGATCAGGTTTTTCGTCCAGTTTCCCTGATCCATTGAGCAAATGCTGAGATGGCCCCTTGTTTTGCTTCTGGACATAAATGTAACTTCATTTTCTGTGCACGTCTTCTAGAATTCAGTGGGAAATACAATTATTCAAATTATCGTTTCCACGTTGTCGCGGCAGGAAGTAATAAGAGCCAAAATTTATTGCTTATTTATCCTTGAAAATAGATTTTATTACATGGGAGTTTTTTTTTTTTCTCCCTTTCAAAATTCAAAACTTAAGTAGTAAATGATTTAGTGTAGGGATCACAGAATTTTGAAAATGTGCACACAATTCACTTTTCCCCATAGCCCGTCATACGCAGTTTTTTAACTGTTTTTTGACGTAAAATAAATAAAAAATAAATAAATAGATTCTGATTTAACAGGGGAAAGTGTATGGGTGTTTCAACCCTTAGATTCAAAACCGAGGAATCTACCAGTAGCACAGATCCGACTGCAAGGGCCTTTCGGGAAGGTAACAACCAGAGCTGCAGTAGTGAATCGCGACTGTGATTTCGGTTACTATCTGCTTAGCAATCGTACGGCGCAATTACTCGAGGAAATTCGAGGAGGTTTCATTGAGCCGCAGATTGTGAGCGCAGTTGTAACTCGGTCGAAGGCAGCGGCGACGGGCACTGCCGAGCCGGAGATGAGGGCGGCAGAGACGGGGTCGAGCGCCGGATTAGCTCAAAATAGCGACGCGAAGGGAAAGCAGGTAGCCGACTCACCGGTAACGGGAGACGCGGAGGCAGATGTCATCGGAGGCAACGAGGAAGTCGCCGACGCCGACAATGTAAATTCTATGCAGATAGAGGCTCCTGTAGTAGAATTAATTCAGATCTCGACAGAGGAATTTATTAACGAACAAAGTAAGGACAGTACGCTCGCGGAAATCTATAAAAAATGCGAGAATGAAGTTCCCGAGACGGGAAAAGAATCGTACTTCCTACGTAATCGATTATTGCTGCGCACTCGATTTAGTAAAAAAGGCGAGCGGTACGACATGATTGTTGTTCCCGCCGTGTTTCGAGGCACGGTACTTAAAGTGTGTCACGAGACCGCGAATGCGCACTTCGGTACAACCAAAAGTAAGGATAGCTTAGCGAAGTATTTTTACTGGCCAAGATGTTTCCAGGAAATGGAAACGTACGTCAAGTCATGTGACGTATGCCAGAAGGTAGGCAGATCGGGAGACAGACAGAAAGCACCGTTAGTGATGGTACCACCTGTAGGGAAAATATTTTCACGAATAAATATCGATGCATGCGGACCGTTTCAGGAAAGCGAGTCGGGTAAGAAATTCATCCTTACTGCGATGTGCATGGCATCTAGATATCCAGAGGCGATTCCCATAACGGATTTACGATCGGCGACTGTAATCAACGCACTCTTAGAGCTATTTAGCCGAATAGGTTTCCCGAAGGAACTTCAGACAGATCAGGGCACCTGTTTCACGAGCGTTCTGACCGCGGAATTCGCGCAGAAGTTCGGAATTCGTTTGATTAGGAGTTCTCCTTATCACCCACAATCTAATGCGGTGGAAAGAATGCACCGAACAATGAACCGCTTATTGAAGGTTCTGTGCCTAGAAGCGGGTACGGAATGGGAGCTTCAATTACCTGCAATATTATTTGCCTTGCGCACTACCGTGCACGAAAGTTTAGGTTTTACTCCAGCAGAGTTAGTGTATGGGAATAATTTGCGTACTCCCATCACATTGTTATACGAGCACATTGCCGGAAGTGAGGAGGAGCCCAGTTCAGTGGTAGAGTACGTATTCCGTCTCGTGAATAGACTTCGGAAATCGCGTGAACTAGCTCACACCAAACTTCTGAACGAGCAAGAACGTAGGAAGGTCTGGTACGACCGTAGAGCAGTAAACCGCACGTTTTGTGCTGGCGACAAGGTGCTGGTCTTAGCGCCAAATCGTACCCGAAAACTGGCGGTACAGTGGGTAGGGCCTGGCGAGATCAAGGAAAAAGTCTCTGACACAAACTACGTGGTATTATTGCCTGGGAAAAAGGACGGACGGGTGTATCACATGAATATGCTGAAGTAGTACCATCAGCGGACTGAGTACATCAGCTATGTGACAACACCGATCCAAGGCTGCGAACAGGTAGAGGATGAGATTGACAGATATGCCGTTCATCTCGAAGCGAGCGACTTCAATCTCCAGGAAATGCTCGAAGGTACGAAAATTCCGCCTGAGTTCAGAGAGAAACTCGAGCAATTAATCATGAAGTATCATGATATCTTTTCCGAAAAACCAGGACTGACCGAGGCGCTTACAATGGACATAGAGCTCACAGATGAGTCAACGCCCGTGCGTAGTGCACCTTATCGTACTTCGCCTAGACAATCTGCTATTTTACGGGATGAAATTAGCAAAATGCTACGCGACGGCATTATTGAAGTAGGTGATAGCGAGTATACGTCACCGATGGTATTAGTCGAAGCATCGGGTCGGAAGCCTCGCCCGTGTATCGATTATAGGCGGTTAAACAAATTAATCAAGACAGAGTACTTTCCATTACCGAACATAGAAGAGCGAATCGAGACGGTGGCGGCAGCCAAAATAATCACCACTCTAGATTTAACGAAATGCTATTGGCAAATCAGTTTAACGCCAAGAGCGCAAAGGCTGGCTGCATTTGTAACTAACTTTGGTACATATCGCCCACTGCGATTGCCTTTTGGCCTTAAGAACGCGCCATACCAATGCAGTAGAATGATTGCCGCTCTGTTAGCGCCGTGCAGCGAATATGCGGTACCGTACATAGACGACATAGCCATATTCAGTAACTCGTGGCAAGAGCATTTACAACACATGCAAAATGTGTTCTCGATTCTGAAACCGGCAAAACTGCATGTAAAGCCGAGTAAATGCATGTTCGGTAGAGAGTCAGTAAAATACTTAGGCTACGTAGTAGGAAACGGGGAAATGCGCCCTGTAGAAGCTAAAGTGCATGCAATTCGGGAGTTTCCAAGACCGCACACGAAAAAACAAGTCAGATGTTTTCTCGGTATGAACGGGTGCTACCGGAAATTCATTCCCAGATTTGGCGAAATGTCAGCTCCGTTATCAGATTTGTTAAGGGGGAAGGAACGCCAGGGGACAGTAAATTGGAATCCTGAATGAGCACCTGACTTCACGAAACAATTTCAAATACAATGTGATGCAAGTCAAAGAGGAATAGGCGTAGTTTTAGCTCAGACAGACGAGAACGGCGATGAAAAACCCGTTCTATACTTAAGTAGGAAATTGACGGATGTGGAGAAAAATTTCAGTACGGTGGAAGCCGAGTGTACAGCAATTATTTGGGGATTGCAAAAATTGCGGTATTATCTTGACGGGCAGGTGAAAATTAAGATCGAAACAGATCATAACCCATTAGTGTGGTTGCGAAATTGTTCCGGGAACAACCCTAGACTACTGAGATGGTCGTTAATGCTGCAACATTATGACATCGAAATTTGCCACAAACAAGGGAAAAATAATGGGAATGCCGACGCATTAAGTCGCATGTTTTCATGAACCTGAACTGATCTCGTTAGGTAAATGGTTGCACTTCAGTGGCTCCTATTTGTATGGTATAGCATCACGTAAAGTTTCCACTATGTAAACTGGAAACTATCTTGTCTAAATGTAATCGTGTAAATAGTATTTTTGAAAAACATTATTTGATGAATTGTAAAAAATTGTTTCACAGATGCATTGAAAATGTGTATTTAAAATTGTATAGAGTCACATCAAGAAACAGCAAGATTACTATCAGAAAGTGCATGTAAGAGTATATTGATTGTTCAAAAATTAGGAAATCATTGAATATGTGTATTTAAAATTGTATAGAATCACATCAAGAAACAGCAAGATTACTATCAATAAGAGTATATTGATTGTTCAAAAATTAGAGTATCAGTGAATATGTTTATTTAAAATTGTATAGAATCACATCAAAAAACAGCAAGATTACTATGAAAAAGTTGTATATAAGAGTATATTAATTGGTCAATTGAAGTAATTTATGAATATACATTAGAGAATAGAGGTAGAGTATGAGTAATGCAAAGTCCAGAGCGTAGAAACCATTACGAGTTGTAAAAATGTCAATTCTAGTCAGAGGAAATTGTTATAAATAGTTAACGTATATTGGGATAATAAAGGAAAAATTAGTTAGCGCTATGTGAAGCAGCCAAATTGTAAAATTCTAACTATCATTGATTGCTTCATTATAAATTTTTTCCTGTGGTTTCTACCTGCGAAAAAAATTCTCCCCGGGGATAGAGGAGTCTGTAGCGTCATAGACTTGACTCCCTGCTCCAGAGAGACAAGACGCAAGGTATGGGGATGAGGGAGCCAAAAATAGGCTTCCAAACAAAGGCCAACCCTTCAGGGAAAGTCCAAAAGGGGAGAGGGCTTGTAGGTGCCGGGTGAAACTTGCAACGGCGGTAGTAGACGCCTCAAGACGAGTGCGTGGGGGGAAAGATGACGCGGAAGTCATGTGACTCGAGCATATAAAAGGGCTGTCGCAGAAGCCCTGGGTTGGGTAACGTTTCTGGTTTCCTCGCGGCTAAACACCGCAAAACTTGTCCGGCCAAGTCTGGCGCGGCAGTGCTGCAGGCACGTGTGGGTGTTCGAGTCTCGAACACTGTGAAGTATGCTCGATACTTCGGGGCAGAGTGTCTGCCGAGGCACACCAGGTGCCAAGTTGCAAATCGGCCGAGTTGGCTAAACGCAGGCGCGGCCGTAAGGCGCGTGTTAGGAGAAGGGGGCTGCGGCAGGTAGCCGACAAACACCTTAGAGTGAGGTCTGTAAACAGTGTACATAAATTAATGTAAATAAATTGTATATACCTCACTCGTGTCTGTTTCCTTGTGGTGTAGATCCCTACCCACGACGTTACAGTACTAGCAACAGCAGTTTTCCTTGCCATCGCTACGGACTACGACTGGATCAACCTCAACAATTTGATCTACAAAATCAGTCCCCACTTAACCTATTTTCTTCTGTGACACATAAAAACCTATCTTTCGGATAGAACCTTCAAAATTCAGCACCTCAACTCTCCCGTCCTATAAAAGATGGCGGCATCCACGGTGCAGTTCTTTCCCCAACCTGTTCTCCCTCCTCACGACCTAGCGACGCGTCGCTAGGTCGCGACGTTTGCACGAACAACGTCTGAAACATCTAAGCACACGACACCGCCCTGCATGTACCCAAACGACGCCTCTCCCATTCCACGCAACAACTAAAACATCCCTAGACAGAATCTCAGAATGGGTAAAGGGCAACGTAAAAGTGAACTCAGACACTGCCCTGCTCACCGACCCTGCACTTTCTCAACTGACAATTTTAACGGTAGGTACTCCTATCAAATAGGCCAAAATCACCACGTATTTAGAAATGACATTTTACAACAAACTTACTCTGACTAGACATATCGAAGATATTACTCAGACAGCGAACAAAAGACTTGACTGATATCCTTAGCATACCACTCACACACCAGGGCTAAGACAAAGCTAAAAAAAATTATATCATCTTCGTACGATCCATCCTCTAATATAACCGTGAGTCCTGGCCCACCATATTAAAAATCAACTTTAACAAACACATCAAGACAGAAAATAGATGCGATTTGCTTTCAGATTACCACCCATGACAAATCCCAGAAGATTAAGGCACACAATTAACTCCTATTGACAAAGACAACAAAACCTATATTTCTAACAATTCTCAACAACCTATAAACACCGCCTTAACATCAAACGACACTCACTTGAAGTACTCCAGCAGCAATCTCCTATCATAAAAAAGCACGTCCCCTCCATTTTCCTGGAAATAACACCGCAAAATGGGCGAAAACTAATCTCTTTTCAATTCGTCCTATCCTCTGCAAACAACAGCTAGTAAAAGATAGAGGAATCGCAACCCTTCACCTTCTCCATAATGCAAAATAACCAACCCCACGTAAAAATTGCCACTCTCACCCAAGCAGGGAAGAGCGCAAAGCCTTTCGATTAATCAGGGAAGATATGAGAGGTAATGTCCACGCGTGTAGGAAGCCAAATTTAGAGGGGATAAGCCCTTCAGAGTTGCTACTTGTTTACCTATGCCAGTACACGGAATTTGAGAAATACAGACGCCGCACCTAATTGGGTGAAGGGATAGGGTCAGATGGCCCTGAGGGAGTGTGCCAAAGCACGGTGTATCCCAATACCGCTGCGACACTGACTTGGGCATGTATTATCGGGATCCGTTCGTTTCGCATAGCGACTTTAAAAAATGTCCAGTCATTTACGCAAATTCCCACTTCACAGAAAAAAAAATTCCCGGTTTTCCAGGCACGTTAAAAGCCCTAAATCATAAAATATCTCACATTTTCAAGATTCGGGCCAAAAAGAGCTCGTGTGTGTTAGCGTCAAGTCAGCACAAACTCGTTTTTGTTAAGAAAATAATTTTAAATTGTGGCAAATTAGAAATTAAATTCATATTTTTGACACGCTTTGAACAAATATAGCTCGCGGGTTTGCTGGGATGGCGTCAAGCCAATACACATACGTTTTTCGTAATGTAAATAGAAGCAATTAATTGTCTTATTTTCAACAAGCTTCATATCGAAAATATCTCGTGTGAGAGCTGTGGCGGCGTCAAGCCTGCATTCCCTCGTTTCTGGCACTGAAAACTGATAGCAATTAATTCTCGCCTAATTTTTTACTAGCTTGACCGAATATTGTTCATGTGTCCTGGGGTGGCTCAAGCCATCACACACGCTTTTCATAATGAAAATAAAAGGCAATTAATTCAAACGTGCTCGTACACTGAGTAATATCAAACGTATCAAGAAAGTTATGAAATGCTGCGGAAAATTGATTTCGAAATTTAAACGAAAATACACGTTGTGAAATCCCCTAATACCAAAAAAAAAAAACAACTGTTTTTCCAAAACGTCCGTCCGTCTGTTAATACCAAAAGCCTAAACTATTCGTAGGATTTTTTTTCCGAAATTAATATTTCCCGATCGATCTGAACTGATTCGAAGCCCCTGCGGTTTAAAAGAATTCTTTGAATTTTGGGGATACTTTACATGAGGCCCCAACACTTTCAAACTTTTCTCAAAAATGGCTCTCAATTTCCTGCAAGAATACAGTGAAATACACATATAAAGATGGCATAAGTAAAATTTTCACAGTTAACTTCTTGCAAAAGTTTGAAATTTTTGGCTTTCCTCATACAATCACATTATTGAAGATAAATATTTCTTCTTCTAAGGAAATTTGTTCCTGAAAACTCAAAACTTTTCTGCGAAAATATGCTCAAAATTGTGCATTTTCAGAAACATTCAAGACATTTTCTCAAAAACGGCTCGAAATTTTTCAATCAAAATTTGCATATGACAACAGGTTACACTCTTCTATAATTCTCTTAAAATCATTATTCAATTTTACTATTATGAAACCGAAAATTGAGAAAATGTTGACAAATTACTCTTAAGTACTGACAGGTTGCTGCTGGTAAAATTACTCTTAAGCACTAAACCAAAAAGCAAGACCAGACTAGTAATTAGGAAACTAACAAGAGCGAGAAAATCTGCCATTCAATAGCGCCACTAGCTCGTTATAAAAAAGTGGCAATTAATTATTACACATTTTTTCTCTGTTTGTGCTGCTATGGCCATTCATACAGTCAGCTGTTGATGACCTGGAAAGACGACTTTTGTTGGTACCTTGAGCTCCAGCCAATCAAGACTTTTGCGAGCTTATCAAAGCTTATTCAGTTTATGCAAAACTGAACTTACTTGCTGACTTTGTATAATATTTTGTCTGTTTAATCTGACATGACCATGCAAAATTGATGAAAAACTTGTAGAAGGTAGAAGTCTTTATACACTCAGCAACACTAATGCAAACAATAATACTTACCTCAGTTGTGATTACAACTCCTGAAAACATGTATTTGACATTTGCACACCACAATAGAGTTGAATGTATAATATATGAATGCACCTAGCATAAAACGTAATAATTTTTGGATTCACTTTTTCTTTATTACTCTTGGGTTTGCTACGTCCTCTCGGGCATAGTTAACCGCTCTCCCAAAAACCATTTACTTGTCAGCCTTGAGTTATACATAATTATCCCAGGTTTTAATACATAACATTTTGGGAATGATTATAAAAAAATAGAGGTGATGACACAATTATTACAGATGCCTTTACCTTCTTTGGGCACATTACAAGTGTTACTTGAAACTGATACTTCTCAGTATCCAGAAAATAACACAGAAATTTTGCACATATTAAAAAAAATATTACCGTGATGCTGTTATGACAATACTTGTTTAGAAAATTTTTCAAATGTTTCATAATTCACTTAAAGAATGCCTCTAGGCCAAGTTTGTTATTATACCCAGAGAAAGGGCCACCATACCCCACAAATTAAAAACAATTATTGATTAACACACTCGGTCAATAATTATCAGGACAGCAGTAATATAATGCAAAAACACACACACCAAAATAAAATGGTGCACAATCAAAATACTGAAAGTTAAGACCGATGAAAAGACGGATACTTTCCACAATAAACTAAATCACTTCCAGCACTAATGACTATAATTAGCACTGTATTATGTTATAAATGAATTCGAAATTGGATTTAATGTATAATAAAATTGGCATTCAGTACTGTAATGCTCACTATAAAACTGCGTTGACTTCTGAGCACATCAAGATCTTTATTGGGTTGCAAGATCAGTTGTAATGTTGCCATAAGCTTTACAGGAATTTCTTACATACATTCATCTCCCTTCACTATCATCAAATCAAGTTTGTTTTTTCTCTAAACAATAATACATCACTGATGTATTTTGTGAAAAGTTTTAAGCTGTGGTATTCCTTCTGTGGTGTTGCTACTGTAAGTATATTACACAGAACAATCAACATCTTTTAATAGTTTTGAAATTCATTAAAGGCATCTGGAAAACTAGTGTTCCCCCACACCATCCAATAAATTTTCACTTTGTGGCATTATGTAAATGACAATTATCAATACTAATGCCTAATGTCGATGATATTTTTGAGGGATTTTGGTAATTTCAAAATTAATAGCCTTTTGGTTGAAGCGAACCTCTTATTAAAAACTGTGTTCCCCTATAAACTTACGGTACATTGCTTTGTAAGTTATAGATAAGGTATACAAGAAATTCTGTGCATTTGAAGTACACTTACATAGTTATTTGGTCAATGTAAACATATGCTAAATATTCTGTCTTCTGCAAAGCCCATTGCTCATCCACAGCCAGTGTTTTTTAAAAACAGACTCCCAAAACTCTCTCTCTACACATACACACTATCACTGCTGGGATTATCAGGAAATTATTCAATGTTAGGAAGTTGGATTCTACATTACCTAACAATTATTCCCCCCCCCCCTCATAATTTTCATCACTGGGAATTTGAATTTTCTTTTTGGAAGGAAGTGACATATACATCTTTAGGAAGATAACACCAAATGCATGTAACTTCACATTTAATTCATCCTACTTCATACATCATATCATTAACTAAAGTAATCACAAAAGCATTCTCCAATCACTTTCATTCTCAAGAGAACAATTATTTTCATTTATACTATGTATAATTATTTAATGTATTTATTACAAAGCAACTTGATTATGAGCCATGTTTCACCATGAAATGAAATTTTATATCTTATAGGGCAATACTTCAAAATTCACAGAAATCAAACAGCCACAAGGCACAAGTAGCTCTCATTCTGTAAGCTGGAATGATCAGACTTTCTTCTCTTTCTTTAAAATGAATTCTCGTCCTAAATGGTTTTCAAAATTTGTAGGACTAAGTATAGTTTGTATGCATTTCAAAGGGATATACGATATCACTAACCTCTTTTGTCATATTTACATAAAATAAAATCCAGAATTGGAGATCTTGCATTTATTATTCAACTTACGAATCCTTTGTGATGGTTACACCCATTTGACACGACAACTGGCGGATCCCTTTAGATATACAATAAATACCTAATTGAAAATGTTCTTGGAGAAATAATCACTGTTTCATTATCTATGTAGGAAATACTGATTTACTAGAATGTTCTGTTCCAGTTCCGAGTACTAACTGAACAATATTCCTACACTAAACAAAATAGATTTATTATGTACACTGCTAACAAAGCAGATATTAAATCTTGTACAGGCACTCACAGGTAGCTCATAGAACAGCTTAATACTTGACAATTTTTTATCATTCTAGGAAACCACAATGTAGAATATCATAAATGAAGCAAAAGATACTTTAATGTTCATGAATCACAATTATTCAATTCTGAAATAAGCTTGCGGTACGTCTGCACACTGTAAATTAGTAAATAAATTAAAGAATGTGACTAGGTGATAACGATAATATATATTTATATATATGAAAACGCACCATCACAGAACATTGTTGATACTCCTGAACGCGATTATAGAAGTGAAACGCTCTATTTTGTACTGTGTAATGCAGATACAATATATCTAAATACGCAACATCAAAAAAGCAGAACAGCATAACTTCTTTCATTTTACATATTTATTATATGTGATGCAGCAGGAAGGGAAAGTGTACTGCATTATTTCACTGGAATAAAATACACCTAAATTGGAGCATATCAACCAGACCATATTTCCCAATTACCAAGCACTTTTAAATAAAGTGCATTAAAAGTGTGATACGAAAAAATTGCAGGCGACTACATTATCCTGTTCTAAAATAATAGATACTGTCTTACTCCAGTATCTGAAGGTTTCAGCAGTTAATACAACCCAGGTACAAAAACTACTCATTATTAGACAGTAGTGAAAATAACATTTTTGTTTGATCATACAAAAAGATTTGTTAAAGCAATTTTTGATAATTCCTACCGGGAAGAGAAAGATTGTGAGTACTGCATGAAGTACAGTTATAACTATAAATGTACAGAAACAAATTGTCATTATATGACTGTTGACTAACTGATCTCAGACTGGGCTCTATGCAAAATTGTTCATGCCCGACGGAAACTGGAATAACTATATCCCTTCAAAGCATTAATCAACCTGGCCCTATACAACAAATTACTTTTGTTTCACATTTTGCATTGTTTTCTTGTATCAAGTCTTCTGGAAGATAATATTCACTCATACAAAATGGAAGCATCACAAGGAAAAGAAAGGGAGCTTAGTTATGAGCAAATTTCTTTCATAACAATACCAATAAGGGTAACAACAATTCACCAGCAATAAGTATAATAAACTAACTGGTGTTACATACAAAAAGTCATTACTTGTCAGGCTTCATCAGTTTTGAGTGCAAAAAGTACAATTGAAATAAAATAATATTATATTAACATGAAATGAAAGTAAAAACAAAGGCATTATCAGCATTATATCCAAGAAGGAAACACCCTCCTCACACAATGCCCGAAGACCCAACAATAATTAACAGACAGTACACAGTGGAAGAAAAAATTAAGTTCACACCCTCCACTATTACCCTGGTTCTTTTGTACATTATTTAGTAGTTCAATCTCTTTAGAAGGAACTTTAAACTGTACATTCCGTATTTTCATTTATACACAGCAACTTGCAGCAAAATCACATTTTTGTATATTAATATTCACAGCACAACACGTTCTCCACTAAATACACACACACGCATGCGCACAAAAATATTTTCAGTACATCAACACTACCTGTTAGAGGGAGGTGCTCTCCATGGAAATGACTGTCCTGGAGCAGTACGAGGGGGAGGTTGTGCCCATGGAGAAATGTGAGGTCGGACACACATAGTCGGTGGGAACACGTGTGGCCCTGTTACTGAAGGTTCCTCTCGGGAAGGTAGAGGCATACGAGGGCCAACTGATCCCAAAGAGACATTTCCAGGTCCACTTCTTGGAGGAAGCCCAACTCTAGGCAGTATAAGTCCCCCTACACTGTTACCACCTCGACCACGACCACTACTTCTCATAAGCATTTGGTTGTGAGGTGGACACCCTCTTTCACTAGGGCTAAGCCCTTTCAACCCATCGTCAGCATTAACAATAGCTGTCCGAATATTAGGGTCAGAACTATATGTAGTTGCTATTGGTTGCCCTTCCGAAGGATTTTTAATTTGTTCACTGCCATTGTTATATCCTGGATGTTGAGCAGACAGCCCTCGTGCGTGTGGATGAGCATGAAGTGGAATTGGTTCACTATTTGGTTGTGCCACTTGCAGAGTTTTTGCGAGGATACCAGCAGGTCCTGATAAACCATGACGTACAAGAAGTTCTGCCAATGTACGTCGTACTCCTTCAGTAGATAAAGGTGTCAGAAGACCACGCGATCGATTGCCACTACTGCTGCTTATTGCATTGTCACCAGCATATACAGCATGGGCATCAAATCCATCACCTTTCTGGCCAAGGCCCCAGGAGCTACCACCTGAAAAAGACAGACAAGTTTTCACTAAGCTTCATACCATCCTATCATTTGATGAACCTATTTTATTTTCATAAAAAAACAAAACACTTGTAAGTGCAGTTCACTAACTTCATTATGTCATAATGCAAATATAGGGATGTGCCCTTGCAGGGTTTGGGTGGTTTGGAAGTAAAAGCAAACGTGTCTGGAGCTAAAAGATCTCAACATCTCCTCTCTTAATTCTTGTCCAAAGAAGTGCTAATCGAAAAATTAGAACACACACATTCAATTATCCCAGCTGTCATCCAAGTCAGGCACTTGAGACCAGCACATTTGGACACTATGGTGGTTTGTAACTTTCTATTTTAAAAATTCATTGTCACATCCTTTGGTTTACTTTACACATAAACAAGAAGAATTCTTAATGACCACTGATGATACATGAAGGCAGGTTAACGGGGCTTGGTCAGTAGAAATAAAAAGAATTTACAACATAATAGCATTTACATAATTAAATTATGTACTGCATGTTCTGTATACACTTTGTTGGTGGTTTGAAAGGTATGTAACTCGTTAACAAAATTTGTAAAATTTGCACCTCAACTGTAGTCAGATATTGTAATTGTATCCAACACATGTTTTTGTAGCCTTATTATAACTGTGTTTTTCTTCCTCTTCATACTATACAGCCCTGAGGATGGAAATATATTTTCCAAAACATCAGCAAGCAACCACATTGTAAATTCTTTTAATTTTTGCTGGCAAAGGCCTGTTAATCTGCCTTCAATTTATGCATAAATGTAATTCAGAAAAAAATTTGAGATAACTTGGAAAACAAATAGGAACAGTATTGATTATCAACATTTCAACATTATCTGAAAGGTATTCACCAAAAGCATGCAATTTTATGAACAATGATTATTCAATCAAGTGTCCTTTCTGCGACCTGATGAGCCAACATCCAAATTCAATTTCCAATGTCATTCTTTATATTTCCTTTATAGGCATGAAATCATATTTAGAACATCGAGAGTACCAATGTGTTTTTCTTTCCCCAAGGAAAGGGAGTTTGCTTGAGATTCCTGGTTTCCAGAAGAATGAGCTGTGAAGATTTTAGCAGCAAATATTTTATTTGAGTCTCTTTAGCAGCAAATGAAGATATTAGATAGTCCTCAGAACATCTTGCAGTATATCTAGGAGGTGCATCAACTATGAAAATGCCTTTAGAGGTCCAGGAACCATGCATCTTGTAAGATAGATGTATTAAAGCAATCTTCAATTTCCAAATGCTTTTGTTCTGAATTGTGATGGGTGTTCAAATTATAAGGAATGTATTTTTTGTTTATATACAAATTAGGGTCTTGATTTTGTTGCCTTTTTGTGTCAGAAGTTCCAAACCAAACCACAACTTTTACAGACTGTCTTAGAAAAATTCATAATACAAGTTAACCAAAATTCTCCACACATCTGGTTTCTGCAACCTGCTAGTTACAGCCCAAATGTTTGTGACTGGTCAGATTATTATATGAATTGTTTAATTGAATAGTAAATTTAAACTATGTTGCTTCAAACATATTCAAATTCAAGATTGTTGTTATTGCTACCCCAAAAAGTAAGATTATTAGATAAGTACACCATCAGCTAGTTTTTAATACTTTAGAATTCTAAAAATCGCCGTAACCATAATACAGACAATATTGCTACATGAAACATATGACAGTTCTTGCTAAAATAGCATCAGTATATTCAAGAAAATCTAAACGCCTTTCATTGAGCTAAGTAAGTTATATTTTTATAGTTTTAAATATAACAATTTTTCTCCTCCCACCAACAGTTTTTGAGAAAATAATTGTTTCAAAATTGCCTATATTTCTTGCAAGATTACACAATAACTACTTACATTTTTTTTTAATTGTACTTGACCTTATTAAAAAGGAAAAGAAAGAAAGCATAACCAGGAACTATCTCAATATTTATAGTTGTAGGCAAAAAAGTTGAACTTTTGTAATTTTCAAAAATTCAATGAAAATTAGATCTGCGCCATCTTTTGAAGCATCCATTATATATTATGTAAATTTTTTTATATTAGGGCTGCACAAAACATGGATTCGGACTTCAGATATTAGAGGGAATATTTTACTATACGTGGCCACAAGATTTATCAAATTTTTCCATACAGGGCCTCAAAAAACTAGTTTTTCTGGCAAAAAATTGACACTACTCTGCAGCACTTCTTTCTCTTTACAACACAGGTATGTAATAGGTGAGAAAGCGAAAAATTGCAATCGATACTTTCTCATTTCTCTTCCTCTAAGGTAGACAAGTCAGAAAATAATATTTTAATTAGAATTTCTTTATTTTGAACTTTTGTAGTGTAAATAAACAATTTTTAACTTGAAAATACCAGGCGGAGGCACCATGTTAAATTAGTAATGTTGTCTTTTAAAATAATCATATTTCAGTCACTTTTTATATTAAGGTCATTTTATTGATCAAGTTCATTTGCTTCCCAAGAATATTGCATCTCTGTTTAACGTAAAGCAACTTTCAGAAAAACTGAACCTATGAAAAAGTCTACTGAATAATCTAAAATTCTTCTCTTATGGACATTTAAACTCATTATTTTATTTAATTCTAAATATTGTGCACCTCAAGAACAGCTTTTGAAAATAAAGAGTTTTGAATCAACCACAAATGTCATGAAAATTGAAAATGCCAATGATAATTTCTTGTATCTATTTTTAACTTTATGAATTAAATTATTTTAAAAAATAGGAAGAAACTATGTATAACAAAGACATAGTGTTAAATCTGGTGAATGGAGGATAGGGTTCAGATGTAATATGATAAGTTATAATAAATGTTAACATTTTATGGGTAGGTACCAACTAGAATGAAGTCTTTGGACTCAATTGCAGATGTGGTTGTATTATGTTGACTGGCTAACTGTATTATCGTTTTAAACAAAAGATTCATGGTTATCTAAAGTAATTTATACTGAAACCACCTCAAATATGACAATTCTGGAGGAAAAAAAAATACACACACGCGCGCGCGAGCACACACACACACACACATATAACATAATAAAAAATCATCAAAATCAGCATTGTCATCAAATGAGGATCTCTTTCGAAGACTAAACTTTTGCACTTCTTTCTAATTGTATCCTTTATCATCAACTCCTTGGATCAGGAAAGATTTTCCTGTCCTTTACTTGTATCACATGAATACATAATTAAGAATAAACACAAATGCACCGTATATAGTAAACTTATTTCTAACGTGTTTTATTTTATTTCTTTTTCACACCTATACACACACAAAATAAAAGTCATGACATCACAGTGTAAGAGTGTTTCTGAGCCCTATGGACACAGGGATACTAGAGAGTAGATCTATTTGTGTAATGTTCACGTGTCATGCAGTACAGCTTTGTGAAATGTTTGCTCACATTGCATAGTAACTATCTGGTGTGTTTGTATGATATACATGGGTATCAAGTAATATGGGCTATTCTGGGGCAGTTGTCACATTTTGAGGGGAAATTTATACTTTATGTCTAGATAAAAGCAAATAGTCTCCGATCACTCTTTTCAAAAGTGAGAACTTTCTTTCTTGAGAATGTAATGTGCAAATTATTTTGTAACAAAAATATTGACAAAATATTGAGTTTTTATTTTGCACCTACATTTTCATTTTCAATTAAGCATTTATCTTACGCATTTTGCCTTTTAGTCCCCTGAAAAACGTATAAATGAAGTTTCACAGTATGCTTATTATTGAAACATTCACAATTATGAACTGTTGCAAACAAGTATGTAATAGATAGGCCTTGATCTCGAATAGACCTTGAATATTAAAAATATTTGCAACCAGCTTGAATATTAAATATCAATTTTAATATGTAGTTTTACTTACTTTGAGGATTAAATACAAAATGTTTTGGATCAAGTTTTGGGGGAGGAACACTACTGTTGAATTTAGCAGGACTTCCGGCCACTAGAAGCTCTGCTTGCAACTTTTCAATTAGCTGATATGTAACTGGGTCCTGCAAAAAAATAAATGATTGTATATAAAATAAAAAAATCATCAAAATCAGCATCGTCATCAAATGAGGATCTCTTTCGAAGACTAAACTTTTGCACTTCTTTCTAATTGTATTCTTTATCATCAACTCCTTGGATCAGGAAAGATTTTCCTGTCCTTTACTTGTATCACATGAATACATAATTAAGAATAAACACAAATGCACCATTTGCTATTAGCAAATTGAATTTAATTTAAATAAAATATTTTTAATAAAATCAAATTAATACTTTGTGCACTAACACAGTCTACTTCATTCTGTAAAAGAAATAGCGCAACTACTTTAACCCCTGAAAGTTGTAAATTAATTCCACAGCAAAAGAGACATAAATTGATGGATGAATGGGGATTTATGATTCTGAATGTTTCTCATGATATCAAACGAAAATAAATCAAGCAATACAAAGAAGAATGAAAAGCATAATGTTGCACTTTTGGTATTTACCTTCCTCACTCTATCAAGGGCTTGTAGGATGAGTCAAGTTCATTTAGAAAGTATCTTTGCAATTGAACTATTCCTTTGCCTACTCTTTTATGTGTTTATTGTGTGAAATTTTTGTGTTGTTTTGTGGTCTGCAATTACATAGACTGACACTAACAATAAGTGAGCATGCTAAGTCAGAAATGACCCGCTGAAAACTTAACTTAGATCTCTCTATATAATACAAAAAGTTCATCAATATTACCCAAACATAAAAAGAGGATTTTTCCTAAATATTTCATTAAAAAAATACAGGGTTGGCTCATTTTCACAAATTAAGCTTGATCAGTTGGGAGGTCTGTTTTAAACTGCCTAATCATGACAAGAAACTATGTTCACTTAACAACAAGCATCAAAGGTGAAAAATACCAGGCATAACTAAAATGCCTAATTATGTTTGCGGACACATACTTGACACCCCTTGATTAGCCAGGCAGTTCAAACCAACAGCAGATTTTTAATGGGCAGGTAAAGAGAAAATCTCAAAGACATGGCATTATAGTAAGTGAAACACAACGAGAAAATGAATAAAATTAATTTATTCATGATCTTACACGATGCGCTTATCAACAAAGCCATATGGACTCTCCGTTTGGCAACCGGTGAGTGCAAATCTGTGTTTTACAACAATCAAAATGAAAAAAATCATATCAGTAAAGTATCAGTACCTTCAACATCAACTAGAAACAGAACGATTATTTAACTATAAAAACGACAAAACATCTATATAGAAAAAAAAATCCCAAACATTGGTAACTGGACCGACTCTCTTCTGTGTCATTGGCAAGACATAGGAGCAAAGACTTTGCAATGAATAGTTGTTAAGGAAGGGAACATTGAACGGGTGGCTTCATGTAAAAGACAAAGACCTCATAATTCAACATGCAAAACTTACAGGGCCGGGGGGCTAAAATGTCAGAGGATGACCTACTATAGGAGGACCAGGAAGAAACCATTTTACATGTAAAGATGAATATGGTAGTGCTAAATACATTGATGAATTGAAGGGAGGAAAAAAAGTTATAAGCTCCAACCAAACAATTTAACATTCTTTTCAACAAGCAATTTTCTAGTCAATTTGAGAATTTGCAATTTCATTTTGAACTAATAGTATGAATTGGTCAAACATTTGAATAATTCTCAGGCAAACTTTTCAAAATTATGGTATTGTCCTATGTTTGGGTAAATAAAGTAGATCTGAGCTAAAGTAGATCAAAGAAGCTTCTGAGGAAAGCAAAATTTCATTTTAAAAACAACAACAAAAAACAAATACTTCCTACCCGCAAAGTTATTTCTGCTGCAATAGTGTAGTCAAAGAAGTTGAATACTAGGTGCAATCTACTAAATTTGCCAACATTAGGAACAATCTCACCAATTGCAGATCACCATTCCCCAGTCTATTTTTGTCTCCACCACTAATATAATTCAGAACATATTTCACTTACATCCTTGTCATTGCGAAGGGCCATCAGCTGTTCCACACGAATTGGCAATTTGTTTGTCAATGCATGAGAAAGCACTGAGAGCTGTCTTTGCAGTGACATTTGTTGTGGTTCTACTCCAGTTCCACCACCGCTTAAAGCATCTTCAGAAATTTTCGAGCAGCCTGGTGGTGTATGAGAACTCTCTGAATGATTGGAAGAAGTTGATATAGGAACTAGAGGGCGTATAGGAGCTCCTAACCGAGAGCCTGAATTACTAGGAGGAGTCAGTGACCCTTCTGATGTTCCTAAACGTGGTATAGGTCGTCCCATAAGACCAGCTGGTGATGGAGGAGAATTATCATCTCGCAGCTGCTGAGACATAGGGGAGCGATTCAGTAGTCCTGCTCCTCCACCAGCCATTGCTGCAGCTATCATACTTTGGTTATATTCTTCTGATGATCGGGAGGAGAAACCAGCAGCTTCTTTCTTCAATGCTTTGGATGAACTATAACAGAAAGAGGATATCCCCATCATTTGTCGATAATTTACTTAATATCTGCCTCATCCTTGTCCTCATTATTAATACATAAAAGAAATCACAAAATAAAGGATTCTTACAGAAAAAGAAAAAAGTATCAATAATAAAACAATAAAATGTGGAAAATCATTTACTATTTTATTACAAACATACAGGCCTCTCAGCTTTCAAAGTTAAAAATAGCCAAAAAGTGAGTTTTGTGGTAACAAAAATTGTGAGTAAAAAAAAATCCATATATCTAATACATTTGGGGGGTTTTATTTAAAAAAAAGTTTGAGCTTTCTACTGAACCAAAGTTTTTGAGTTTTGAGTTTTTCTTTAAATGAAAGGTAGTGAGCCCTAGGTGTATTACCACTCGCACGATTTTATAATAAAAATACTAAATTGCAATATCAAATTTATAGAATGAATGTTTATCTGCAGCAATTGATTCTGCTTTGTTTTGAGGTGCAAATTGCAATTGATCTATTGAAAGCAGTCATTGTCTGGAGTAAGAGGTTAAAGTTAATGAAACGAAGATAGTATGGTTTATTAGTTCAAAGTCAATGAGAGTTTTCCTCCTTCAGAAGTGAAGCATCTAAAAATGTCGATGTTGGGATTTGTCTGAAACACGCATCCCTTTTCAAAAAAAAAAAATATCAACTACATGTTTAAGTTAAGGTGGATGGCAGGATTTCCTGTTGAGGCAACTACAACCTATAATTACAGATCTTGGTAAATTTAAAACATTTCAAGAACATGTCCAGAAACATGTATAACTACATGTTCACAAAGAAAAGAGATTGTATTATTTGAGAATTTGTAAACCTTTCATCGTATTATTTGAGAATTTGTAAATCTTTCATTTCATTTGTCTCAAAGCATAAGAACTGAATGACGTGAAACAATATATTTTGAGGATTTAGATTTTCCAGTGCTTATATGTTGTACTTCTCTGTTGTAACCTTTCTACAGCACTTCCTTTTGTGATGTAATCACTCATGTTCAGCTAGTTAATTACTGATTTTTTTAAGAAGAAATACTAATTACTGCAGAAAATATCTTTTATAACTGGGTAAATTCTAAACCATTTTAACATCAACCCGTAACAATAACAAAAAAGTTCCAAAATTATAAAGATTTATTGAAATACACATAATACAATAAAATTTTCCTATATGAAGGGGGGCTAGATTCAAACCTAGCAATCTCCACTTCTTTCTGAAATTAAGTTATGGTACAAGGAATAGGTCAATTTTGGCATCGGAACCTATCCATACAAACGCTTTTCTTCCTTTCTTTTTCTACAACAATCAAAATTGAAATCAATATCAAATCAACTACCTTCAAAATTAGTTGTTTAAAAGTTGACAATTTTCCAAAATATCTAATACAGTAACAAAATTTTTATCCCCCAACATGTTATATGTATATATGTTAATAAATATATATAAAATACACACATACAATATAATAATTTGCCAAAATAAACACTATGAATTCCATGTAATTTCAGAAAGTGATGATAGTATTCTGAATAAATAAAATAGGTTGTCACATAGATCAAACCAAAGTTGTCACATTGATCAAACTCAAAAATGTTTACTTTTCACATCGTCAGCAAATTTCATACTCTGTTAGATCAAACTCAAAATTACTTCAAACTCAGGCAAGTTCCAAATTTCAAATGAGAATCACTTGATTCGTACTGGATAACTCTAAAAGGAAATTAGAATTTATTCATCTAACAGTCATTAAAATTGGTAATAAATTGTCAAACTTTTAAAATGATCTTAAGCCATCGATTTCTTCTATTATGACCATACATCAAGGTGACATGTCATGATAAACATGACATGACAGGTTATCAAGCCCATACTACTTTTTCCATAAATTCCCTTGCCAGTGTATGTGTGCCTCTAATAAAGGTGCTGCCTATGTGATTCTTTACGCCCTTACCACGTTTGCTTTCCCTGCCTTTCTTTCTAAATGGTATAATTTCCCCCCCTACAATTTCCTATTGCATAATTTTTTTTCTTCAATATGACTATCTTAGTTTTTAAAGAATATTTGAACTTGCATAATTAGATACAAAAAATTAAATTAATAATTCTATTTTTGCAAAAAAGTGAATAGTGAGTCCAGTGGCAAAAAAGTTGAGGAAAGGGAGGATAGTAAGAAAATAGTCTAATAGAAAAGTTAAGTTGCTGAGAGGCCTAAAAAAACATGTATATTTTAATAATGGATAACACACGAAATGAATAAATGTAAACTCCATAACAAGAGTAATATTAATTTCTGCAACTTTCAACTAATAACAATAATAATAAATTTAAAAAATACACACTTCATTTTATAACTACAAAAACTAAAAATAATTAAAAAATAAAAATAATTTTACACTAGTACTAAATTACAGCAGCAATCACAGATAAAAACCAAGTCGTAATTAAAAGCTAAACATGGATCGTAATGGTTAACTTTGTAAGTGATTCATGCCCGATAGTTCTTATAAACTCAATGATTAAAATTCATTGAAAAAATACATACTTCTTATTATTACAGATGGCAATGGTATTAATCCTTATTATTGAAAAAACACTTTCACAACTAAGTCAGTTTACAATAATAACTATTTTTATGCTGATAAATGCAATACAAGAATTTCCAAATGTATTCTGCAAATAACTTAGCAAGGGAAATGATTGGAACTATTATACATCATACATACAACAAATGAGCAACTGAACTGAAAACAATTTTGATATGCTAAAATATAAAAGAATTAATTAAAAGTTTATTTTAAATATTTATAATTTAATATAATAAATATTTACAAAAATAATTATAAAAAAATTCTTTGTTATTTTGAAACAATCAAAGTTCATATTTTTCAGAATGAAGTTTTATTTTCCCATGAAAGAATGTAACACAATGTTTCGCATAACTGTTATACACATCTTCAGATGTAAAAATAATGAAGTCAAGTCTGGAATTGGATTGTAAATTTTTTGATAACAACATTCTGAACACAGGTGTTTAAAAAGAATCAGAGATGAAATGTAATAATTAAAAAACTAGGTAAATGATTCCTCTGATTGTTCTCACATACATACAAAAAAAGTCAAATCTTAACCTCACATGCAACTAAATGTCTAACGTTTCTGAGATTTTGAAAAAAATTAAATCTGTCAACAAGCTCTCAGAGAAAAGTTCATGCACTGGTTAATAGTAAAATCAAAAATAAGATAAATTAAAGAAAAATTATTATGAAATGGAATGAGTATGTTACATGTAACACCAAATATCATAAAATTATTCCTACATTAAGATTATCCCACAACTTAAATGCCAAGCAAAATTACCTTTCAGATAATGGTTGCTTCGTGGGTGTACAGTTCGAAGATCTGCAAGAATATTACACCGAAAAGATGCAAAAATTAAATAGAAAGGAAATTATAATGAAAATGAAGTTAAAATGAAATAAATATGAAATACATGGATATAAAGCAATTCAAATACAATAAATACTTGAATGCAAAATGAAGCAAACAATTTCAGATAATGAAAAATAACTAATAGAGAAAGATTGATTAGAACCAACACTACTACTTCAAAATTATTAAATTATTTATGTTGGCTTTTTAATCATCTACACAAAATTTAAGTTAATAACAAGCAGCTAAGCAAACTCAAAAAGCAGAGTAAAGATATGCCATATTTAAATCTACTATTTGAAAAGCACATATACATGGTCATTTCATTCCAAGCATTACAATAAGTTAGAATTAACATTTGCTGGATACTTCATCATATCACCAATATGAAAATTATTTATCCTTTTTTTCTATATTTGGCTTGCATTTACCATTTCTCTAAGGATAACATGAAATTTTCACCCTCAAACATGAAATCTTATTTTTGAGTTCGAAACTCATTTACTTGAAATTTAGTTTGACAAAAAGAAATTGGGCACAGAACAAATACACTTTCCAAATTATACCATGCTGCTACATCAAAAAATTATAACACAAATGAAATTTTCAAAGCAAATAACTTGTAAATTCAAATATCTGAAGGAGGGGAAGAAAGAAAAAAAAGTTCAGGGCCATTGGTAATCATGCAAACTATAAATTCATTGCAGGATATTGATGAAAAGAATTAAATGTGGCATACCAAAGAGAATCTCCTCAAAATAATTCATACTAAAACATTCTTGAAAAATCCAAACATACCCGCCCATTTCATCATCAAATTGCATTTTTCCGGGCAATGATTTTTCTTTCATAAGAGAAGGTTTCCCAGGAGGTAAATTTTGCAAGGATTCTTGCTGTTCTTTGAGTTGACGTCGGCGTTTTTTACTCCACAACTCATGGCAATCTTGCCATGTTGGCAGTTCAGGTATTGGCATTCTGGAAACAAAAAAAAGAAACTCTTTAGAAAAGATAAGAAGAAAAAAAAAGACATTACTCGACTGACCAACTATAGTTCATTCAAGACATTTTCTTAGATTCTAAGAAATAGCGTATTCCCGAGTGGTTCTCAAAAATAAAAGTAACACATTCTTAATTCTTAAAAAGAACACGAAACAAACTATTGTAATTAAACTAGTAGTGTAACTTTCTCGTAGAAGTTTTCTAATTTCCTTGGTGTGCACTAGCTTTATGGTCTTGCCCCATCCTCTTGCCAGCTGCCATCTATCGCCACCCACAGTACGTTTTTATTTAAAAAAATTTCGCAATTTTTCAGTTTCTTAATAATAAACCAAAATATACTTTAAGAATATTAAATAAGAGCAAAACCTTGTCATCTGACAATTTTCATTGAAAAATTTGTAGCCGTTTTTAAGAAAATGGTGTTGAATCATTACTGTAATGGCAAAATTTGAACCCATTTTTCACAGAACATATTTGAGTTTTCGAAAAACTTCATTAGAAGTCATTTGAAGCACTTTCACTCACAAATGCAATAGTGCTTACAAATTGCTGGAAATGTGCATATTAACAGCGTGAGAGATATTTCAAAAAGTTTACATTTGTATGATTTTTGAAAAAATTAAAGAATACAGCAAAACGACTTTAATGTCATATTAAACAGTGCATTAGCACTATCTGTAGGAAATGTTTGAAGAAACAATTTTGAGCAGTTTTTGAGAAAATCGCTTTTGAGCTTTTTTGAAGATGAGAAATTTTGAGCTCATTGTAATGCAAAACTATTGAGTTTTTCGAGGAACTTTATCTGACATCATATAAATCCCACGAACTCATAAAAACAATTAGGTCAACAAATCGCAACTAATGTAAATATTAACGACATGAGAGAAGATAAAAAAATGACATTTTTGAAATTTTTGAAAAAACAAAAGGATCCAGCAAAATGACGTTATGTCACCTCGTAGAGAACATTTAGCACTATCTCTACCAAATGTTTGGGGTCAATCCATTTTAAGTGGTTCAGCACTGGTCGCTCGACCATCTCGAAAAAAATTCATATTTTGTACATAAATTTCCTTCTGCTTTGGCTGTTCAAAAAAATCTTTAATTTATTTTTATTGTATCTGGTTTACAAATGGCGGCCATTTTCATTTTATTCTCTGGCCTACAAATCGAAATATTATTTACCTACCTTCTATGTTTTAATTTCAGAAATATTTGCAACTAAGTCTATGGAATGTGAATGAACCAAGTATGATTTTCAAAGAGTAATTTCTCAAAGAAGGAATAGAATTTCAGTCTAAACTTTTTCCGTGCTTTTACACATAAAAGTGTATTTACTTTTTGTGTAATATCATTGGTGAATAATGTATCCCTTGAAAATTACACCCTCTTAAAAATTGGAATTATGGATTTTTTCCAAATTTGTAACTGTAATATCTCTTCTGGGGGACCAGATAAAAATCTAAAAATTGCACATATACTAGATTGCAGTACTAGACACACATACTACACTAGTAGTAATCATATTATTTTGAAGCCATTTTAAACTAAAATCCATTTTGATTTAAAATAATTAATTATAATTTATTATTAATAAACATAAAAGTTTCCAATCTATTTTGAATATTAATTAACTTTAAAACAAACTTACATCATGACATCTACATTTGTAATTGAAAATATGGTCACTTTGATGTTAAAAGTTGAACTGGACAATTTAAAAATAGTTTATAAAAGATAACATAAATAAATTCAGCGTTTTATTTTTTTTTACATTAAAATTTGCCATTCTGCTTATTATTTCTGAACACGCCCCCCCCACACCATATGTGAAATGCAACCCGCAGCACCTGGCAGCATTTTTGAATCTATATCATTAAATGACTCCTAAACGAAGCGCTCTAGGGCATTAAAACTAAAATATTGAGGCCAAAGACCTCAAAGAAACATTTCTCACACCATAATCAACAGGATGAGATCACCTTGAACATTCTATTACATTTTTGCTGATCTGGTGCTTCAAGATATTACCCCACCTGCTCGGAGATGTGCAGAATCTGCAACTACATGTGAAAGAGAGAGAGAGGAGAGAGAGAGTGAGGGAGAGAAAGAGGAAAGAGGGAGACACAGAGAAAGATAGAGAGTGAGAGAAAGGGAAAGAGAGCCAGTGTTGAAAATCCTTTTTCACTTAGATATGTTGTTAAAAACTAAAACACTGTAGGCAGTAACTTTCAATCATTCAAGTCCTAATGCAGGTATAGAACAATATGGGTGATCTAGAAAAGAAAGTGTCATACGCTAAAAAAAATATTTGGTACCACTGTTCAACACGAATAAAAAGTTCAGGCAAAAGAAAGAGAATTTCATATAGTTTACACTCTTAACATTACAAACATTTATTGAATATATTTGTAATATATTTGTTGATTATATTTGTATGAAAAACGTAAATCAGGCAAGCACAAATACAATCTGCAACATAAACCACATGACAATTTGTTTCCAGACACATCAATTGTAACATAAAAATGGCACTCCTAGAACCTTAAAATCTGGCTTTTGAGGCTTCAAATTATGTTCCTCATGTTGTGTTCTATAAAATGAGAATTTTTGGAACTTTCTACTACTTTTTGGGAATTCAGTTCTTCAGGGATATGCAGAATCTCAAAGTGTACAATAACATTTTTCTTCTTGAATGACAACAAGGTGAACTTTGAATTTTAGAAGACAAAAACTGAAAAAAAAAATCTTATATTCTGGTGAATGTGATGTACACAAATCCTGATATATGATAAATGAATGTACATTAAACAAACAAGGTGTTTGGCATCTTTCCCATCATTTTCACCTTCAATATTAAACCCATTAATAAGCGGAGATTTCGATTAGTGAATCTGGGCATGTCAATTGTTAAGGTCATTAGCCTCATACATATAGTGATGTTTTATCGCAGGCGGTAGCAGTAGTCTTCCTCTGCTGGATGGCAAGATCTGGCACTGTCTAATATGTCACTTTGTGGCGTTTTCCCTTAACTTGTATCTCCCACCAGTGCCCCACTGCCCCATCCAGGACAAGCTCTAAGCTCCCAACTTGACTCCCGGCACGTATAGTAGTATAGTGGATGTAAGTGTATGTGTGTGTAAGTAAGCGGTGAGGATAGGACAAGGAAGAAGAAGGAAAGATCACATATGCGATCCATGGCCTGTTTGTTAGGAAACTGCTCTGGGATGCGCCTCATGTTGATTGGAGACACCACAGACACTAACAATCTGAGTAGCTGGCTGCATTCTAGCAGTCCTCTTTGCTAGACAGTGGCTGAATTAGACATATCCATTTTGTTAGTATCGAAAATCCTGCTACTGTTGGGACTCGAATGCTAGGACCCTCCAGTCAGAGGGTCTGCCACGACATCAATTGATGCCCTGAGCCACCTAAGCCAGTCATTAATAAGTAATTTTCATCCGTTAGATCTCTTGAAAATGTGCAGAATGTAAGGAGTGAATAACTACCTGTGCTACAGAGATAAAATAGTGAAAACGGAAGAACTAATTTTAGAATGTATGGTAATATGATTACTAATAAAATGAAATTACTTACTTTTCTGGATTGACATTTTTGAGCCATGTTGATTTTAATGCTTCTTCTGCAGTTATTCTTTTACAAGGATCCAACTGCAGCATCTTGTCTAGTAGATCTAAAGCAGGAGTTGGCATGAACATCTTATATTCCTCCTGTAAACGCCTGATGTGAGGTTTCTTTGGTCTGAGCATATTCCACAAAGGAAGTCTTATAACAGAAGGCCAGACTGCTGGAGTAGGAGTTCCGCAAATCCTAGAGATTGTTTCAAGTTGAGCCAGCTCAACATTTCCCTGAAAATTTTTTTGCAATTTTTCACTCATATCTGCACTATAGAATCTGAAGAACCAAACAGAGAACAGAAGAGCAGAAAAAAACTCTTTATTTACTATAAATTAAATCACCTTCCATTCCAATTATAATTACTTGTGAAAATATTCTGCATAAGAACATACACAACATTTAAGACAAACATTATCTATTACATCCAATGCATGGAATCAGACATACACTGTATTATAGACATACCTGAAACATTGGTTTCTTGGCAAATAGTTCCCCTAAGATGCATCCGCAGCTCCATACATCAATTGCAGGACCATATCGTTCTTCACCTAATAGAAGTTCTGGAGGACGATACCACAAAGTAATAACTTTATTTGTATATGGTCTTTCTCTATCATCAGCATTATATAAACGTGCTAAACCAAAGTCTGCAAGTTTCACCTCTCCTCTGAAATTAAGTAGATAACATAAAATAAAACGATCTTCAAAATTAATTGTCTGAAATATAGTAGATAAACTAAATTATGTGTGTTAAGTACCTATTGTTCATTAGAATATTGCTACACTTAATGTCACGATGAAGAAAGTTTTTCTTATGACAATAATTTAAACCATCCAGAAGTTGGCGCATTATTGATGCGTTATGATTTTCGTTGAAATCCACCATACCAGATTCCAGTAACCCCATCAAATCATGGTCCATGTATTCAAATACTAGATAAAAGGAGCCTTTGTCCTGAAAAAGAATATAATTTTGATATAGTTGTAATTAAAATTTGGTCTTAAATCAACATCTTCAACAATGATTTATACGAAAGGTATGTAAATACACAATTTGTAACACTCAAATTTAACAGCAAGCCAACAGGCCAATCTAAGATTTTAATGCCTAATTAGAGTTTTTATTATTGCCTGTATTTTAAAGGTAATTAACGTTGCTTATAAATATGTCTTGCTCTCTCTATAGATTGCTACCTGAAAATGTAAATACCAATGTAGAAATACCACTGAGTTTGGAGGACAACAGAAAGCTGTTTGAAGAATTCTACAATGCAGAAACAAAACATTTAACTTTGTCATGCTTGGAAATTGCAGATATTAATCGCAGGGAGTCTGAGGAGGCCATTTCATGCAGACACTGCACATTACTTTTTAAGAAGAAATGGAGAACAAATTTAGATATGCCAAAAAACCTTATGCACGATACATAGAAGAGAGAAGAAGCAAGCAAAAAAATCATCCAAACAAACTTCAGGGCAATTCGTATTTCTTTTCAAGCTAAGAATTAAAAACCAACAAGCAAACATTTCAAAACATTTATTGGAGTCTCAACTGAAATTGTTCCTCCTAGCCCAGTGAATTTTTTTCATGATCCGTGCCTGGACCAGGAGAGGTCTACCTGTGAGTGACTGACGGATGCATGGACAGTGGGTCCTTAGGTCACCCTAATACTATTTGGGATTGTGGCGATACAAAGACACTGAAGCAATTAACAAATTCAACAAAATTCATTTTATGAATTGGAAATTATTAAAAAATTAATGTACACAAAACTTATGCAGTATATATGTAATTCAATTCTTCAATATTAAGAAGTTTGTAAATGATAATATGAATTTCAAACAAGAAAGAAAGTCACCTTACACACAAAAGTTAAGCTAGTGTTACATTTAGCATTCCTCAGAAGCAATTCTTGAAACAGTATTTTCAAAAAACATTGCCCTATTGTCAGAAGTTTATTGTAGCAGTAAACAAATAAAATAATTAACAGCAAAGTTACGAACTGTGAACGACAAATTCTGGTGGTACATTCTAATGAACATTCAAGATTTACCAATTCTAAATGGCTGTGCACATTGCTTCTGAACTCTAGCCTCTAGCCTACACTGTGTTTTAACTGATTTTTCACTTTAAATAAATAAATAAAAATCCATTTGCTTCAGAACCTTATATCATGTTCTGAACCATGGTACCCAAGAGTACAATTTGTGACTATCAGCACTATCTATTGACAGTTACATGGTTCTATTCCATCGTAGGCTTTCACGGCTGAAGTCAATAACAGGGAGAGTTTCTGGGTTGGCAGGGTGTGGTTAACACCAACTGGACGACAGCCTACCAGCCCGGAAACACTCTTATTAGTTAAATATTTGCTAATACGAAACTGCTTGATAGATGGCAGATTTGTGAGGCACTGCTCCTTACTATGAATCTCTCAGCCTTCGAGAGCTTAACGACCAACATTATAACACAAGCACACATCACCAATTCGAGAGTTTGAGTGACATCATCAGGCTATGTCATTCAAAGCAGCACATGACAGATTCTACACCATTTTGGGAGTATGTATGTGAGTTCAATCACAGCCAACCTCCACAATAATAGTTGAAGCACTTCACCTGTGAATTATATTTCAAAAATCTATATTTTCAAACATAATTGTTTTATTTTTTCAAGAGAATGGCTAGAGTGCTGCAGAATCACAGCACTTATAGACCAGCCACTTCTTTGAGGGTAAAGAAATGAAACCTCCTATAATGAAGAGAAAAAAAAAAAAAGAAAAAAAAAAAGAAAGAAAAAATCCTTGATTTCTTACAAAATTCCGTATCTTTTCATGAGTAATAAAATTCCCCAACTTTTCCTGGTTTTCCTGATAGTGACCACCCTGCCATCGTTAAAGATAATTTTAAAAATCTGCTCCAAGTAGCAGAATATTCAGATTGAAGCATTAGCATAAATAAATAACAGACATACATTCTCAGTGATATCTTCAACATTCAAGTATTCAGTTATTTCATTATATTATGGTGTTATTAAGAAAAACATTTCCAACATTAGAAAAAAACACACCCTTCAAAATTACTGGCACTCCATTCATTCCCTAATTGATATTTAAGTAAAATCTGCTTTAAGATTTTTTTTGATATTTGTAGAAAATCTCAAATATATGTTGTATTGAAATATTCCTTCCATTCCTTTGACAAGCTTAACTAATGTAACTGGATGTACTAGTTTTAACAATTCATACTAAATTAGCAACTTGCACAGTATTTAGAAACAACTATTCCATCAAACTAACCTTCCGAAAATCCAAAGCATCCTGTTTGTCAGTAACAATTTCCCGCAGATTCACAATATTTTTGTGATTCAACTGCCGCAGGATTTTAATTTCACGTACAGCAGTAATAGGGAAGCCTTCTTTTTCATTTTCTAAACGAACTTTCTTCAATGCAACAAGAACACCTACAAACATAAAATACATAAATCAGTCACATTCACAAACAATAAATTAAAAATAATAATAATAAACAAAACAGAAGCAGCCTTGTCAAGGTATATTACATAGTTGCTTACTCCATTTCTGCCCTACTCCAGTACAATGAAAATGACAAGAGCACATTTGAGAAAATTTTATTGCCACGAATAATAAGTTTAACTAAAAATAACAGAATATTGTATTTCCATTTACAAATTATTTTCTGAAGTCTTCTAACATCCCGAACTTGCAAGATCAGAAAAATAAATAACATAAGATTCTATGAAGTAATTTTAAACATGGATAATATAGCAATTAAATTTCAATCATTTCATAACACAAATCACCCACTGTACCAAGATGCAAACATGATTCTTGACAACAAAAATAATTGGCCAGATGCAGGAGCAGTATGAAAGAACTTGGAGCAATTGTTTATAGAAAAAATATGCTAAAACATGGTATATGGGTTGACTCTAGTTTCAAGCCATCTCTTTTACTATCTACAACTTTAATCATTTTAGAAACAAATTTGAAATAAATATTTTCCTACACCTATATACAACAAATTTGGTACTAAATATTTTTCTGAATAATTTGGTACTGAATAATTTTTCTGAATAGTGTATAATAATCAAAACATGAGATTTTTAATGTGAGGTAAAATGATGTATTCTCATCAGCTGGAAAAGATTTTTACGCAACACTCACCATACCAATTTATCAATTTAGTGAGAGGATTAAGCTGTCATATTTAGCTATTCTCAGTGGTTACTCAAAAATAGATGAACATCATCAACATGAATGTAATGGTAATACTGAGTTACATTGTGGTGCTTTCGATGGTGACTTAGAAGTAGTTCAAGCTTTACTAAACAAAGATGTACAAAACAACAATGGCAATACCGCTTTGCATCTTGCTGCTCAAGAAGGCAACTTAAAAACAGTCCAATTTCTGTTAGAAAAAGGAGATGTTTTTGAGGCAAAAGAAAATGATGACTCAACTGCTTTGCATTATGCTGCTACTTAGGATCACTTAGAAGTAGTTCTAGCTCTATTGGATAAAATGGATAATGCTGACATACTAAAGAAGAGTTTCAAATATGTCTTGCATATTGCTCTTGAGAGGGTTACTTAGAAATAGCACCTTCTACTAGACAAATGCGCTGATGTTGAAGCAAAAATCAAAGATGGAGAAACTGCTTTGAATGAAGCTGCTGGATATGGTCATTTGGAAGTAGTTCGAGTTCTGTCAGAAAAGAGAACTTAAACCAATGTTAGCATCAATAGAAGCTAGTATTTCTTCTAACTTGTCAAAACTCTCCTCAGCTTAAAACCTCATATTTTATTATTATATACTGAATGTATACATACTTAATTATACATACTTTACTAATTTTTTTAATAATTTACTTCAACATCAAGCAGAATAGCATGAAAACAATTTGTTTTTTCAAAAAACTGGTTACAACCTTCTTTAATATCTGATTTCTTAGAACAGAATTCATTGAAGACAAAAAATCTCTATATTCAAATTTGTAGTTTCGCAATTTTTGAAAATGTAGTTTGCTT
Source organism: Teleogryllus occipitalis (assembly GCA_011170035.1). Classification (NCBI taxonomy): domain Eukaryota; kingdom Metazoa; phylum Arthropoda; class Insecta; order Orthoptera; family Gryllidae; genus Teleogryllus; species Teleogryllus occipitalis. The sequence goes on from BLKR01000040.1 coordinate 672,697, forward strand.
GAAACAGAACTAGCATTTTTTAAAAAAAAACTGTTCTTGGATACATATGAGGAGAAATTTTTAATAAAAAGTTTGGAGCTGTTCTTAAAAGAATAATTGTTTAAAAACCATTTAGGATATTTTGTGCAAAATTGGGCGAAAACTACTCATATTTTTTAACATGGTATGACCTTATTTCAAGATCTGTCTTTGAAGAATAGGTTTCATTAGAGAAAAAAATCTCAATCTTGTCTCAATCTCTATTGTAACTGATAAAAGACGCAAAGGAAAATTTTGAACTCTTGCAATTTTCAAAAAATCAAAGATTTCAAAGCATTCTCAAGAACAGACCTCTCAAAGCATTAGAGGAAGATATTTATTATATACAGGAACAAGATTTATCCCTTTTTTTGTCACCTGGCCAGGTTAAGACGTTTTTTGTGTCAAAAACTTGTGTATTCCAGTCTATTTTACAATACTTTCTTTTCTTATGAAGTAAATACCTTTTCAGTTTTAAAGATTTCCCTCAAAATAATTTTGATGATCTAAATAATTGTATAAGAAAAATTTTACACATGCTCACAAACACACAGAGACAACATTGTGATGGAGAAAGATGAGTTTAGAATTACAATGTAATCACAGTTCTTTACAAGAGGCCAGAACATGCACTGGTTGACAGATCATTTATATGGCAATTTGAAGGGAAGAAAAGTAACATAATCAGATCACAGTTTTTCAACTAAAAAGTTATTAATAATGAAAGCTCTGTGCTAACTTGCAGACTCAATACGGAACTTTCAATTCCTGTATTATTTTTAAATGAATTATTAAGGAAGTGGGTAGTCTGATAAAGTGCTTCAAAATGTCTCAAAGTCAGTTAAGACACAAATATTAAATTTATAAAAATTAATAAATAAATTAAAAACACGGTGACCAGTAATATCATTACAAACTTGCAAATGACATACAATTTTCTCAGTATTAATGATTACTCAAAAACAGACTTTTGAAAATGTTGATTTATGATATGAGTGACATTTTATTTTGTGAGTAGGAATGGTGATACAAGATATATATATATATATATATATATATATATATATATATATATATATATATATATATATATATATATATATATATATATATAGATAGATATATATATATATATAGATACATTTACTAGTTACTTTCTAAAAAGCAATTTTCCCAAAGCTTAAAATGAAATCGAGTACCATGTTACACGAAGATCAAATGAAAGTTTTATGATTGTTGCATTCGCAGTTTTATATGAACATTGGAGCATCGTCTCACTTTTAGCACTAGTGCTAAAAATTGAACACTTAGCATGCTGCACATCCCTAAAAGTAACATTTACTAGTTACTTTCTAAAAAGCAATTTTCCCAAAGCTTAAAATGATTGAAAACTTTTATTACAACAATGTGGAAATTAAAGACATCAAAACCTGCATTTATAAACATTAGCTCTTTTGAAATTTTACTTTATTAATGTTCTCTTTCAGAACAAGAAAGTAAAGAGGGAAGGAAAATGAAAAAGAATGTAGATAAATGGAAAAAGAGCAGACATAAAACAAGAGGGTAAAATACATATATCCTTACCAGACTGTTTATCTCTGGCTTTGTAAACTTGTCCATATGTACCCTCGCCAATTTGAGTCATGACTTCAAATACATCTACACAACGTTCACCCCAATCTCTGTTGATGCTCAATTTTGCCCGACGACGGTGTATGATCTTTGGTCTCTTTAATTTTGGTCTTGGAAGTGTTCGTGTAGGCCTGGATCTTTCCACAGCAGCTGGAGGGGGAGGAGTTAAAACCGCATCTTCATCAGGACTGAGATCTTCCGAGTCTAACATACCTGCAAACAGCACATAAGTTAAATTTGAATAGTCTTTAAAATAGACAAGAACAAATATACATTTAGAAAATTGTAATACCTGGGGGCATGGGTAAATCTTTAATTCCTGGCTGTTTTGTTTTGACAGGTTCAGGTGTGGGTGATCGACTGGGTGGAGAATCAATGCTTTCAAAGTCACTTTGTTGTATTCCAGGAGGCATAGGAAGCTTCGTTAAATCCTTTGGCTTATTTACAGGTCGATTCGCTTCCAATCTGGGGCCACTTGTTTCAGAATCACCAAGGGCCTTTGTTTTTCCCACTGTAGATTCACTTGACCCTACTTTTAATTTGGTATCTTGTTTATTGGGCTGTGCTTCATTTCCACTAGAAGACGGAGTTGGTACTGGCCCTGGTGCTACAATCTTGGCAGGAGGCTTTGGAGAAGTAATAGTGATAACTGTTTCCTGAACTCGTGTTGCTGGGGGTGGCGGTGGCGGTGGTGGTGGTGCTGCTGTTGCCGCCGCCGTTGACGATGGTGGTGGGGTCGTTGGCAGTACTGTCGTCGGTGGAACAGCACTTGCAGTGGGAGGAGGTGGAACTACAGTTGCAACATTAGGAATAGTCTGTGCAGCTGGAATAATTGATGTTACACTTGGTGAAGGAATTGCATATGTTTGAGGTAACAAAGGAGATGTCTCCACAACAGGAACAGCATTAGGAGTGTTTCCCGCAGGTGGCACAATAGCTTGTGACTGATTTGCACCTGGAACAGTATGTGGAGGAACTCCACGAGGCAGAGGTGGTGGATAATACCCACTGGAAGCTTGTACTGCCACAGGAACTTGTGGATAAGCTGGTACTTGAGGTGGTATATCATTTTCACAAGGGACAGGAATACTGTTCACATCAACAGGAGCCATATGTGTGAACTGGGGAGTGGGAGTGGGAGTGGGAATAGGATTAGGGGTTTCAGTTTGATCATTACTATTTTCATCTTTATCAATTACAATAACATCATCTGAATCATCGCGTGCTGCGGTTTTTTCCTTCAAAGCAGCTGACCATTTCATAGCCAACTCACGAGTATTTTTGTTTTTAACAAGTTCTGAAAAGAGACTTGTTTCACTCATATTTGCCACTCTCAGTTCTTTGGATGAAGTAGATGATAATGGACTTTTAGGTGTGCGAGGACTCTTTGGAATGGGGCTACGAGATCGGACCTTCACTATTTTGCGAGGAGGTGTCTGGGGACTGCGTGATGCATGTTTACGTATGAATGGGCTTCGGGACCGACGTAGGGATGGAGTTTGGGAACGGCGTCTCTTTGGGATGAGAGGCTTTGCTCTTGGAGATCGGGAACGAGAACGTCGACTTCCACGCCCCAAGTAACTGGGGGAACGACTCCAGTGTCGGACATTGCGACCTCTTGGAGAACGGGATCGAGACCGACTGGGCCGTCTCCATCTTGGGGCACTGCGACTGCGAGAACGGGTGATTGAACGACTTGGAGGACGACGTATCCTAAAATTTGAAACAGAACTTTGAATGTTTCTAAAGCAGCTTCATATTGATCAAGTATTTAGGAAAGTAACAAAGCCTATAAACTGTATCATATAAACACAATAATAATAATAATAATAATAATATACAACAATAATGAGTGACTAAAATAACGAAAAGGTTAATATTATTTGACTTTAAAAACATGCTGCAATTTATTGTTGCCAGCATTGTAGTAAAGCAATAATTAGATCTACCTTTATTAAAGCACTAAGATCTACTTGCAGGACCTATAAAATCATGTTCATATGAAACAGTTGAATAAGCTTCAGTATTTTGTACAATTTTAATTAGATCTCAGAAACAAACCCAAAGCATTTCATACAAAATAGAAAATTTAGTAGAAAGAAAGAATAGAGGTAAAACAATCTCTGAAATATGCTTAAATGTAGTAACACAAATTTTTTGGTTATCTTTTCTTTTCCAAATAATTAAACAATCAGCCATCATTGCATTTTGTGTTGAAATATGTTAAACCACTTTCTGAAGAATGTAAAACAAATGACTTTTAACAACAAAATAATGTTTGAATGCAACATAACCGATTGGATATTCTTGTACAAAAATAATGTGTTCCCTGGTTGTAATAATTATGCATTACAGAATACTTCAAAGGAGTTAAAAAACTTTAGTACTGCATTTCATTTTCATGCAGATACTTCATTGTTTATTTGATATAGAAATGTATAACAACTAAATCAATCGCATTGTCCACACATCACACAGCAAAACACAAATAATGAATAGTTGCAATTAAACTTATTGCTATTATTTATGTCAAAAAACGTAAATCTTGAAGATGATAGAGAGGCAACAAAGGAAGAAACTCTGAATTTGCTTTAAGAAATGTATGAAAAACCCTCTGACTTGATTAATTGACCCACACCTGAACACTAATATTCTTCATCTATAATACATTGTTACAATTCTGTAATTCGGGATAGAGTATAAATTAAAGAAGGTAAAAAAGATTGGAAAATTGTTTAAATAGCAGAATTGTCTTGGAACGAAAGTTCAGATAATCTGTAATGCCTACAAGGACATTAAAAAGATTATTCTAGCAAATTAATTAATACGAATACATCACGGAGATTCCATTTTGGCAATGATAAATCATGTAATCTCCAAATATATGCAATCATAATTCAGTATTAAAACTAGGGCTTGGATTTTTATGACAAAGTCCTTATTATTCTGGCAAGTTTTTCCTTAAATAAGTTAATTAAAACATGTTTCAAGCTTTTAGAAAGAAGATAGTGTTTTTATTGGCCATATAAATGATTGTTTGGGGCATTTTTTAATACTTCTGAAATAGGTGTTGGAGGGAAAAGGAAGAAAGAAAAAATTGACATCCTTGTGTTGGTTTGGATACTTAATCACAAAATGTTTAACAAGCTTTTACAGTTTTTTATGAAAGGCTTTTCTCGTCTCCAATGTTTTGGATTGATAACCTTTTCCATCAATAACACTGCTCTGGCTAGAGCACCAATGTAAAATTTGCATCCTAGAATCAAGTTCTTTTCTTGTCATCCCTAACAGTGTGGGTATCTTTTCATCTCAATGAGTCTCCATATGTGGCTTGTGAAGATGTTGCTTGTGCCAAATCACCAAAAGTGAAGCGCTCACACGGTTGTAAAAGAATTTGGTGAGAAGAATTTTAATGATGGAAAAAATCTTATTTTGTAAATTATGTGTACAGCATGTTACAAATGATACGCGTTTTATGGTACATCAACTTTTCAATTCTGTGAAATGCAAAAGTGTGGATACAGAATGTATCAGAATGGACAGAAAATAAGACAGCGAATGTTATTTCAAAGGACAATTTCTACACCAACATACACTTCAAGTAAGTTGGCTACGGATTTATGTCAATTTGAAAGTTAACTTTGAGAAACCCCAAGTATTCCTCTTCCATTGAATCCACAAGTAGAAAGAGCTATATAAGTCCATGTTACAACAAAACTTTACATTAATTCGGCAGAAAATATGGGTCTCAATAGATCTAAAAGCAGATCAATAGCTGGAAGATATGTTCCCAATGTAGTTACAGGAACTCTTAAATGCATGTGAAGTGTTAGGGTAAACAACTTCTCAATTGCTGTCACAATACAATGAACTTATTGTGGTTGGAGAAAATAAGTCATTAAAATGTACACCTTTTTATGACAGATGCTATTCTCATACACAATTAAAAAAGAAAAGGGTTTTTCATTTCTGTATCCAAAAATGGTGCATTCATTGCACAGAGTGGCAGGAGAGGTTCAGAAATACTATTCAGATGTGGATTGTGGGGGTGCTAGTTGAAAGAAGATTATCATCCAAGCACCACTTCATGTTCAAAAATTTAAAAAACAGTCACTATCACTTCCATTGTCTACACAGGCAATTCTCACTTATTGGGGGAATTGGTTTGATGCTGCCAACTATCACTGCAGTAATTACTTCCATGTTGAAAATGTTTATAAGAGTTTTCATTAAAGAAGATGCATTTTCAATCCATAATACTCACCATAAGGCTTACAAAATTTGGCACACACACTAAACAAACGCACTAAATTGTGAAGGAAGCAGAACATTAATTATCCAGAGCACATAGCAGATAATCAGAATCGAATAAAAGAGGGTATTTGAATGTAACTCTGGATTTTCAATGATTTGCAAACTTAGTGAGATTCTGCAAGGAATACAAATTTCTTTTGATTGCTTTATATTGGAATTCTCTTCTGATGATACATGCTTCTTTAAATATGTGCCTGTCAATACAACGAACATTCTCCAAGAACAAAAGCCTTTCTCTCTGTTAATCGCAGAGCCTTCTTGTTGGATAATTTAATTAGTGTGTGTGCTACAACAATACATATTTTCTCAATTTTTTTTTAACTGTTACAATTTTTGAAAATTCAGAGAATTCAACGAAAATTAAATATGCACCATTTTTCAAGAGTTACGCCAAAGTAAACATTTCTCAAAAGATTGTACCTGAACTCATTTAAAGATCCAATTTTTACAACAGAGATAGAATGAGTTACTTTGCACAATAAACTAATAGTAGATAAAAGAATGCGAAAATTTTGAAGAATTAAAATTTATAGTAAAAAATAATACATTTTGGAAATAAATATTCAATAAATCTAACAACAGTAATGACGAAAAAAATCAATTTAGGGGAAAAAAAGTAGTACCTTACACGCTTTTACATTTAATCAATCTACCACCTAGGGTAACAAGAAGCATATATCCCCGCAGCCCATACACTCTTTAGGAGAATTGAATAAAACATACTTCAAAAATATAATGCTTTCAATAGAAAATCACAATTTATCTAGACCTACAACAGCACATATTTTCATGCATTATTTCTAACTTACGCAATTTTTGAAAATTCAGAGTAATCAACGAAAATTTATTTTTTAATGTCCATTGAAGATAAAAAAGTTGGAGCTGTTTTCAAGAAAATTATTGTTTAAAAACTATCTATACTTAATGCACAATTACGCGAAAACTACTCATTCTCAAAAAATTGAAAATATGTTTAAATATCTGCCTTTGAAGGATGGATTTTAAGGCAAAAAATCTCTATCTTCAATTTTGTTGTAGAAAGTCGCCAGATCTTTTTTTGAATTTTTGCAGTTTTAAAAAAACCAGAGTTCTACGAAAATGAGACCTTGGCCGTTTTTAAGCTTTCTCTGGGCTATCTGAAGAAAAAGTTGAATCAAAAAAATCTGGTGTCTTTAATGAGAAAAAAATTGAAAACATTAAACCTTGTGAAGAGTATCCCCAAAAATCAATATTTCCCTTTCAAACTCGCAAAGTTACGAGTTTGTGCAGATTGATCAGGGAAAATCAATTTAGAAGATAAATTGTCTGAATGGTTTCGGCATTAATGTTGACCAAAGACAATTTGATGTGAATCAATTTTTCAGCATCAAGGATCCACAAATCATGGATTCTGTCCACAACATGTTAGAGGAAGCAATTACCTAATTCAGGAACAAGCTTCTTGCATTTTTCATGCCTTAAAAACATATAGAATACTTCCAGCTTTTTACATGCTTAAAAAATTTATAGTATATTTCTTGCTTGATTTACATCCTCGTCCCTTTCTAGAATGTTATATATTTTGAAACTTAATTATTAACAATGCATTGACTGCTACATTTATATTTAATATCACTCAAAACTTTCTTTATTTCTTATAGAAATATAACTTCATTGATATCTGAAGAGGCAACGCTCTGACCAAACGAAAGAATTCTCATTTTATGACAGTACAATAATCAGACTAATGCTCGTTTCTTGAGGATATGTCGTACAGCAACTACATAAATACATTTTTGAAATTTTTCCCAATATTTGTTCACGATTTTATCTTATGTTTATTTTTTGTTATTTTTCCCAAATTAACTTGTTCCTCTCGCTAGCCATTTCTTTGTTACCAAGGCCCAGCATTAAGAGATTTTCTGTTGATAAATCACTCTTTTTTTCTGGAGCATTGAAATATTTACACTATACCATAAGCAGTATGCAAAAAACTAAAGATTGAGCCATTTTTGAGGAAACCTTACTTTTAACATTGAATGTTTCCCACAAAATCACGTGATAACTTCTCATATTATCAAAAAATTGTGCACAACTTTAGTTACAGATCAAATTTTCAAGCACAGTTTTTATAAAAAAAATCTATCTTCAATATAGTCATTGATATTGTCAAAAAAATCTATCTTCAATATAACTTTCAGTTGTAAAAAGCTGAAAAATTTTTCAACATCTGCAATTTTAGAAAATTTAGAGATTTAAATGAAAGGAGCATCTGGGCCAATTTTGTAACCATACTTTGCTGTACCTGAGAAAAATTTGGGAACAGTTTTTGAGAAAATTTTTGAAAGTCACAATGATTCATGTAAAATACCCCCAGCCTGCCCAAATCAAAATATTTGTAACAAATTCATGGGGTGGTGAGATCAGCAAGATCGAACGGGGAATACTTATCTTGGAGAAAATCCTACTTTAGTCGGATTTAGCTTATGATTTAGTCGCTAGTGTTGTTCACCAACAGACAATTTGACGAGTATAAATTTTGGAGAAAATTGCCTGAATGGTTTAAGCGCTGGCATTAACCACAGAAAAGACGTTTAGCTGTCAATCAATTTTTCAGTATGCAAGTCACCAATAAAAAAAAAAAGGATTATGATTCCAGAAAGTATTGGGGAAAAGTTATTTCCTACATACAGGCAGGGCTGGATTTACCTACAAGCAAAACAAGCAGCTGCTTGTGTTGTCTTTAAAAGACACCTATACATGAGGGGCCCCAGGCGTCAGAAAATATTAATAACATATTTTGTAACATAAAATGTATTTAAGGTAACAAATAAATGCAAAATTATTGTTTTCATTTGTATTTATACACAAAGTACTTTTATTAAGTTTTTTTTTATTTATTAAAGATGGAGCTATTTTTATGGGGACCAACACAATTTTGTGCTCGAGGGCCCCACAATCCTTAAATCTGGCCTTGCATAGGAACAAGAACTATTCACTTTTTCATTACCAGGAACCCACAAAGCGATTTGTTCTTTGGAAAAGTCGCTGTATTTTGGTGCAGCATTACAATACCTTCTCAACATTACACAAGTAGTATGCGAGAAAGTAATAATTTACAACATTTAGGAGAAAGATTTATTCACTATCTCAACATCAGGGCCCAAAACGTGATTTTCAAGGTTTTCTGTTGAAAAATTGCCATTTTTACTGCAGCATTACCATACTGTCTACATTAGACAGTATACAAGAGAGTAAAAATGTGTATCAATCAATGCAATTTATTTGCAGAGGTTGAACAAGTGAGATTAAGACTGAATATTATAAACTGAAAAATAGTTGACACTGTTTTCTAAAAATAATAAATAAATTCATATCTACCTTTTTTTCTTCACCTGTTCAAGAATGTGTATTTTGTTATGTAAATACTGTGCATGACACAATAGTTCTTTAAAATATATTTAATAAAAGGAATGTGTGCAATATTTTTTGTTATATTTTAGGAAGTGCACACAGATTTTGTAAGTTTTAAGTCATAAAAATCCGTGCCCTATTTAAAACTTGTATAGAGAAGATTGCGGAAGGAGATAGGATAAGACCATTTATTCAACTGTAGCAGAAGTACATACGTGTGTGTATGTACATATCTCTCTCTCTTTAAAAGACACCTATATGCACACACACCACAAAGAAAAATAAATTGTTTCTAAATTAATAATATGCATTAACATTTATGAAAGAAACTTGTACATTATAGAAAACAATTTTTGTACACTAAAGCAGTTGGAAGGAGTTGGGGTAAAAAATCACTAACAAGATGAGATGATTCCTATCTATGATTTTCATAATATGACTCAACATAGCTTAGTAATGAAAATAAAGGCTTTGCAGAGAGCACGTTTTCAATTAAAATTTTCAAAAACTTTATAAACGTTTACCTGTTCTAAAAGTACCTTTATAATCGCTCCAATTTTCATGAAACTGAAACCTTTTCACCTTTCTACACAGCACATAAGTTTCATCAAATTTTATTCAAAGTTCAAGCATGCAGATAAATAGAGGAGAGATAGACAATTCTAACTTCCCCTAATAGCATTCAGTTCATGTATTCTATGCAAAGAATGCAAAATAATTTCAGCTTTAAACTGTTTCAGAACAAAACAGTTGAGATGTTTTTCTAAATAATTACTTGAACTATTACTCTTCTTGAACATCACAACAAACAAACTGATTCCTGAAAAAGTCAACGAAATAAAATTCACAGTTTAAGAAAAGATTGTAGATGTAAGTGAAAGAAATAAAATGAGTTCAAGTATTACACAAATGTGGTATCTAATTCAGTACTTCATTTCTTCCACAGAATATTTACTAGTGTATTGGCCACATTAGTAAAATTACATGTATACAAAAATGTATTGAGAATTTACTACAATGTTTCACAATTACAATGCACAGAAGTACAAAAAAAAATTATATTTTGGACCTACGGTGTCATTCCAAAGAAATGCTGTTCTTCACGTAAGAATCAGTATGTTATTAAAAACGAAATGAATGAAAACATCCAAAAAAACTTATTAACAATCCTTATTAATTGAATAACACCTAAAACTCAATCTTAACATTTTTACAGCAAATGGGCAGCCTACCTTCCTGGTGATCTACTTCTGGATCTGCGAGAACGTGACGATTTTGGTCTCTCTCTTTCTTTTTCTCGGCGATGAGGGCGCCGTGATCTATCACTCCGAGATGATTTTCGCCGTTTACGACTTGAAGGACTTGCACTTCGTCGGCTGGAATGAGACTGAGGGGGATGTCGTGTAACAGGAGATATACTGTGACCAGACCATTGACGACGCTCCCTTCTGGATGCGGAAGGCAGTTCATCATCATCGTCATCATCATCAATTGGAACTGGTTTAGACCTAAAGTAAACACACAAATATAACAATTATTCACATCTTCATGTTTTACTAGATCTATTAATACTACCAATATAATACAAGGACGACAGCATGTTACATTATGATTCAGTGCTCCTTCACATACCTTGAGCCAATTCTCTCTCCAGGGCTGTGAGGTCGATGAACAGCAGGTGGAGGACTACGCACATTATCTATTATTCTTGGTGAGCAACTCCCTCGCAGACGATCAGTTTCTGCTAACCTGGATACCCCAAGTTTTTCGTATGCTTTTGGTGGGAGAGGTGGTGTGTGAGGAGAAGCTACAGGAGAACTTCGGTGAGTGAGGGTAGAGCCTGTTGGAGGTGGAGTTCGAGACTGTATTGAACCACTGCCTTCTTGATCTGAGCGTTCAATATCCATGTCACTTCCTCCCGGAGGGCTCACAGGTGTACCAATAAAAGGTGGAGACTCAGGAGAAACAACATTATTTTTCTCCACTGGAGAGGCTGACTCTATAGTTTCCACTTCAGGAGAAGCAGGTCTATTCCATGCCCGCACACAGTCTAGATCTTCAACAGATCTTGCAGGACTACTGATTCTTCTTGTTACTTCTGGACTCCTAAGAATACCATCTTCAACAATTTCAGGACTCTGACTTCTGGAATGAACATACTTCTTTTTCTTCTTCTTCCTACTACTATTAGAATTTGGACTTCTACTCATTCTGTGTGTACTTCTGGACTTCCTTTCATTTTTCTCCCTTTTATGCTTCTTCTCTTTCCGCCGACTTGAGCTTCCAGACCGATGTCTACTTTCAGACATATGCAATTCTTCCTTCATTTTCCGATAAACTTCTAGAGGAGAAACAGGTCTAGGGACATGGTGTTTCTCTACTGATGAAGAACGTCCATGGTGGTGATGCCTCTTCTCACTCCCCTTCGATGTAACAGATGAAACTGACGTGTGCCTCTCTCGATGTTTGCCTTTCAGTGTAACAGATGATGGAGATGGTGATCTCATAGCTAATGGGGGTGAGGACAAATGTCTTTGCCCTCCATGTCTATGTTCACTCCTTGATGGAGAATGGTGATATTTTCTGTCTGTATGATGCCTACTACTACTACTATATGACTTTCCTCTTTCACTATCCCTACTATGCTTACGATGTCCATGATGATGTGCATGTCCAGGAGGAGTGCTAACTTCCCCTTCACTTAATGTAGCATGAACACTTTCATCACTTTGAATTTCACCTGCCTCTGGACCTGACAAGTCTTCTGAACTAACATCAGAATATTCAACAAGTGGCTTCACAACTGATGAAGCAAGAGAGTGAATTTGATTATTGTCTTGAGGCACTCCAGATAGAGCTTCTCTTGAGTGCCGTTTTCTCCGACTTTTTTTGCTTCCAGAACTACTAGTCAAATTCCTCCCACTTTTACTTCCTCCACTATGGCGACGAGAAAGTTTACTACTCCTAGATTCAGAAACACTTTCCATATTGTTACCCTCTAAGTCACTTCCCGATGCATCTGACCTAACATGCATGCTACTTGTCCTTTTGATGTGATCTCCAAGTCTCCCATTGCGTTCATCACGACCACTTGGCATGACACCTATTCAACAAGAAGCAATATGTAAGAAAAATAATAATCTCATTACAATTTGGATTAAAATAAAATGTGTATTGAAAACAAACATATTATACAACTAAATACTCTAATAGCTAAAAGTTCTGAACTCTTGTGTCTATTATAACTAAACTATTGTGTAACAATTACTGAGACCTTGAGTTAGAATTTTTAACTCAATATAAAAAACAAAACAAATTATTTCACTTTTGAAAAAATTCAAATAAAAAGTATTTCATTGATGCTCAAATTTGCTCCCTCCTCACATTTTTTTATGTTAATTAATTGCACCACTATATTGGGTTGAAGGATGAACATCAATATGTACTTGTGTTGTTTTGACCAACCATTTTCACCTAAAAGTATTTTATTCACTGCCCATTTTTGCTATTGAAAATACTAGATTCTTTTGTTCCATTCTCACATTGTTTTTAACATATCAATATCTATTTAAAATAAAAATTTCAGAGTTAAATGTTCAGTTGCATCTTTGATGATTTTTCTCCTAACAAAAACACTACCATCAGACCAGACTTTCCTCATAGTCATCCTCATCCTCATTGTGAAAGAAGTCACTGATCTTTGATAAAACATATTTACATCACAGTAAAATTATCCAATCTTATACAATTTTAGTTCAACAGTAATTAATGATTCAGTCACATTTCCAAGTACGCACACGCATTTTATGCAGTATCAGGAAAAACAGATTAAAAATGTTCACATATGATGCAAAAGCAGGCATCAACTTTAAGAAATCGCACTCACTTCAATAAGATAGTCCAGCTGAACACCACACTAATGAAATGATAAATGTGGAAAATTACACCATCCAAGAAATTAAAACTTTTCCGCACCAAACACTCTACAATAGTGAATTAACTGAAAAATTCTTGCTGGTATAATATCAATTGTCAACCACAAAATTTACAGCACAAATACAAGACATTTACCGAAACAAGTAGCACATATGTCATATACATAAAACAGGTAGTCACACACATAAATAAGTCAATAAACCCTTTGAGATAATCGCCAAGTATATTTTCTTGCGCTGATTAATAATGAAGACGTGTTGATACCCTTTTTAACCAACGAAATTAACCTAACCTAACTTCCAACAAAATAATACAAGTTATGTCAAGAATCTTGACTGAAAACTTACAGAAAATTCAAACTGTTACGATATTGTACCATAGCACTATATTTGAGAGTATTAAATTAAAAAAACACTATTATAACACTACAAGAAACTAAATCATCTACCGATGATCCGCCATCTTAGATCTACAACTTGCTCTACTCAGCAACTTCACTAAGAAGCTTTTCTACAAGCAACGCCTAACAACAAACAACATGAATAATCATTTGTGAACATGTAGTACTCACCAACACCGATGGGTACTTATATTCCACCACGAGCTGCGTGTGAAAATTGCCTCACGACGGCAATTGAACGTACGCTGCTCTTCATCCCCAATCCCCACTTTTCGGATCAAACAATTCAGTTTCGAACTTACAGAAACCGATTTCTTTATTAGTGTTCTCGTTTGTTAGGTATTTAGATTGATAATTTTAATATGTAATGGCTTCGATGCAAAACAATTTATTAGATTGTTGTGGATTTTTGAGCCAGAGCGACATCATCTTTACAGCAAATGCAGGACCCCCAGGATACTACAGTTCGCCCATTTCTTCTCCCTCAGGTGACGTCAACACCCATCGAGCAATCGTGAAGAACACCACAGCCAACTGAGGCATTGTTAGTATGTAAAAGAAAATTCAATGCCTAAGCTGTTTTAGAATGTTGTAAATGTAAGTTAATTTTTTGCTTATGATGTACGTTTCTTGCAGGCGTGTTGTAATTTTCAATGGTTCAATTCACAGAAAATTTTAAAGCTATAGATTGTTTCAGGAAAACAGAGTTGGTAACACATACGTCACGGTGACCACAGAGATATCAGAATTTAACAGCATATACTGTTTACTCTATGACATAAATAACGCAGGTGGCGACGTTTGCAGATGAGAGATGTGTCAGTAGTGAGAACTACAAGTTATCAATGAGAATTTAGTGATAGTGTCGGCAGCAGCCGACAGAGTACAGCAGGAGCACAGATTGAAGCTGCCATAGAGCAATTCAAGCCAGCGCAACGAGAACCGTACAAGCAAGCCACAGCTAGCTTCTGCACGGTTTGCTGTGTGTACTTTAGATAGTATGCGTTGAATGTTGTGTATGTTTGCTTGGAAAATTTTGGAAAAGTGATAGTAAAGTGTTTTCGTTAAGGCTATCATTAGTTTTCTAATTGTATATGAATATTTCACTGCACGTTTCATTTTCAATATTCTGGAGCAAGCAAACTGAAACTAGATCATTAGATGAACTGCGCTCCTTTGAAGACTGAAATATCGTAGTGGTTGCAAGTGCCACCTTTATACAACCGTGTTGCCTTAGTTGCAAACGTGTATTTATCAGTCACCTACTGGCATCGACGAACTAAGTTACTGAAGTGCAGTATTGAGTAATCACTCTTTCTGACGACTCATCTCGTGAGATCGAATTGAACGAAATTCACATTCAAGCCAGGAAAGCATCATAAGGCTGGTGATGAAGGAAAATTAAAGACGAGGTGAATGTATTGTTCTTATCGGAATTTTGAAGAGTAGAACACCAAGAAACATAACCTTCACGTGTAATTTCCTGCAACGCGTGAAACACTGAGTAGGTGTTGTGGACGTGGTTTGTGTGGAGAAGACAATAGAACTATATCGAGTATTAATTGAATTCTAAAGATGTCAATCAAAATGATTGTGCTGACGTCAACCAATCAGCTTCTGTTTATCCTAGTTTCTTCCCTTGTGATTTGTGTAAACATAAATGCTGAGTGGAATACCAAAGACTATATGAAACGAGAACATTCCTTAATTAAGCCATTTCAAGGTAAATTCTGTTTTAAACTTAAGAGATAAGTTATATTGAGCATTTCAGAGGAAGAAGACTAAAGCCAGAGGGGTATTAATGTTTCTGCCATTTTAGTTTTTGCTTAAATGTAATTAACTTGTAGTATCTTGATCACAGGTTCTGGAATGACTATTCCTTACTGGGACTTCATGGGAAGTACAATAGTAACAAATAATTATGTGAGATTAACTCCTGACCTGCAAAGTAAGCAAGGAGCGCTGTGGAATTCTGTGGTATGTTATTGTGTAATTAGTGATTCATGTTGTTTTTAAATATACTCTTTCTTCAGTACACTTCGTTTACTGTCAAAGAAGAAGAATTTGCATGTTTGATGATTTTTGTGATTTTTTTAATGTTCCATTTTAACAAACAATAATTTGAAGATCTTTCTCTTTCAGTATATTTTAAGAGAAGAAATGTGCACAATGGGCAAATTATATACTATATTAGTTTGTCCTGTCTCTAATGTCAATTAAAGACAGGACTCTTCCTTATTCTTATTATTCATTGATCTTGCAACATATTTACTTGTATTTCGCTTAGTGGTACCTATCACACTGCATGCTGCACACACTACATCTAAAGTTGGGTTTAGGATCTAAGTTACTGAAAGCATAGCCTCGAAGGAGTTATCCACAAAATGGTTCAACAAATCCTTCAAACTGGGAATCCAACTGTAGTATTTTGTCAGTATCAGGATTTGAACAATAATGCTAATAATGTGTGTGTTTTAACACTATAAACACACAAATATAATGAGTCGTTGGTTCATTGAAGGGAGGTTCTATGCAAAGGTAACTTAAACATGTCTAGGCTGAGGGATTTTTGACAAGGGGGGAAAAATTTTTTGAAATATTTTAAAGTTAAAATAAATTGAAATTTTGAAAATATTATCAGTTGATATTTGATAATTATCGTATATGAAACGAGTAAACTAATTGTGCACAAACTTTGTTATTTGCATCATTATTTTGGAATTTATTTACTATGACTATTTGACCCATCTCTTGTGAAATCGTCATAAAACTTGGTTATAAAATATATTTTATCCATTCCCTAACATCATGATTTCCTAAGAAAATTTTACTTTTTTTCTGCTGTGTAAATGGATAATTGTTATTTGCATTTATAAATGCTGAATTGAGGATTGTTCAACAGAATTTGTTGACATGGTAAAAATGTTCTAAAGCCTATTAATTTGTAAATACTGCACCTATAAAATAAATATTTTCCTTAAAAAACATCTAAACTTCACAAAATTTAGAGAGCGCTTCAATTAACACAATGGTTAACTTTTCATTATTGTAGTATATATAGCATTATTGTAGCATATAGTATTTTGTATACTACTTTTCTTCATATTTTATACTTCTTTGTAATTCTACTTTGCTTCACATTTTAACATTTTTTGGCTTATAATAATAATAATAATAATAATTTAATTGAACCGCTTGCCAGAATATCGTAGAAGCGGAACCTCTTTTCTTATGAAAATTTATATAAAGTGGTGTTACTGGCATTATTTGCAACTGTTATTGGACCAGTTAGGAAAATTCTGTTTTTAAAATGGCTTGTATTTTACATAAAATTGCCTGAAAACTGAAGATAACTTCAGAAACTTCAACATGACAAGTTTTAATTTTGAAGAATAGATTTCATTAAGAAGAATGATCTCGCATCTTAAATATTGTAGTTGAAGGAACACACAAAAGAAAATTAAAATTTTGTAAATTTAGAGAATTCAATGAAAATTGGACCAGTGACATTTTTATAAGCATACTTTGCTCTGAGAACAAATTTAAAGCAGTCTTTGAGGAAATTTTGAAAATGTTGGTGTTTCATTTAAAATAACATCCGTATCAAATTTAAGCGTCATCCCCCAAACCACAATATCCGTTTCAAATTTAAGGGGTACGTCACCCAGATCGATTGGAGAATACCAATTTTTGTGAAAATTCTGCCACAGTTCAGTTGCCAGTGTTATTCTCGGACGGACGTTTAGCCGTAAATCGGCATTTGCCGTAAACGTCGATCTGAGTACACGAGTTAAAGTATTGACTACGTATTTGAACAAGATTTATTCACTTTTTCGATATCACAATACGAGTTTTTCTGTACATAAATACCCGTCTTCGCTGCAGCATTACAATACTTTCTCCATCCTAAGAACGTTAGTAATGTGTGAAAAAGTAAATAGTGGTGCTATTAGAGGTATACAGGATGCACAGACTCTCGTTCTTCTTAGTTTCATATTCTCTTCGGCACCTCCTCTGCGGTGGAGTGAAGAGCGCCTTCGCCCAGCCCCCAGCATCGCTCTTTCGGTCCTGAACCTTTACGATTTTGCTCAGGATTTCCTAAGCTTCGCCTCGGTGCTTGTACCATTGTTCTAGGCGTAGGGATCCAGTTCCCCAATTAATCAGGTTGCACACAGTTGCTGGTCAGGCCAAGAGATGAAGAAAGGATTATGGTGCAATACGAGGCCTCGGAATGTCACCCCACGCCTCAAATCTAACTGAAAACTTATGTCTTACGTGGAATTCGAATTACAGCCTTAGGTAAAATGTCGTTTAAGCTTTTGAGCGTAATTTTGAGCTCGTTTTCACAGAAAACGTTAGTTTTTTTTAAAAAATTGTTACGTCGTGATTGGAGCAACGCGTCTCCTAGCCCTTTAAGTGTTTTGAGCGCTTGTACTTTAGGGGTAATCCTCCGTTAACATTGTATTTTACGTTTGACGAGTCTCGTCGCGGTCAGTTGTCAAGAGGACCGCCAAGTAGCATCTCCGCGTACGCGCCTCCCACCACGCGCTCCTGCGTCACTACCCAGCGGCCACAATTGGGAAGGAATAACGATAGGGGTAGGGCTTATGACACTTCACAGGGGTTGGACTAGCCCTTGTGAAGCAGCCAAACTCGTTTTGTTAGAACAAATTTCACATGAGCTCGACGGGAATCGAACCCGTATCTCAGTGGTTAATGAGAAGCGACTTCGCTATGAGCCACGAGCACGCGTTTTCGAGAAACTTCATAAGAAATCCCGCGAAGCACTTGCATTAACAAATACAGTAATGTATAAACAAAATGTCCATGATGTAAATAGTAACGACGTAAGAGATATTAAAACTAGTGGGGGCTACAACCGGTGCTTTCTAGTTTCACTAGCGATTGCGTAAAATTTTAACAACGCAGTTTCTCTCCGTATATAACATGTTTCAGTTATCACTACTAAAGCTCATCATTACTAATGGTAGCATATTAGGTGTGAAAACTACATAGCTAAGCTAAATATATCAACACATTCGATAATACAAAACACCACCTCTCCGTTCATTCTGAAACACTGAACGAAAGTTATTCGGAGAATTTCAAACTGCCGGGTCGTGGCGTTCCCAGTGTTGCAATGCAACTTGATAAATCCTGAAAGATGAAATATTGTAGGAAAAGAAATGTGAGAAATTTCTACAAAATTACGAAAATAAAAAATTACCCTAAAGTAAACTTTTTTAAACATTGTACATGACCCTTTTAAAAAATTAATTTTTTAGACCATTTCATTTAATTGAAAAATCTATCGATATTGTACTTTTGGGGTGTTAATATTTTGTTGTTTCCTATTTTCGAAGTTGTGGACAGGTCGCCGGAAATGGAACCAGCTCCACCTTCTCCATTCTTTGCTACGTACGAGGAAAAAAATTAAAGAAAAAATTAGAGCGTTTTTTTAAGAAAATAATTGATTAAAAATTGCATAGTTTCACTTAAAAACCACTCTTATTGTCGAAAAAATGTACACGTCCTTATTTCAATATCTAATTTTGAAGAACATTTCATTTTTTTAAAACGCCGAATAAATTTAAAACTTTTTCAATTTTCGAAAATTCAGAGTTAACAGTAAAAATCGGACCTATGCCATATTTGTAAGAGTATTTCACTATATTCTTACTTGTGCCACTTATGAGAAAATTTTGACAATTCTCCAGGGGCTTCATTTAAAGTTCCGCTAAAATTTAAAGAATGTTTCAAAATCGCAGAGCTTCGAGTCGGGCCAGATTGACCGGGGGAATATTCATTTTGGAAAATATCCTACTAGTTTAGGCGTTAGTGTTGTTCAGGGACGCGCGTTTTGAGGGAGAAAAATTGGTATCGGAGGACCCCAAAACGTGCATTTCCGTTAAAATTTCGTAATAGATTTTCTGCAGCATGGTATAACTTTGTGTATACTATGATTACTTCGTATATATGTGCTATACGAGGAAGTAAAACCAAGATTTAATTTTCACAAGTGAAGCAAACTAAACTTTTGTGGTATTTTATGCAAAACCTCATGCATTACTCGTGAACATAATTAGCACATATTAAGCAGTGCTTAATAAGCACAGTTTCATTTCCTTGACCTCGTCTTCCTGACAAACTGCACTTCCAAACAGTTTGCGTTGGTTCTTCTTTCTTTTAGCTTCTGTACTTTCAAAATTTCTTGGTTTATTCTTTGTTTGTGGACTTCCATTTCCGTCGTGTTGATTGGAACAATTGTTTTTTTTTTTCAAGTTCACACCACGCGAGTTTAAGGCTGGTTTTCGATTGGTGACTTCCCTTAGATTTGGGAAAGATGACAGTAAATTACCATTTTCTTGTCGAGCGTGGCGGCGAGATCTGTTCTATCTCTAGAGGCTTTATGGACGCATCTTCAGCAATCATATCGGCAGGTTCTGCGTCGTAAAAATAAGATTCCCGAGAAAGTAGGGTGGCCAGCGAAACTGGAATCCTTGAATACTGGAAAGAAAAAAAACGGGAATCTGATTTGAAAGCCAGGAGTTTTCATTATTTTTCAGATTTATCTTCATTTAGCACAAATTCATGTACGCGTCGTATTCTGTAAAGTGTTTGATTCAACTCAGTAGTACGAGTACATGATAATGGCGAGTGAAAATGGAAATATGTGAAGAGAAGTGCCACATGTGTGCTTGAGGAATGCGCAGTCCTTGACTCGCGTATCACAAAACTTCAAACCCTGCCGCGTGTGTATGTGCGACATAGTTCGAGTATCCTGCGGATATCAATATTCCATTGCAATCGCCGACCACAAGATGAAAATGTCTTGTAGCACAAAAGCTTAAAGCTAAGTGCTGCTGCTTGGGCGATAGGGGTTTATCGCTATTTGAATCGTATTGCAGACGCGGTTCTCTTTCTTCGAAAATCTTCGGGGCACCATCTTCGACATTCTACATCTGGTTACGAACTGAGCATCGTCTACAAGTAATAAAATGATTTTTTTAGAGAAATTACTTGTTCTGGACTCGATTTTAAAACCAGCACTTAAAAGTTAAGCATCAAAATTATCGCCCTTGTTAACATTTCGTCACTCGTGCACTGGACTGCGACCAACGCACTGATTATGTAGTTTTCATTCTCTATTAGCATCGTTAACATACTTTTCTTTTTTACCTACACGTAAATTTTAATTTAATAACTATGAAAAGAAAGAATTGTAAACATTGTTTGAAGCCTTTAGTAATATCCGTGCTCGTTTTCTTGAGCCCTCATTTTGCTAGATGCGAGTAGTGGGGGTTGGTTATTTTGAAGACAGGACCCCAATAGCAAATCGGTAGCTCGTTTTTCGATGGAAAATAGTTTCTATTGTATGGCACAGAACATTTCTGGTTATCAGATTTGGTTAAAAATTCGTTGCTTTCACTTCTTCACTAATTCATCAAATGCTAGTAAAGAAGTGAGTATTCCAGGGTTTAAGAAAGCGCGCGCGTATATCACACATTCGCCACTATAACAGCAAAATAATAAAATAACAAAGTCAGCAAAATACAGCGTAAGCGTCTGATGCTATCCTCACAAGTTTCACGAGTCATCAATGGCAGGCGGTACCGACCGGTCAAAATTAAGATAAGTGAGAAAGAAACCCCATCTCGATCGGATTTTTGTCCAGTTTCCCAGATCCATTGAGCAAATGCTTAGATGGCCCCTTGATTTGCTTCTGGACGTAAATGTAGCTTCACTATGCGCACGTTTTGTTGAACTTTCCTTTTGCTTGTAGTGGTAGTAGAGCTTAGGGTGAGTTTCTATTTTGTTAACAATACAGAAAAATCAAATTGTTCGTTCCTTTACCGTTAAAAATAAGTTTTCTATAATTCGGCAACGAAAATATCTAGTTTTTGAAATGTTAATCTCTCGCTTTTTTAAATTTATTATTACTATTATTTTTCATCTTTCAACTATTAATAGTTAAATTGTTGGGAAGTGATTCTGAAACTCAAGAAAGCGTGCGCAGATGATTTTCTCCCCCATATGTCACATACATTTTGACTAAATAAATAAATAAAAAAGTTCGAAAACATTTAAAAGTTTTAATATTAACTAGTGGTGCTACAACAGCACATACTTTCTTGCGTTATTAGAAACAGCAATAGTGCAATATTGCATTTTCTGCTGTACTACCACTTGAGCTATTATTTCAAAACGTCCAATTCAACCCATGGTGGAAATAACACCATGATTCAACCAAGAAGCGAGCAACGCACTGTTGCCAGCGCAGGGTTGTCAAAACTATGTACATTCGCTTGGCCAATGTCAATACAGTAATTAGAATATAAGCGGTTGACATTAAAATAATTACGAAAATTCTGGCTGCTCACTCGTGAGTTACCTGTCGTATTTTTCGACGTATATTCGAATTTTTACATACACTTTATATCATAAATGCATTATAAGTCAAGTAATCACAATCACCTGCTGTTTATTTTAATAAAGATAACGTTATTTGAAAATGTAGCCCTCAAATTGTTGGCGTCAGTCGTTCTAGTGTTATGTTTAATTTATTACCACCTTTTTACATATTGACACCGCCTCAAACGAAGCGTAGGAATATTAAAGTTAAGATAGTGTTAGATCGACCACCGTGAAGTACCCCAAAAAAATATTGTAACTCAAAAGTAAAATCTCTGTTCAAGTCGATAAGAAACAATTTGGCCCTTACGGGCCAAATATATATATATATATATATATATATATATATATATATATATATATATATATATATATATATATATATATATATACATACGAAGGCTGTTTGATAAGTTTGGTAAAAATGTCAGGTATCTAACTAGAAAAGCCCAACAGGAATCATGGGATAAATATATAGCTGATATTGAAAATGACATACATGGACGGCAGAAATCCGCGTATAAAATTATGAGGCACCTTAATAGACAAGAGAAGGATGTAACAGATATACAGGTAATTAAGTCAGATGAATGGCTCTCTTATTATAAGAACTTTGGACAAATAAGAATGAGAAGGTAGACAAAAATGAAAACCTTATTGAAGACAGCGTAGACCAGATAGAATTTGAGGGACTGGAAGAGGCATTAGCTAAAATGAAAAATAGGAAAGCTAGTGGTAGTGATGGCATTAAGGCAGAAATGCTTAAATGTGCAACTAAAGAATTTAAAACAAGGCTTTTCCACTTCAACCTATGCTGGAATAGAAGAAAAATACCAACTGATTGGAAACTTGCTGTAGTTCTGCCTATTTTTAAAAAGGGAGACCGAACAATATGTGACAACTACAGAGGTATGTCTCCTAAACGTTGCGTATAAGGTATACTCAAAAATCGTGACCTCTAGATTAAGGAAAATTGCAGAAAGAATGCTGATGGAAGAGCAAAGTGACTTTCGCCAAGGAAGGTCTTGCATAGACAATATATTTGTCTTAAAACAAATTCTAGAGAAACACAGAGAATATAACAAAGAAACCCATACCTTGTTTGTAGATTACAAGAAAGCTTTTGACACTGTAGCCAGGCATACCCTCTTTGAAGTACTAAGAAAGAAAGGAATCCCTGAACATCTGATTCTTGTAATTGAAAGTATGTATAATGAATCCGAAATATGTATTACTTGGAAACCAAATCGAAAAGCGAAAGTGGACCAAGGCTTACGACAAGGATGCAGTCTTTCACCGATTCTGTTTGATATCTACATAGACGAAGCTCTTCGCGAGTGGAAGACCAGATTAAAATTTTATAGTTTAGACTTAACGAGAACAAAATGATGGACAATACTTTTTGCAGATGACCAAGCAATAATGGCAGAAGGTGAAGATATATGACAAAAAGCAACTCATGAACTGCAGCGGATAATGTCAGAATATAATCTGGAAATATCGGACACCAAAACGAAAGTGATGGCATTCCAAGGACGATACCCGGTACGCTCAAAAATTGTAGTAAATAATAAAACTGTAGAACAGATACAGCACTTCACATTCCTGGGAGCAGACATATCATTTTATGGCGAAATCGACATAAATAAGAAAATAGAACTATTCAATCAAATGAATGGCATCGTAAGAACAACACTCAGTTCAAAAGGGAGAAGAGACACTCTCATCAAATTTTATAAAGTTATGTCAATACCAACTTATATGGGAGTGAAGTGTGGACAATGACAAAAAAGATATCTCAAGACTGCAAGCAGCAGAAATCAGATTTCTTAGAGCGGTAGCGGGATATAGTCTCCTAGATAGACAAAGGAACACAAAAATCCGAAATGAGCTAAATGTAGAATGTCTCATAGAGAAAGTCACTAACTACAGACTCTCTTGGCAAGAACATCTGTTGCGAATGAACAACGACCGCATTCCTAAATAAATGGCAAATTATCAACCAAGAGGAAAGAGAAACATAGGACGTCCAAGAATGCGTTGGAAGGACCAGTACTAAGCGGCGTAACCGGCATCATGCCTAAATACTTGAAGATAAGAAGACGAAGGCTGTTTGATAAGTTGGGTAAAAATGGAAGAAAAAAATTTTTAAAAAAAAGTTCCCTTCTTTTACAACGTAGTCTCCTTCTCGGTCTATACACTTTGCCCAGCGTGTTTCCAATTTTTTCATCCCATCGGAAAAATAGAATTTGTCAAACTCTGCAAAATACCCGTTTACAGCAGCAATTTGAGGAAAATTTTTACCCACCAAGCCAAATTTTCAAATTGGGGAATAAAAAGAAATCACTCGGGGCTAAATCCGGCGAATATGGTGGATGAGGAACCAGTTCGAGTCCCAACTCATGCACTTTCGCCATTGTGACTGCTGCTGTGTGGGATGGAGCATTGTCTTGGTGGAACAGCACTTTCTTGTGCTACAACCTTGGCCATTTTTCGATCAATTTCTGTTTTAAACTATCCAATAATGAAGCGTTATAGCACCCAGTTATGGTTCTGCCCTTTTCCAAATAATCGATAAGGATTACACCCTGATAATCCCCAAAAAAAACCGTTGCCATCACCTTTCCTGCAGACAAAATTGTCTTCGCCTTCTTCGGTGCACTCTCACCAGTCTTTATCCACTGTTTTGAATCTTTTTTGGTTTCGGGAGTGTAGTGGTTTCATCCACGGTGACGAATCTGCGCCAAAAGTCCTGCTGATTTCGCCTTAACATTGCCAGATTTTGCCTCGAACTCATTTTTGATCTGCGATGCTGTCCAGCCCTTCAAATAAAAATGTTTAATCACAGCACGAAACTCGTTTTTCTCCATCTTCTACGCTGCACTTCAAACTCACGCATTCAGCTGGTTGCCAATAATTAACTACGCGTCGTATTTGTTTAAAAAGTCGAACAGCTGTCTACAAAGAATCGTTCTTTCTAACAATGCACATGTTTAACGACAATGCGCGCTCTTTCATAGAAATTTACCAGACTTATCAAACGACCTTCGTGTGTGTGTGTGTGTGTGTATATATATATATATATATATATATATATATATATATATATATATATATATATATATATATATATAAGCACTGCTGAGAAATTTATCGGCTATGGAAGTACTGGCCCTCGGGCTAGCTGTACAAATTATGCTATTGTGAGCATTGGTTGTCTTAGGGCACGAGAGAAAACCGCGACAAAAAATGTGGATTAACAAATAGATTTCCAATCACTTAGAAGAGAATATTTATTTTGCTGCTTAGGAATAGATGGAATACTTCCGGTGGTAGCGTTTTCTAAGCAATTCCTGCAAATACACAAAACAAACATCAAACAAAAATTTACATTTTTACAAAAAAATACAATTTATTTAGTCCAATTTAAACATTTAAGACATTCTGAGGGAGTCTCCAGCACTGCTGCAGGTAATTCGTTCCAATTTTTTATCGCTCGGTTTACAAATGAGAATTTACCTAAAATGTTCTGTTTTCTTTGCCAAATCTTGAAGCCATGATCCTTCCGCGCGATGTAAGTTGGTTTTGATAGTCTTGCCCGTACTTCATCCCATCCCTCTTATTGATTTTCTTCGATTCTATTCGAGTCTATTTGAATAATGCACAAAGACGCGATTTCTCTCTGCGTTTTTCCAAAGGTTCCCACGATATAAATTCAGAATTTGAACGACCACTCCTAACAAATTTTGCGGTATATTTTTGTACTTTTTCGAGAGATTTTATTTGCCCTAAACGATAAGGGTCCCAACATATGGAGCCAAATTCTAATATCGGCCGTACTAGAGACGTATACCCTGCACACTGATTCGTAAATCAACAGACAAGGTAATGATAAAATTTCTAGATCAATGAAAAGAGGCTTACAAGAATCACGTGGGTGGGATTTGGTTATTATTCGTACAATTCTTTTTTTGTAATCTAAAAGTCTGGGAGCTATAAGATGTATTTCCCCAGAATATTATGCCATATCTCAGGCGGGAATGAACATTCTCGAAATATACACAACGAGCAGTATGAAGGTGATTGAATTTGCAAGAGTTCTGAACGCGTAGCATAATGAACTTAATTTTGTATTCAATTCATTTAAATGGACGTTCTATTTAAGGTTTGACTGAATTGAGAGACCTAAAAATTTTGTTTCCTTGACATCAGTGGTACACCGTTCATTTTCAATGGAGCACGGAATTGTTTATTTGAAATAGAAAACTGCATTAAAACCATTTTCTTTTCATTTACTATTAATTTGTTATTTCGGAACCAAGTTGAAACATCTGATATTGTAGTATTTACGGTTTCTTTATTGCAAAGGATGTTCGTATCATCCGCAAAGAGAACTGTTCTTCAGTTTCGAATCGTCGAGGGCATATCGTTTACGTAATGTAGGAACAGAATAGGGCCTAAAATCGATCCTTGAAGAACTCCACGTGCAATGGACAAAGAGTCGGAAAGGTGCGTACATAATGTTCCATCATTCCAGTAAGGTATTTACACTCTGAGATCGTTGTTTAAGGTACGAACGTAACCAATATAGAGCAATATCATGGATTCCAATGTGAAGGAAATTTTGAAAGTAAAATGTCATGATCAATGACGTCAAAAGCTTTTGAGAGATCTAAAAATAATCCAATAGCTGCCTCGTTTTGATCCAATGATGAGGCGACATCTTTTAAGAACAGAAAGTATGGCTGTTTCCGTTGATTTTGATTTTCTAAATTCATGTTGGCAATCTGAAAGCGCGTCGTGTTTACTGAGAAAGGTTTCCATTCGTACGCAAAAAAAGTCTCTCTAATATTTTGGAAAAAACTGATAGAAGAGAAATGGGCCGATAATTTTGAATTTCATTTTTGTTGCCTTTTTTGAAGAGCGGCTTAATTTTAGTTGTTTTGAAAATATCTGGAAACGTTCCGGTGCATAAGGATGCATTAAATATGTGAGTTAACGGGTGTATAATGGCAAACGCACAGGTCGTTAACAAAGAATCCGGGAGTTCATCTAAACCGGACGAATATTTATTTTTTAGTTTACCGATTATTTTGAGAATTTCATAGGAAGAAGTTTCGGAAACAAACATCGTGTCTAAAATTTTGGGTGAAATGTCTGTTATTGACTTCTGTGGCTGAAGACGCTTTGTGAGATCGGCAGCAATTCTCGAAAAGTATTGGTTAAAGAGACTAGCCACTGTTGCCGGATCGTTCACATTTATATCTTTATATTTTAAAACATTCTCTATGGGGTTTCTAGTTGATTTGGTAGTGTTTTTTATTATATTCCATATTGCTTTTGTTTTGTTATTTGAGTTCAAAATATCCTGATCGTGTTTCATGATTTTAGCCTGTCATGACTTTTCTTAACAATGATTTGTATTTTTTAAAGTAGATGAACTCTTGAGATACGTTATGACGTGTAGAAATGAAAGAAAGAATTCGCTTCTTTTTACAAGATGTCCTAATCCCTTGTGTTATTCAAGAATTGTTTTTCCGTGAAATATTTAATTTTCTTTTTTGAAGAGGAAAGCAAGTGTTAAAATGAAATGAAAGCGTTGAAAAAAAGGAAGAAAAAGAATTATATTTGTCGGTTGTATCAACAGTATTATAAACCACTTCCCATGACTCCTGCATGAAGTAATCAATGAATAATTTTATTTTACTTTTTGTAAACAATCTAGTCTTACATGTATTATATATTGTGTCATTTTTTGCATTTCTTATAATGGTAAGAATTTGTGCATCGTCGGCACTGTATCCTAAATCTTTTGTTTCAATTTCATATCGAGTAGTAGTTTTGTTAATTATAATTTGATCGTCGAATTTAGTGTGATCCGTGTAGGTACATTAATTGTAATATCTAAATTGAAGGAATTAATTAAATTGAGAAACTTTTCTTTCTCGCAAGATTCGACCAGAAAATCAATGTTAAAATATCCGCATACTACAATGGATTCCAAAGAGCGATTGCTGACTGTTAAGTGTTATCCCCAGTTTTTCTAAGAACAA
Source organism: Teleogryllus occipitalis (assembly GCA_011170035.1). Lineage (NCBI taxonomy): Eukaryota > Metazoa > Arthropoda > Insecta > Orthoptera > Gryllidae > Teleogryllus > Teleogryllus occipitalis. The sequence continues at coordinate 700,855 of BLKR01000040.1, forward strand.
ACTATAATTTGCAGCTCTCTTTGTTGGAAGTCTGTAGATGAAAAGTAATATCACTTATAGCGAAGTAAGATGTACAATAGAAATTTCGAAAACATTTTCAACGGAATACACATTTAATTCCGCCAAGGAGATAGAATCAATATTATTTCGATCGTAAATACTTTTCTCTCTCTCTCTCTCTCTCTCTCTCTCTCTCTCCCTCTCTCTCTGTCTCTCTCTCTCCCTCTCTGTCTCTCTCTCTCTCTGTCTCTCTCTCTCTCTGTCTCTCTCTCTGTCTCTCTCTCTCTCTCTCTCTTGTCTCTCTCTCTCTATCTCTCTCTGTCTCTCTCTCTCTCTCTGTCACTGTCTCTCTGTCTCTGTCTCTCTCTCTCTGTCTCTCTCTCTCTCTCTCTCTGTCTCTCTCTGTCTCTCTCTGTCTCTGTCTCTGTCTCTCTCTGTCTCTGTCTCTCTCTGTCTCTCTCTCTCTCTGTCTCTGTCTCTCTCTCTGTCTCTCTCTCTCTCTGTCTCTCTCTCTCTCTCTCTGTCTCTCTCTCTCTGTGTCTCTCTCTGTCTCTGCAATAAAAGCCTACGAGGTAAAAGTTTGGAATTTGGAAGATGCTACGTTCATTAGGAGATAACCAATGTTCTGTAAAGCAAAGAACATCCATTTGATTTAAATCGCTCTGTAGAACTGCCTCGATAAACTCAGTTTTATTTGAAAGGGATTGAACATTGCGGTGCAGAATGTTTATCTTTTGCAAGTACCTACACGAATGTTTTTCTGCTGCATCTTACTGTATTTGCTATATATTTATTCCATTTTTACCTCGAGTGCGTGGTCGAAGGTTGTAATGTGTCCCGACAGTGGCAGGTTGAGGAAAATGGGGCATCAGGTGTAGATGAATTGGTATAGTGGGAATTGGAGAAACGGGAGTAGGTTCAGAGGAAGAGACAACAGGGTTCGAAATAAGGGTGGGGGTGGAGAACGTAAGGAAGGTGAAAGGGATGGATTTTTGGCAGGAGACTGCGAAATGTTGATCACTGGTTTTTCTTTTCTCATATGCCTTGCTTTGCTTTATAACTTTCCTTTTCTTAAAGGTTTATTGGGAAACCACATTGACTAAATAAAACAGCTGTATCTTATCACCGTCACCATCTCGACGTTCGACAATTAGCTTATCAAATATCTTTATCTTCAATTTTGTAGTTTTATTTTATTTAAATTTTCGAAAAAACGAGCAATATCCGAAAATAGGACTAGCACCAGATTTTTTACCGTCTCTCGGGTGAACATAAATGAAGAATATTAAAAGAAATTTTGGAGCGGTTATTGAGAGAAAAAATGTACATTTCAAGGGCAAATTGGGCAAAAACTAAGTACTCGTTTTTTCAGTAAATTGTACATGACCTTTTTAAAGAGCAAATATTGTACATCAGAATTCCTCTGAGGCAAAAATATCTATCTTCAATTTTGTAGTTTTAAATGTTTTTGCAATTTTCAAAAAATCAGGGAATTCAACGAAAATGAAACCTGCACCATTCTCTTAAACGTTCTTCGCATTATTCAACAACAAAATTTAATCAGAAAATCTAATTAAATGAAATTTTAGATTATTAGATTTGATTTTTTGAAAATGTCCGAAGGGCTTCGTGTAAAGTAACCCCCCTCCCATTAAAATATCGGTTTCAAATTCCAGGAGCCGCCACATCAGCCAGAACGATTGGGGAATATGGATTTTGGAGAAAATCGGCCGAACTGTTGATGTGCTAGCGCTGTGTGCAGGCAGACATTTTGCCATCAATAGATTTTTCTTTATGAAGGACACATAAAATATGGATTCTGGCGACATGTGTTAGAGCATTTTTTTTATATTTAAGAACTGGATTTATCCACTTTTTCATTACCAGAGCCCGGCAATAAGAGTGTGTTGAAAATTCACCGTTTTCGCGCGCACGAGTACAATACTTTCTCTTATGTTAGTGAGAGAAAGTAAAATCAAACATAATTGAAATATATAAAATCTGATGATTAAATGTTATCTATCCATTGAAACTGCTAAGCATAAAAAATGTTTTGAAAAAAATCTGGAAATCTCATAACAATTTAAATCGGTGAGAAAACTATTTTTGCTGTGTTGCAAAATCGATTACTTAATCTTCAAAATTCCAAAAATTGATACATATATCTGGGATGTTTCAAGCAAAAATGAAGTATTCATTCTGAAAATTGAAAGGTAAAAATTAAAATCTTTCACTGGTAGGTCATGTAATTTCCAGTTATTCTAAACATTTATGGCCTTAATAGGCCTAGTATTGACAGGAGAATATCCAATTTGAAAAATATTTCTACTAATGTGTATTCACGGTAGGATCGTCATTTTCCGAAACCAATCCAAGGAATACGGTACTTCAAACCCTGCGTTGCCATTGCTCCGAGATAGACTGTCTGGCTGCAAAAATACTTTTTAAGTATTTCAGGACTGAATATTAATTCGTAACCTATGCTTCATTAAAAAAAAATCAGAGGTTTTTCTAAAGCTCGTTTTTGTACAAAATTCTAGACTCTCGTACTCGATTGCGAAAGAAAAGTGCCCTGTAACATGTGCACAGTACGGTTAAGTAATAAGCAGAAAAAAGTGTTGTCATGTGCCAACCAGAACCTGGAAAACCGGGGGAAAACTTGAATTCCAAAAAGGCAGATCGCTGGTCACCCTGAAAGAAGCTAGTCAGATTATGTATAGAATCATTACCTAAAGAGGAAAGTCATTACTCGAGAAGACAGTCAGAAAATGTATTTCAATCCGAAACTGAATGTACGAAAAATGTACTATTGCTTTGTTCAAAATACCCTGATATTCACTGCACATTGCATTTGTATAGAGAAATTTTCTGTTCGGATTTTACCTTTCGATGTGATGCTCTGAGGAGTTGTTCTTGTTTGTATTGCGATAAATTGTATGTACAACGTGCTGCAGCTGAAGGTGAAGATGCCAGATCCAAAATTCAACGGAAAGGTTAAATCCATCACATGAACTCTCTCAGCCTGAATCAATGAAAAACCACTGATTGACAGTGACTATTCACTGATTGTGGTAGTTATAATCCTGCCACTGGCAATCAGTGAATTGAACTGAACGAATCAGTGAAAAACGGGTCCACTTCTTGAATCAGTGAAATCTGTGACAAGTAATTGAACCAGTGGAATTAATAGCTGTTGCAATCAGTGAAAGTAAAGCATCACTTATTTGAATCAGTGAAGTATCACATCACTTCTCCAGAACTGTAATGCACAAACCAAAAAATCCTACTACTGAGAAATCACTGTATTGCTTTAAACAAATGCTTCAAAAACATAAAAATTTAATAAATACAATACAATAAATATAATAATAATAATTTATAATATAATAATAAATATGATAATAATTTATATCTGTATTTGAAGTATTTTTCCCTTGATATCTCAATAGCAGGATTTTTGGGTTTGTGCAGTATAGTACAGGAGTAGCGACATATTGTGTAAAGAAAGTCAAAGTTAATTAGGCACAAATTTATTGAAAGATTTTATGGGAAAATGATCTACTTGAACAGCACTATAATTATTAACTTCAAAACAAATACAATAGACATATACATATTATGGCAAAGATATTGAGTCACTCAGAATCTTAACTCACAAAAAAAATTGAAAATTGAGGTAATAATAGATCTGTATACTATTTCATATGAGCAATCCATATATCTGTTCATTTATTGTCTTCAACATTATCACAGAAAAAAACTGTCCGATGTTATGGTTTAGTTCCTTAAGTCACATTATCCTTGGGGTAGGGAGAGTTTTGTTGCATCATTTACTTACAAAAAATTGGCTTTTCAATGAAAAGAATACTGGTAAAGAGATATGTTGGAATTAAGGTAATTTTAAAGGGAGATACTGCCTTTTTAAGTGAGATAGGTGAATACAAGTCTTTATTTAAACCAATGAAAAACATACAACAGAGAAGAAAGCCAATGTTCAGGAACTTTTCAAAACTCATTACGGAGAAAAATTGACCTGCAGTTAACATTTTATTTTATGTACGTATAATTTTGGTGACAATACAACAAATTCTGAAAAGGAAGTTGGGAAGAAAGTAGTGAAAGAAAGGACTCTTATAACTTAAATGTATATAAAAACATTTCCAATGGATTTTTATGTGAATTTTACAATAAAAATAAATAAAGGGCATTAAATCTGTCAAAATTTTTAAAGTAAAAATACAAATAAATATTTGAGATTATTACAAGTATTTGGCAAGTTTTAGGGCAACTTAATCAGCTTCCTCTGCTAATTACAATTTTCATTATTAAAATCAGCAGCATTGCCAAGCTTAAAATTGGAAATGTTAACAGCACTGCATGCCTTTGTTTCTATTTCGTATGTACATATATACATATATATGTATATATACACATATATATGTGTATAGAGAAAACAAAGACTATTGAGTGTCGTTTCCTAAAAATTCGAATCTGCCATGCTACCAAACAAATGACTGATATCTGACACTGCAATGGAGGCACCTGGCCACTGATTTCAAAGACAGGAATACAATTGATGAATGATGGCATGTGTCAAGAAGCGCAAGTTTTAAGCTATTAATTCACTTGAGGTAAAAAGTTTAAATGGCTTACCAGATGAACTCCAAAAGACAAACCATCACAAGGAGCTAATTACAACACAAATATTTGGTAAGGTAAGAAATACTTTAAAAAATAAAGACATCAATTTCAAAAAGTCTGGATTTCTTTATCAGAAAATCTATCAAAAGTGTATTTGGATGAAGAGGAAAATTTGCAATTTTACAACTACTACATAGAAGAGATTACAGAGGAAAAAGTTGAAAAATCTACTCGAGTACCTCAGATGAAACAATTGAGAAACATTCTTTAAAAGTTTTAGAAGATAAGCAACAAATATCTGAAGTAAAAAATTTTAGAAAAATTGCCAATGATTTTATTATCGATATATTTAATGGAAGAAACTCAAACGCATGTCAATGGATAAATGAGTTTGAAAAAGAGTGTGAACGCTGTTTTGTGGAAGAGAAATTCTAAAATTTTCCCTTGACAATGCAAGCGCAGATTGGTACTCAAGTATGATTTTGAAAAATACAGTAGAATCAGAATGGAACAATTGGAAAAAGAACGCACACATAAAAGAAATCGGAGCTGTACTAAAACAAGGACAAAAATGGGGATAATAAGCCAGTGGCATATTTTTCGAAAAAATTGAGTGAAGCTCAAAAGGGGGGAAAAAAGTAATTTACCTTGAGTGCTTGGCAATAAAAGAGGTTGTGATATATTGGCAACATTGGCTACTTGGAAGAGAACTTTTGGTACACTCCAATCATAAACCTTTAAAAAATTTAAATATAAAAGCCAGAACAGATTAAGAAGTGGGTGATTTGACATACTATCTGTCCCAATACAATTTTAAAGTTAAATATAATCCTGGAAAATTAAACCAAGAGGCAGACTGTTTAAGCAGGCATCCAGTTCTAGAGCCTGATGAAAATTCAGATGACCTATTAAAAATTATAAACCCTAGTGAAATTAGAAGAAATAAAAAAGGATCTAAGAAGATGCACAGAACTACAAAACAATAAGAAAAAACTAATATTCTAAAATGAAATTTATTATAAAAATTAATAAGAAGAGTAAAACTCTCATTATCAGAAGAATTTAGTAAAATATTACTAAAACATGTACACAATACTTAATGTCACCTGGGAAGAGCGCAGATGATAAATAAAATAACACCATTCTTTACAGCGAAAAATATAAACATTAACCTAGAGAAGATTTGTGAAACTTGTGACATCTGCTTAAAGAATAAATCATGAAGAAAATCAAAATTTGGATTAATGTCACACTTAGGTCGAGCAACATTCCCATTCAAGATAGTGTCTATAGATACCATCAGAGGTTACGGAGGATCCCGGTCAACAAAAAAATACCTACACCTACTGGTCGACCATTTCACAAGATATGCTTATATTTTAACATCAAAAAATCAAAGCGCTGATGATTTCGTAAAACTAACTGAGGAAGTAACAAAAAACCATGATGTCCAGATGGTACTTACGGATCAATATCCAGGAATAAATTCAAAAGAATTAAAACAATTCCAAGTAAAGAAAAAAATAAAATAGATTTTTACGGCCATAGATGTGCCTTTCTCCAATGGTCTCAATGAAAGATTAAACCAGACTTTAGTGAATAAAATAAGATGTATTATGAATGAAACTGACAAAAAGGCTGCTATTGCTATGGACAACTATTGTGAGAAAAGCTGTGGAGAAATACGAGACAGAGCATACAAGTGACAAAATTCTCAACAAAATACTTGCTAGAGGGTAAAACCATAAATATCCTACCACATGAATTAAAAATAAATTGCACAGCCGAAGATTTAGAAACAGAGAGAAAAATAGCACTCAAGAATACAATAAAACTTCATAATGACAACAAAAAAATATTCGACCTACACAGGAGACAAATTGAATTAAAAAGGGAGATCTTGTGTACATAGAACATGAAAATCACCTGAACAGGAAGAAATTAGATGAATTGAGAATTGGGCCATACTCGATATTGGGAAAAAATTAAAGTCAATCTATGAAGTCAATACCGAACACAGAACAAAAGAATCAAATTTCTATGATATAACAAAATTAACTCCAATGGTAGAAGGTTATGATAATTGAACAATTGCAGAAGTATTGTTCATTTCCCAGGAGGGGGGTTTATTACAGAAACCCAACTGAGTTTTTATTTCAAATTAAATACTTGAAGGATATACTCATTATATACTGCTAAATATGATAAAAATGTGCTAATGATGTTGAGTATGCCAAATTTGTTGTAAATATTAATTTAAACAGTAAGTCAAATGCTGCAATGGGTGAAGGAATATTTTATTATTAAAAAAACGGCAGATGTTAAAACTAACCATCACCCTGAACAAAACAAGAATAGTTTTTCTATCCTTTCACTCGTCTCAAATATTGCTGGACATTTTTCTTGAAGGTTTTTCTCCTTTCCAATTCCTCCAGATGCAAATTAGAGCCCTCCTCAAACAGAAACATAGATAGGTCAAGAAGTTATTCAAGAAAAAACGGTTACTTTATTTTCAGATTACATACATCATACTAACTGGCAGAATTATTATGAGGTCTGGATTGGGAACCTCAGGAGTGGCAAATGGCTTTGATGTACCGTCTGCACTCCCCCTCCACTCTGCCAAACTAGCATCGCCATGTAAATGAGTAAAGTATAATGTGTTTAGTGACTAACAAAGGAAGTAACAGATCCTTCATGTCGAAACACCCCTCGAAATTTTTATGACACACGCAATGTACTATCAGAACCCCATATCCAAAATATTAGCTGCCAGTTTCCACTGCAAGGTCTCCAAATAAAACATTGAAAAACGCGTATAAGAACTAGGAAAAATATTGGGGCCTCTACCGGTCCCTTTGGGCAGTCCTTACTGCGGGCGAGCTGGCGCGAGGAACCCGAAGGTCACGCATGAGTCAGACAGCTCCGTCAGCGGCCCTGCAATAAACAAGGGCTGCGTAGTTTCGCACCCAGTTTGCCTTTCCTTGTTAAGGAAGAAAGAACATCCGCAATGGTCGCAGAGCAAGTGGTTTTCAATCCCGTTAACATAGTCGAGTTCGTCTTGAGTTACTTTCGTAACAAAGTTTTATCTCTGACGGGAAGTATAAATGAAAAAGAACGCGAAATGGGTTAATGCATCATTCAATTGATTGAAAATAATAGGACAGGAGTGGAGCGTTTTGAGGAATCAACCCTCAATGTATGTGAAGGAAGTGTTTGTGAATCAAATGACAGTGACAATGATACAGACTGCTATAAGCAGCATCTTCTACTACGGGTGATGATATGGACAAGTGTTTATTAGAATCATACAGGGAATCGCCGGAAATTAATGATTCCAAATGTCAGTAACCCTGCAAATCCTCCGGTTCAATTTATTATCCAAGCCCTATGAAAAATGAAAATGAAGATGTTAGCATTAGCTGCTAGAAGAAATCTGTGAAATTCTGGTTGAATGAGGGCGATAAGAAACGATATTGAAAATCACATTTCGTAGAAATTTCGCCGCGAGACGTCAAGGCGACAACTATATTTGTGGAAAAAGCAAGTGGAAAACATGACAGTGAATCCTAGAGAACACACAAAATTATGTATGAGAAACGTTGGGCTTGATTTGAACTATAAAGAAGAACGAATCAAAATGTGAATGATGAAGATCTGCGACAGTGGACCCTCGAAATTTCACAAGAAAATGGCTGCGAAAATAAGAATTTTTCCGCCTCTCACGCCTGGATCAATCGATTTAAAATAGCACATAAAATTAAGAGCAGGAAAATAACAAAAAATTGTATCATGCACTAATGTTCCCGGCGAAACAAAAGGATGTGGTTGCAGAGGAATTTCTCGAAAATGGCAAAGAGAGATTTTCATATTATTCACTGTCTTCTGTGTACAATACAGACCAAAGTGTATTTGAACGCGAAATGGCGATCAAAACGGACTGTGTCGTTTGTTGGCGAAAAACACACGCAGACAGTTGCTCAATCAGTTAGTGCTTTATCATTATCGTAATGCAAATAATAAGTATGGATGGATCTTTATTGCCTAAATTATTTATTGTGCTGCAGGAACCAAAAGGATTTTTCGGTCCAGTAGTCTCCAAAAGAATGTTTCAAGCCGAAAACCTAATTGTTACTGTTACAAAATCAGGAAATGGGAATGAAAGAGTTGAAACATGGTTTAAAGAAGCGTTCTTCCCATTTGTAAGTGAAACTTTTGCTCTGCTATTAGTTTCATGGACCACGTACAAAGACAAAAAATTTTATTGAAGATATTCCTCCAGGCAAGACAATTGAATTGTTCCAGTTACCTCCCGCAACCACAGGAAAAATCCAACCACTTGATACGTTGATCTTCTGACAATGGAAAGCTTATGTATCGCCGCTTATCAGAAAAAATTGTGTTCAACAAGAGTATAAACGCCGAAGTTTCCGATAGAGACACAAGTCTTCAATTGCAATCCTTCATTCATTTTCAATTTTCATTTCCTGGTTTCCGGAATATGATAAAATATTCTTGGTTTGCTACGAGGTACATAACAGAACGTCCTCCTGAATTAGTAGTGCCCGCCTTGAAACTATGAAAAGCCAATGTGAAGAAGAATTTGACAATGAAGTTTTTATTCGATGAGCGTGGTGTCAAACACATTTATATTTTAAACATTCAGTGGAAATCAGTCATTTCTGCTTTTTATTCGTGCCGCACTAACTTGCGACGAGAGACTGCTCCTGGCTTTCGCCTGCCCGCCCGCTGGCTTTGTGGCCCGCCTGTTCAGCCGGTCGCCCGCTCGACGTAGGGATGTCCAGCGGCGCCGCGAGACTACATTGCTATGTAAGATTTTAGCTTCAGTTTTGAAGCCTTACAGTGGAAACTGGCTGCTAATATTTTGGATATGGGATTCTGATAGAGCATTGCGTGTGTCATAAAAATTTCGAGGGGTGTTTCGACATGAAGGATCTGTTACTTCCCTTGTAAGGAAAGCAAGGAACAATGATCAAAATAAATCAGTATTACAGCAGTCTTTGGCAAATTAAAATACCTTTCAAAATATTCAGTGTTAGAGTCTCCAGTTAGCTCCAGCACTTTCTCTTACACTTCTTCAAAACTCCACTCCTGGACTGGCGTCATTAAACTAAATTGGAAAAAACAAAGAATGAGTTAATAGTTTACTGGCATGCCCGGCTCTGCTGTAGTGTAATCGAGAGCATTTTGGACTTTTTACAACTTTCATAAACGAAATTATCCATTGTACGTCAGATTTCACACCAAACAGTTACATTAAATCTCTTAAGTTACATAAGAAGTTTCCAAGTTAATAACAAAAACAAATACGTGATATTAACAACGTGTTCATAACCTATTTCTTAGTATGGTTAAATGTTCACCATAAAATAAATCTTCTCACAGTTATCAACAAGACGAGTCACAAAAGCGAAAACTACTTACCTAACGCAATTAAAACAATCTTCAGACACAGGTCAGTTTTCTCGCAGGAAACCACTGGCTCCGCCGTGAGATTTTACATACACAACAGAGCACGTGAACCAGTCGGTATGGTGGCGCGGCACTATACTACTGACAACCAGTGAAATGCTGGCGGTCATTATGAAAAGGTTCACATATTCACTGATTGTCAGCGAAACTACACATTTCGACTGAAGATATCAGTGACTTTGCTCTCACTGATTGAATCAGCGACAATTTCACTGATTCAGATTCAGAGAGAAAGCGGGTGGAACATACAAGTCTTTAGCTAATGATATTGAAATATCTCGAAAAAATAACAATGTAACGTTATGTGTCGACTTGCAGCTGGTTCTCGTTTATCTGTAACTTGGCCAATCTTCAGTGTTTCACCGAAGACGGTGTTCTTGTTACAACTTTGCTATTCATAATCAAGGCACTGATAATGTTACCGTGTGCTTTTGGCACGAAAGTGTAGGCAAACGTGGTGCAGGTCAAATATCTTCATGTATTGTCCACTACATTCATTCAACATTTCGTTTGCAGCCAGGGTTGAGATCCGACTTTTAATTTTGTAGTCTGATAGTTGTGTAGGCCAAAACAACGGGATCGCTCTCCATCTAGTTTTAGATGGCCATTTCTCAAAAGTTGGGCAAAAATTATTTGTAACAGGGCCCAGTTTCCTTCCTTGCGACAGATTTTGCACTGATTGGATCTCTATTGCCAGTGCACATAATAGATTTACTGTGTCTACGATGCAGAGTGAAGATTTCAAAAATTTGAGTTGCATTGAAAAGGGTTTAAAGAAGGGGTCATTTAAAGTTACGGAGAAGGCTTCAAATTACAAGAGATTATCCCTACAGTTTACGTCGCAGGAAAAGTCATAACATCCTACAAATGTGGATAATTCATTCAATGATAAAAGTATCCAGAAGATTTCCTAAGTTTTCAGCTGTATAGAATGTCACTTCATTCCCCAACAAGTATTCAGGGCCACTTCCAATTCGACGTGCCAAGAAGACGGATTTGTTGGACATGTCCAGATGCATTCCTATCGGATGCAGGAAGTTCAACGAAGAGCTGACAGTGGCTCCAGAAGCTCATTAATGTAATTATGTTATTCAACTGTACTCATTTTTTCGCATTACCTTCAATTGAAAAGTAACAACGTTGTATCCCGAAATGAACATTGCTGAACCCTGGTAACTCAAAAGTGAATAAATTTCCCCCTAAAATATAGTAAATTACGTCCTCTGACACGTTTTGTAGTCAGAATCCATAATTTGCGGGTCCTTGATACAGAAAAATCAATTGACAGCAAAATGTCCGTCTGTAAACGGCGCTAGCGGGTAAACCGTAAGCAGATTTTTTACCAAAACTGATATTCCCAAGTCGTTCTGGCTGATGTTGGGGTACCTTGAATTTGGAACCATTATTTTAATTTTTTTTGGGGGGGGGTACTTTACATGAAGCCCCTGAGAATTTTCACTTCGGGTGCCGTAAAGGACGCTTACGAGAATGGTGCTGTTCCTATTTTCGTTGAAATTTCTGATGTTTCAAAAATTTCAACAATTCAAACAATTTTTGGGCAGGTTCCTACAAGGAAGGGTTTATTTTCCTGAATGAAATGTGTTCATCAGAAACATATCTTCAAATTAGGTAAAGTTCAGTTTTTCGAAAATTCAAGTTTTTTTTTCTTCGTAATTTTACGTGGAGCAAGTAATTTTTAAATTTTAAATAATTTCTAAGTAACGGTTCCAAATTTTTTCTTTAATTTTTCCCACGTATGTAGCAAAGAAAGGGGGAAAAGTGGTCCTGGTCCCATTTTCGGTGCAATCTCTGTATTTGCGAAAATTGGAGGGAAAAAAAAAAAATCGAAATGGTAAAGTCGAATTTCCCGCGGTGCCAGTTCGCAAAATGGCCACACAGCTATTTCAAATTATATTCTAATGCTTCTCATTGTTGCCGGACGTGATGATCGTATGGTATAAATAAAAATCGTACGAAAGGAAATAGTTTTAGATATTTATTTAGTCAGAAACAGTAAAAAAACTGAATGTGACGTATGGGGCAGAAAATCATCTGTGCCCACTTTCTTGAGTTTGTTTTTAACATAGGTAATATATTTCTCTACGACCATTTAAAAATATGCTTATTCCTGCGGTATATTTAATCAACAAATGACATCGATTACACACCTGTCCAGTTCGGAATTCACGAGCAGAATTGCATTCTCTTTGCAATTTGCAATACCGTTTTTAAATAACTATTGCAGTGCACGGAAGGACCAAAAGAACAAAGGGGAACAAATGGGACAAAGCGGAGAATGGATGACAAAGGGGGCAAGGGGAGAAAAGGGTCAAAATGGGGCCAATTTGAAAAAAATTAGATAAGGGGACAAAATGGAACAAGACAAAATGAGCCAAGGGGGTAAATGGAAAAGGGGAACCAATGGGACAGTGGAGGAAATGGACAAAAAGGACAGGGGCCAAGTTGGACAAAAGGGACATATTTATCCAAAGATTTTTGAACTCTTAGTAAGCCCGAGAGTTTGCTAGAATATTTTTAATGGACGAGCATTTTAACGTCCGTAGCTATGGACATGCTCTAAAAGCGTTGTTTAGATAGTTGGTTGCTAAGAAGCTAAGCGTGTGTTTACCGACATAATTAACAAAAAAAATTGTTCAAAATCTATTCTGAATATTTCTAGGTGGTAGAAAAAGTATAGTTTTCTATACGCTCATTGAGCAATATACTATTAATGTAGAACCAACAAATACATTTCTTGTAGTTTAACAAGTTTTGATCGCTGGTTATATTATTCAGAATTTGTTAGTTCATTTCAATCAGATCTAGGGAAGCTTGTATGAAATATTATTCCTTTTCTGTATTATGTGCTGCAATTAATGTAACATTTAAATTTCTTCACATTTGTTTCATTTATAAAAGTTAGAAATGACTAGTGTTCCTGGCGATCGAAATAAACACTGATATGCACACAGGCACGTCGTTTGAATTGGTTGAATTGGACTTTTTAAGTTATAACTGAGTTTAAGTATGGCAGAAATTACTATTTCTGTCATCCCAAAACAGTTATATATTTCAATATTAACCATTTCCAATAATTGTGAAAAAGTGTGTGCTGTTGAAGCACTTCTAGTTTAGAATATATTTCGTTAATGAAAAATTCTCTAGCATGTACTTTTGCAAATTTGAAAAATACAGTGTCCAAAAATGGGACCAGCACCACTTTACCGCTCTATCCTACATACAAAGGAAAAATTAAAGTAAACATTTGGAGCCATTTTTTAGAAAATAATTTTAAAAATTGCCTATTTTTCACATAAAATTATGCAAAAACTACTCCTTGATTGATTGATGATGTTTTGGGGCATGTCAACTATGGCCATTAGTCCCGTAAATCTAGTGGAATGTGCATGTGGTTATCACGGTAGGTGTTAGCATTCTTTCCCCATTGATTTATGAGTAATTTGCATTTGGTTTAAATGTTGCACCACTTGATTAGTTATTGTGATATATCTGAACACAATTGTGAGAATAAAATTGAACTAGCTTTGTGTGGTATCTGTGGCAGGAATTTTCATGTTAAAAATTTTATTTGTTCTATGCAAGTGCATAATAAAAAGTAAGTATAAATGTATTTAAGTAGTCTTTGTCCACGCATAAAGAGAATTCAAAAGAATGTTCAAATTTTCAAACAAATTTATGTTCAGATAAAATTATTGTTGCATTCTTTTAATGAAATATATTTTCTTCAGCCTTGTGGAGTAAGAAATTGGGAATTACAAGTCCATTTTAAAGTTCATGGCAAAGGTAAAGACCTATACGGAGATGGTTTTGCCATTTGGTATGCAAAAGATCGGATGACTCCTGGACCTGTTTTTGGAAACATGGATTATCATCATGGTTTGGCAATAATTCTTGATACATACAGCAATCATAATGGTCCACATAATGTAAGTTGTATTGTTACTTAGCTTAAAGAAACATAAAAAGATTATATTCTATACAAATATGATTTTCAAAAATGTTCGTGAACTAGAAATGTTTAATATCTTCCAGCACCAACATCCTTACATATCAGCTATGATTAACAATGGCACACTACATTACGATCATGACCGTGATGGAACCCATACTCAATTAGCAGGTTGTGAAGCAAAATTTCGTAATTTGGACCATGATACTCACATAGCAATTCGTTATGAACATGATGTGTTGACAGGTAAGTTGGTCTTAATGGTTTTGTGTTATATTTTACTACTTTGCACGCTTAATTTTTTCAGCCTGTAATGTAAAAGTAAATTTAAAAGTACTTGTTTCAAATGTGAAATTTATCCATTCTGCATTAAATAATAATTTGGAAAATAAAACCTTATGACAACAGATTACATGCATAAAATCAATAATCCTTCAGTTTTAATATCAAATAAGACATTTTAATTCTAAAAGATGCAATTTGAGGGTGAATTGAAGAGAAAGTTTGCTGCTTTATTGTTCTGGGTATCTAGGACAAAAATATTAGCATTTGACCAGTATATGGTAGTATTTATTTTTATTTATCTGTGATAAATATATATGGATTTTGTAATTTTACATGTAATATAATTCACTTACAATTTGTTTCTGATATACAGAGAGTAGTGTAATGCTACAGGAAAAAGTGCTTATTTTACAACAACAACAACAAAACTTGTTTTGTGGGACTCTGATACCAAATAAAGAAATACTTCTTCCTCTTATGTTTAGAATATTACTGTCTCAAATACGTAGTCAAGTACTTCTTCTCAAGTCCTTGATTTCAAAGAAAGTAGCTTTCGGCAAAATGCCCATCACTGTCGCTTCAACCGTATGATTTTCTTCACAATATGATATTTTCAGATTGATCTGGCCGCACTGAAGGCTCTATGAATTTGAAATGGATATTTTCATTTTAGGAGGTACTTCACAAGAACCTTACAGGATATTTTCTTTTGAATCAACTCTTTCTTCTTTTTTAACTAAAATAGAGCAATTTAATGGGTTATTGGATCCTTTAATTATTATAGACAATGATGGGTATAATATGTTCAATACATTACTCATTTGTATTTACAATAAATATTATAAAGTACAATGTTTCAAAGACTGATATGTCTGCTTCTTCAGGTGTCAGCTATCAATTAATTCAAAACCTACTTAAAGCTAACAAGTCAGCATTGAGATTTCTTGTTCTGTAAAACCAAATTTGTAGTCCTGACTTGAAAGAACTGATATGGGAAAGTGTGCCATTTCATAGCACTGCTAATTGTGCTTTGTGTCCTTTTATGTAGAGTTAAAATATTCTGTTTATATGTTGTAGGAATTTGTGTGTTACATAAGATAAAGTTTCAGTAGTTACACTATTAGACACCCGAATTTAGCGATACCCTTCATAGGACTTCCTAAAAATGGTTATAAGGGGAGCTCATTTGTCTTTCTACTTGTAATAATTTTTAGAGTTGGAGTTCAATTAGTTTGAAACGAATAGTAGTAATAATTATATACCGGGAGCGGTAGCTCAGTGCATCAACTGATGTCACTGCAGCGCCTCTGACCGGGAGGTCCTAGGTTCGAGTCCTAATGGCGGCAGGATTTTCGTTACTAGCCTTTCAGCTAGGTCGAATTCAGTTGCTGTCTGGAGAAGAATTCTAGCGGCCGGCTGCTCCGATCGGTAGTGGTCCGTGGTTTCTCCGATCAACACCAGGCGAATGCCGGAGCAGTACCCTAACAAACGGGCCACGGACCGCGCGCCATCTTTCCTTCCTGTTCCTTGTTCTATCCTCTCCCCTTACACGCACACCCTCAAGGCGGCTCCACACATTCGTTATTCGGCGAACACCGAGCAACCGCTCGCCGAATCCCGAGTAGTGTGGATGAGTTGCTCGCGACATGACGAACATTCGGGGTTCGCCCTACCCACCGCGTGTCGGTCTTTTGGACACATCAAAGGGAGCGAACATTCGCGGAACACGTCAGCTGCTCGGGATTGGGCAAGCGCTAGCTCGCTGCTCAGCGAATGCCGAATGTGTGGAACCGTCATTACACTAACATGCACTACACTATCACGTATTCCAGGATACCGGTCGGAAGCTTAGAGCTTGTCCCGGCTCGGTCGGTGCCCCGCTGGGAGAGTCCTACTAAAGGGGGAACCCCACTAACCGACGGTAGGTCGGCGCCGGATCTCGCCATCCAGCGGGGGGAAATCACACAATACCGTTAATGTCTAATGGTTCTTGAGTTTGGTTCACAAGAAAGAAACCAGACACTTTACATTGCCGACGTTTCGGCCATATATTTGGCCTTCATCAGGGCTATAGAACAGATAACATTTATTTACATAAATATGTACAGTGCACCATTTGATTTGAACTATAATTAGTTAGTTTATTAACAACATAGTTTATTTGATTTGTTACCTGTAAGGTTGTGCATAATGTACATAGCGCTATAGAACCTGTTATTCATGAGAATCTTGGGTGCTGTCCTGGTAAAGGATGTCTCCCCGTAGACTTCAGCAATGGGCCTCATCCAATCTTCTTTCTTGCTACCGACCAAATCCGTATCTTTTCATAAACTCAAATCTACTGATCTCTCAAATCTACTGATGACTGGCATATATTTTAGAAGTCCAACACTAGCAACACTGAAACCTTCTGGTAATTTACATTTACTTCCACTTAAAATTTCTGTGCCCTCGGCACATTGTCAATCGACCATGTTCTCAGAACATGGCTGATATTTATACAATAGGGAAATGGAGAAAAATCTGTTGGTATACTTTTAGGAATTCTCCCGTATTTTAAAATACAAAGATGTGAATTGAAAATAGCGTAATGATTGGTCACACTAGACCATGGCCGAGTTTTGGATATCTTAGCATTGTATATAAAAATAATAAAAAGCAAAAAAGTCCTAAAAAGGTATTTATCCCGAAAAAGGCATTTATGCTAAAAAATTATAAAATGTCTTCAGATGTCATAATTTGACATGATTCGTGCACATATGTTATCAGCCTTTAAATAAGTTCTCTGGAATAAAATAGGCATTGCGCTAAACACCCGATGTCTACTTATTAATTATCATATCCTTGAGGTCCAAAGTTGATTGGTGATCAGATTTTGCTGCATAATCATCCGGAACAAAGTAGGTGCACTTAATTGGCATTCCCTTGTACTTCCCCTCACTGTTAATTTTTTCCAACTAGTTTAAATGTCTCTTGAATATCCGCTCTAAATTTGATCACTAGAGTTTAGTGACATAATGGAGGTTTCTTTTTTTTTTGTTATAAATACATAACAATTCAATAATACAAATAAATTCTTCTAAAGTATTACATTACTTCCTAGAGCCTAAGCTATACCTACACCTGCTAACTAAAAATTTATTTTCTTTCGAGACAGAATTAACAAGAAAGGAAGATTCAAAAAGCCATATCGTACAGGCAGCTTGCAAAAAAAAACTTCGGAAACTTATCTTTATCAAGGCACTGCAAAGGTACAAATAATGAAACATCAATAGGCAAGGTTAACTATTATAGGGGCATAGCCCTGTTTGCTAATCTGCAATGAACATGCATGAACAAAATCATCTTCATCAATTTTTAGAAATTATATATTTATGAATAAAATGAAATTGTAAATAAAAAGAAAATAAAAAAAAAAAAAGACAGGGGAGATAGACAGATGATTTTTAATCACTGTGAAGCTTGGTACAAAGTTAGTAAGATTTTCTCCTGATTCTATAGGTCTAACCCTTTTTCTGTGTTTTAGTATGACACTATTACCCCTGCCACTGACTGGGGAATGTCTCTTGAGCAATCATTCTATTTTCTTTTGTGTGGGACTATTATTGGTTTCATTAAGGAAGATTTCCATTGTGATAAATTTACTTCATTCTTATTTTAATATAGAAACAGAAAATTTTATTGAATCTGTGTATTTACACTTGTGTATGCACATTGAAATTTTGCATATTTATTTATTAACCAATGCTTCCAAATAATTTCAGTTGTTTCTTTCCTACTTTCCTTTAAGTCTTCGAATTTTTGAATGATTAATGCAAGAAATCTCTTCCATATACTTTCTCGCTACCGCAATAGGGAGAAAGTTACGTAATACTGCGCGAAAAAACGGCGAATTTTCGGCAGAAAAACTTATTACAGGGCCTTGGCAACGAAAAAATTGATAAATTCCGATGCTAAATTTAGAAAAAGTCCTCTAACACGTGGGTAGCCAGAATTCATGATTTTGTGAATCCTTGATGCCGTAATGTCCATTGACGGCAAAACGTCTGTCCGTAGATGTGTAAACAACGTGTTTTTTTTTTTATTAAATTTCGACCTGAGATATCATAAAGAATGCTTAAGACAATGGTGCAGGTCTCATTTTTGTTAAAACACAAATTTTTCGAACAAAAAAAATTAAAAGTTTTCGGCATGTTCGTTCAAGTTCAATTTTGAAGATACTTTTTTTTTTTTTTTTTTTTCTTCTCTCTTAATGAAATGTGTTCATCAAAATAGATCTTCAAATAATATCATGTTGAATTTTTGGAAAATATGAGTATTTTTAGTGTAATTTGGCGACAAACTAAGTCGCCTGCTCTGAAAATCCTGCGCTTTGTGAATGTAATTTTAGATGTATTTTGAGGCAGATGGATGAGTAAGTTAGAATGTGTATATTATTTCATGTTTCTATGTTCGTTTCTTATATTTGAGCTTTTCTAATAAGTTTACAAATTAATCTTTTAGAAATTATTTAAAACTTAATTGAAATATATGAATTAAAAATTTCTAGCCTTCAGGGTATATCAGATTGGAATGCAACAATGACATTCTGCATTGTGACTTGTGAATTTCTGTGAATTACATCTCATTGTTGTGACATGATTTAGCTGTATGAAAAGCAGTTATAATTGTCAAATTTGTATTGATATTTGCTTGAAAATATTTAGTTTTTGCACCTAATGTTCTAATATTTTTAATGAGTTTTACAACTGACATAGTATTCATTGAGATGACAACTGAGATGATTCATTCAAAATGACAACTGAGACGTTAATTCATTGAGAAATTAAGGTACAAATAGTATTACATAACCATTACTAAGCCAAGAAAGTGCATGCTATTGAACACCACTAGTATTTTTAGGTAATCACCTCTTTTGTTCGGTGGGTAACACACTAGTAGTTCAATACAAGTGGTTTTTAATATCATTGTTTTAATCAAAGAAAGATAAATAAAAGAAAGTGTGTTCTATTTATCTTTGGTTCATAATGAATTTTCAAATTGTATTTGATTATAAATTAAGTTTTTATCAATGAAGGAACATCATTAAATTCTGAATTATTAAATGATTATGAATTATGAAGATTATGAATATGTCAACATGAAGCTGTTTCCTGGTGTATTCTGTAATAGGATGTGGAAAAACTTCACCTATGGGATAAATTGGAATGAATGAGAATTCAGAATAAAACTAGAGCAAGATATTAAATGTATAAGATTTGGAAAATAAAATAGCTGAGCAATGTTTTGTTTACTCAGTGGGATATACTTACAAATTGTTCAGAATTACCTAGAACTATTATCTTGCCCATTTTTATTTTGAATTTCCTCGATGTTTTGCTTACCTAGTAAATGGACTTTATTTTACCTGAGCAGTGGTACTAATGGTAAATCTTCCTTCTTGGTGTTGAAATATTTGTAGTCTGAATGTTGCTTTGTATTCACTATGTGAATGATACATGTGAATGTTACTAATTAGGATATTCAGTCTTATCACTGTTTGGAATCTGTTGCTAGACTGGTATGTTGTGTGTTCTATTTCATATACGTTTCCTGATGTGATGAAGTATTGGCTCTATGATCAGTGACATGTTGTAGTGCAATGTATTGACATTTTTGGTGTGTAGTAAACTTATGAATAGATGTTATTGGTCTCACCTTTCTCATATAATTTTTAATGTCAATTTAATTTTATATTTGTAAATCACATATAATTATCTTAAATAAATATTGGTGATTTAATATTTGGATCTTGCCTCAAAACTGAAATATTAATATTTGTTTATTCATCATTGAGATGCCCATGAGGATGGAACAAAGTTGTATTGGTGTAGCTAGTCATTCATTGAGGAAATATGTAATGCATCATGTTTTGGGGACATTTTCTCAGGCTTTGTTGTGCCTCTTTTTTTTTAAAAATAGATCAATATTTTAAGCAGATTTAAGATTTGTTGAGCAGTACATACATTTGATCATCTTACATCTTTCTTTATGTTGAGCAATTTTTAGTCTTTATGTTGATTGGTGATTAGTCTTTAATATAAATTCTATTCCCAGAGGGGGAATGTTAAGATTTTGTTGTAATAAATAATAACTAGTATTATAAATAAAGTGATATAAATAAATGACTAAATAATTTAAGACCTAAATTATTCTATTGGGGTATCTTTCTGTATGTGCACTTACACATAAATAGCTTACGGGGATTAATTGTTTTTTGCTCCTTTGAGTTCAAGGATAAGAGGAAATGAGTTTTACAGTATTAAGCAATGTATTGTAAAAGTACTTGAATTACAAAATCTTATTTTAAAATAATTTTCTTCATCAAAATTTCAAACTTGCAGAATCAGTATCTTCGATATTTTAATGTAGAAAATTTTTCATAGATTATTTTATTATCCATTAAGTCTTCACTAGTTCATAAATCCTGTGTTACAAATAATATTAGAAATTAATTTGTAACTTAAGTGATTATATGCTCAATTTTGCAAGTAATGACAGGTTTTATTTTCAAGTTCCTTCAGTGAAAATGTAAAGTCCTGTACATTTGATGGTCACCTTCGGTGCAAGAACACCATATTCAAATTTATATATTTTGACAAATCCAATTTTATTTCCATGGGGGTTTCTGGCAGAGGACAAGGGAACTTCCCCAAAATATTTTTAGTAGTTTTCATTGTAGTTTCATTATGTACTATTAATGTAAACAATGTATTAATCTAATCCAGGGGTGTCAAACTTGCAAGGTCTCAAGAGCCATAACTAAAACCATTAATGTGGTCGTGGGCCATATTTACATTACTTAGGCAATCGACACCTGAGTTCCCCATATTGTTGATCTCTGGAGTTTGCCTAACTGCTCTGAAGGGGGGGGGGACCATGCGTAATATCAGGCTGGACCATGCATAACGCAGTGGAACACATTGGGTTGATTTTCGATTTTTGGATTTTCTTGAAAAAAAATCTTGTATCTAAACTACCTATTTTTACTTTAAGAGGATGTTAACCCAAGCAGGGTGCATGCACTTGGCTCACAATGTTCTCACCCGACGTGGATGGAAGAGCTTTCACTTTTGAATAATAATCTTTCACGGCCACAAAAAAAGGCACTGCGGGCCACCAGTTTGATCAACCCTGATCAGTGTGCTTTGGAGCAGATGAATGATAGCGCTGTCAGTACTATAGCTTTGGCTCTCTTCAAAGTTCGAAAACATACTTGAGAAGCAGCATGACACACAAATTATTCAATAAAGGTATCTTTTGCCACATGAAGATATGTTGAACCTTCTCAACCTAGACGAGCTAGCAGCCAGATTTATTGCTCACAGTGTGTGCTGCAGAACAATGTTTGGTCCAATCAACATTAGCTTGATAGTATGTGATACAGACAAAAGATATGTGTCAAAATCTGAGATTTTTTTTGTATTGAATAGTCACCCAAGTTTTTTGTCTGAATATATTGTTGAATTCATGAATAGCTGCAACATAAGTTTGTTTCTTAGACTTTTGGTTAACACTAAGATGACGCTTTCTTAATCTTGTGTTACACTTCTGTTAACCTTGAAAAATGGAAACCAATAAAAAAATTGTGGCTGAGACCAACATTTCTTCAGAGGTACTAGCATTTTAATTGCTTCCTTTGATTCCCCCTCAAATTTTACATGCCAGATACGCCCATGTTTGTTCCTCAGAATTCATGTACGAAATTTTAAATAATGTGTGCGTTTCCTTCATTTAAATGTGGTGTGTTGAAAGTGGATATACTGTCACAAGGGAAAAAATGGAGCAAACAACAACAATTAATGAGAAACTAATAATTGATTGAGAAATGATTTAAAATCCTTATACTTAGATTTGTCTTATTAAATTTTGTTGAAAGTGTTGTTTTTAGCATAGTAGAAACGGGCAACTCTGAATTTCTTTTATATCATTCTTTGTATTTTTTTGTTTTTAATTACTCTATTGATACAAGATCATTGTGAAATTGAAAATGGGAATGTGAAGAAGAGTGCCTTCCCTCTTCTATGTTAGAAAACAATGCAATGCACTTGCTAGTTAACTGTTATCCCTCACCTAGTAATTGTGGAGTTTTATCAGAGTTAATAAGTGCGTGGATTGATTGAATTTATTGTGAAATTTTCTATTGAAAATTACCTCTGTGTGGTTTGATACACTGCATGCTTTGTTAACATAAATTATTTGAAGATTATTTTTTAGTCCTTTATGAAACCTTTCTCACTTTCATGTTTACATCTGTCTTTCTTCCCCTTATTTGTTCTATGTGCTCTCGGCCAGTGCGTTTTTACCCTGCGGACGCCAAGACCAACACAGCTCGGAAAAAGGATACGTTTGGTAGTTATCTGGTCACAAGATTGTTACCCCTCCTTGATTCACAGTTTTATTTTAATTTTTGCACTTAGTAGACATTTATGGATTGAGCTCAGGCAATCTCTGCATGCCACATCGTTTGCTTGTAGCAGATACAATTATTTACTACTCCATGAGTGAGATAACATTGAATTCTGATAAAACTATAAGAATTCTAAGACACTTGCATCTTGTGTTCAGATAAAAAAGCTAAGTTTTTGTGCTGTACAGTTAGTATTGTAGAAATTACAGTGGTTCCAGTTATATTTACTTTGTGAAGTAAGTTTTGGGATTCGTGTAGAGCATGTTGATTAAGAGGTGCATTTTCAGTACTCTTTTATAGTTACATTGTAGAACGTTCTATCTTCTGTACTTCAAGAAATAATGAAATTTGTGGAAGAATAATGGTTATGCAATTAGCATATATGCATTGGATGACTTGGCTTTATGAATTGCCATCAATTGGTGTATGGGTAACTGCATCAGGTTTATGAACATAGGTGATTAAAATAATTTTCTTAATGGTAAGTGGTCTGTATAATGTGGATTTAGTGCACACTTGCTTTAGCAAAGCACTTGCATCATTGGCTGTTGGCTGTGAAATTGAGTGAACTAGATTTGACATATATGAGTGCATGAATAATCATGGTAATGCATAAAGCATATGCAGTAGATTCTTTATAAATTTTCTTTCTGTTACAGTGTCTACAGATATAGAAAACAAAGCTGCTTGGAAGGAGTGCTTGTCAGTGAAAGGTGTGCGTTTGCCCACAAATTATTACTTTGGCATGTCAGCAGCAACTGGAGACCTATCTGACACTCATGATGTATTATCTGTCAGGTTATATGAATTGGATATACCAGATGATGTAAGAATTAAACCCCTATCATATTCATTTTAGGTATTTTATCTAGATGTATGCTTTGACGTGTTGAGTGGTTTTCTTTCATATAACTTTTCTCTCTCTCTCTCCCAAATGCCACATGTAGATTTTACTGTTTTTAACATGAAATAAAAAAAATCAAACAAACTACCAGCTGGTATGAAAGATACGTGGCCAATCACCTAGAAACCTTAAAAAAACTTGCTTCTAGGATTGCAAATGACAAAAAAATAAAACAATTAAATAAGTCAGAGGTGAATCAAAGATTTAAAAACCTAACCAAACCAAACTTGCAAACATGCCTTACGTACACCCCCACCAGCATGAACCCCCCCCCCCCCAAACACGCATGTGTGCTCACACACACATGCATGTGCGCTCACACACATACATATACAAACACACACACACACACACACGCATGTGATCACACACAATTCCTAACTCACTGATCAACTTCCTACATTTTTAACCATTTAGGAAAAAAATAACAAAATAGAAGAGTGCCCCGACTTTTGCCACACAGCGAGACTGATGATGACAACAAAGCGATCCAAAATTGGTTCTCTAAATAAATATATTAAGTTGACGGAGAGGACTTCTTTTATTTCATCATGTAATTACGTCAACAATACCACATCAGAATTCCCACCATTCATGGATGCAAATCTAGCACGTATACTCCAGCTAATCAAACACTGGAAACCGAAATTTGAGCTGTTCTGTTTGAACAAAATATAAAAAAGAAGTACGCTTTTGAAGAAAATTTTTAAAATGTCTAGGGCTTTCATGTATATTACCCCTTAAAATTAATTCAAAGATCAATTGCAAATTCTTTGGGCCTTAAGTAGAGAATATTGAAAATATTAATTGGGAAGAATATCCTGTGAACTGAGGGCATTAATGTTGTCTGGGCAGAACCAACATTTTTGAAAAACTTTTTAAGGGATCAGGGATCCCTGAAGCATATATTTCTGTCAAACTATCAACAGATACTTTGCAGTACTTTCCCTGTCTTGTTATACTAGAAAGTATCTAGTAGTTGAAAAATCCCCAAAACCTTTTATAACAATATGTAAAAAAAAAAAATTGATAGCCATATTCTCATCTTTAGTCTGGAAAAATATGTACTATGAAACATCAAAATATGTACTTAAATATGTAATGAAAAGAGAATATGTAATAAATATGTAAAATCGGATGTAATATATAATATTAAAATGCACTAATTATTAAACGCATTTATGTAATACAAAATTACATTTAGTGCGGTAGCGGTCTCGGACCAGAGGTTCGTGGGTTCGAATCCCGCCTCGGGCGTGGATGTTTGTGGGTGTTTGTGTTATCCATACGTGTTTTTCCTACAGGTTCCCCTACAGTTTAATTTAAAGAAAAGCAAATAACTTCCTCAAGGAAGTTGAAAAGCTTAAATAATAATAAAAAAACATTTATAAACAATTTCCAAAGTAATTTTTTAAAATAATACAAACGTTTTTAAAATCATTTGAAGATCACAAGTTGATGCACACTTTGCACCATACAACTTTCCTGTCAGTGGTAAAAGCTTCATATATTGCTATCCAGGACCATAGTTTTGAAACCAGTCTAGACACAATAGACAACACATCGTACAAACTGGTGATATCTTAGACCAGCAATCAATTACTGCAGCGAGCAGCATTCTTATCGAAGTGTTACACTTCGGTGATCGCCAAATTTTCTTGGAAATTAAAGTTATGAAATGCTGCGTCAGTGATATTTTTCACACCTAAAGGAGAGAAAGATCTCCAGTCACTGACGTGCACTTCCCGCCTTTGAGATAACTGAAGCAGGCACACCGGACTGTGAGAACATCGGACGTCTTCACGTAGGGTACTTGGAGAGACATCATGCAGTAATAATGTAGGGGGAAAATGCTGATTTTTTTAAAAATTACTTCTTTTCATAAAAATATGTAATAAAATTGAAGAAAATTGATGAAATAAAAAACATTATAAAAATAAATTATAACACTTGGAAATTGTGTTAGGACGGTGACCAAGATTACAAATTTGAGAACATTAAGAAGAATGACAAAAAATATGTTATTACATAAAAATTCGGTCTACTTATCACCTACAGTACTTCCAGTACATGGTACAACCTTACTATCATTCCAAAAATTTTTGCTGGCCAATTTAGGGGCATTTTCAGCAATGAATATCTGGACTGTTGATGACTTTTTCTGGAAACAAAAACGGATTAATAGCATAGTAATCTACAAGCGAGTCTTGTTTTTCACCTTGCAACAACTCAAGGAAAACTTAATGGGAAAACTTATTGATGGATCCTGACAACATAGATCCCTATCTGCTGAAAAGATGTACACCTACCCTGGAGCCATACCAATCTAGAGCAGAAGTTATTTGAAGAATCTACTTTACTAGGAATGATGTGGATGCAACAATTACCTCAATATTTAAACTAGTGCTGCTACAACACATCCTTCCCCTGTTAGTAACGGTTATTGAACATTATAATATTGCAATTTCTGTCCACATTTACACATCTCAGTCATCACATTATGTTTTTTCATTACAAAGTTCTCTAACCATGTACTGGCGTTGAAAGTGAAATAAGCCCCCATTAACATAGTCAGTTATTGTCAATCCTAGTCGATCATTGCCTTTATCTCTTCGGCCAGGGGCTCTCTGCCATTAGATCCTCAGTGCTCCCAGACAGTCCCCAACCAGGAACCTGCAGTGTTTCGGGTTGCTTATTATCCGTGACTTCACAGAGCAGATTTAAGCAATTCAGTAAACATAGCTGGCTGTTTGTTAATACTGCAATAACATATTATAGTGTATACCAATACACGTCAGTTCTGTACATACCAAGAATATAAAAAAGTTGCTGTTCTGTAACAATTCATGATCATCAAATAATTAATGATGAGCGGTCTCTTTCTTGGAGTCTTGGTGTTTCTTGATGTCACATGTGTCATGAGTAGGGCTGTGATTTGTATGCATTTGGATTTTTTTTCTGGTGACTAAAACATCCTGTTTCAACAAATTGTATACGTTTTGAGGCATTTAGAATCAATTTGAGCTATTTTTATTTTGCATATTTTTGCATATATCACCATAATTGCATTTTTTGCATATTCGGGCCATATTTGCATATTTTTTTGTTGCACATTCACCCCTCATCCATGAAAAGAAGCCCAACAGTTACAGTTCTGTCAGCTTGTAAGCAGCTTTGACAATTCTCTCGCCACGTGCTGTGGTACATCATGTGAACTGCTCAGAAGCAATGGGCTTCAGACAATTTACTTATATTGCCATAGCCACGGATCAGCATTGCTGCTTGCCTGACTTGTTCAAAGTTGCTCGAGAAGCATGCAAAGATCCGTCATTGACAGTATCAGTCGAAGTGAAATATGCATTCATCAAGCACCAGTGCATGTCCACACACAGCGCAAACATGAAGTTATGTTAAAAAGAGTCAGGCCCATGAATTTGCTACACAGACGATCTGGGAGTATCTCTTTTGTTTGCTGAGTAGTGAAGGAGATGAGCCGGAACTGATGCATAATGTTTTCAACGGCTGAGTTTTCCACATTTTCTACATTACATCCACATTTTCCACATTACACTTTTTATTTATTTTTACACTTACCCATTACATTATATTATTTCGCATATTTACCTTTTTCAATTGCATGTATTACCAAATATATTTACATAGATATGTGCATATTTCACTGTTTTTATTGCATATAAATCACAGCCCTAGTCATGAGCAATGACACACTAAGTATGAACATTCAGTCGGTATGCAGTATGAGAATAGACGGAATAAGGGTTACATTTTTCTGTCAAAATCGAAACTTATTTTATTGTGTTAGAATTATACCAAGTTCCTGAGAATGTGACAAAACCAAACACCTATATCATGGCTGGATGCTGAATAGTTTTCTTTCAATGTCAGCATGCATTGGAAATTCATTACGTATATACTTCAATGAGTAAGCTATATTATATGTATCATCTGTCATCACGAAGAATATATTATATATATATTCTGCGTGATGACAGCCAGTTTAATTATTTCAGATTATTATTTCAGGAAAAGTAACAAATAGCCTGAGTTTCTAAATATGATCATTTAAGAACAAAAGCTTACGGTAATGTGTTTTGTTTTGTCTTCAACAGCCAAAAGATATAGAAGAGGATCGCTCTCAAATATCTCCTTCTGCTGCATTCTTCGAACCACCTAGAGGTAATGCAATGTTAAATATTTTCAATTTAATCACTGTATCTTGTCTAACATTATATTACAGGGCTTTTTCAAAAAAATATACGGTCATCAAATTTTTGCTTTTTTAACCCACAGAGACCTGAACATATTTACACCCTTAGAGTTCTGAAGGAAAATATTTTGGACTCCATCAATCTCTCTCTCTCTACCCTATCTTTCTTCTTCTTCTTTCTTCTTCTTCTTTCTTCTTCTTCTTTCTTCTTCTTCTTCTTCTTCTTTCTTCTTCTTCTTTCTTCTTCTTCTTTCTTCTTCTTCTTTCTTCTTCTTCTTTCTTCTTCTTCTTTCTTCTTCTTCTTTCTTCTTCTTCTTTCTTCTTCTTCTTTCTTCTTCTTCTTCTTTTTCTTCTTCTTCTTCTTTCTTCTTCTCCTCCCTCCCTCTTCCCTCCCTCTCCCTTCCCTCCCTCCCTCCTCCCTCCTCCTCCCTCCTTCCCTTCCCCTTCCCCTTCCCCTCCCCTTCCCCTTCCCTCCTCCCCCTTCCCCTTCCCTCCCTCCCCCCCCTTCCCCCCTTCCCTTCCCTCCCTCCCCCTTCCCCCTTCCCTCCCCCCCTCCCTCCTTCCCCTCCCTTCCCTTCCCCCCCTCCCCTTCCTTCCCTCCCTTCCTCCTCCCCCTCCCCCTCCCTCTCTCTGTCTACCTCCCTCCTCCTCCCCCTCCCACTCCATCCTTTCCCCCATTCCATATATTACCATACAGTTCTTTAAATTATCGTTGTCCATATTGTCTTGGCATTAAATGAATTGCTTCTTGAAGGCTACAATATGAGATAATAGCCCAAATCTAGAGCTGATTTGCCTTTGCAAATAGTTTTGATGACACGAGAATGAATGTTTTCTTTAGAAATGTGCCAAAAACGCTCATTTCCATCTATATTCAGAATTCAATGTGTGTATAGGTTAGGTTTGGGAATTCCAGAATGTGCACAAATACACTTCTCATAGTACATCACTGACAGTTTTTACTTATTTTTTATGTTAAATTAATAAAAGTTCTTTTGAGAGTTAGTGCATTTGGCAGTACTGCACCATGTGCTTGCTAGCTGTCAATACCAAAGAGACCTCGCAGACTAGTGTACTTGTGCATTGGTTGTGAGAAACTTAGCACTGTCTTTAAGTTTAAAAGCAATATACACCACCTGTAGTGTTACTTTATGACCACCATGTTCTTGTTTTGTTACAGATCATGTTGAAGATCCCAAACCTTCGTCTCTGAGTGGCATTAAAATTTTTCTCCTAATGTTAGTAGGTTCAATTGCTATTATTGCTTGTGTTGTCATTGGTATTATGCTCTACCAGAAACACCAAGAAAATTCACGTAAAAGATTTTATTAAGAAGAAGAATTTTTTTTGTTTTACAATTTTGGATTAATGCAAAATTTTGTGAATAATAAAAAACTTGCACTGCATCACGTGAATGGTTAAATTTTAGTTCGTTTAGATTTGTGTATTTATTTTTAAGTCTCTTTTTTGTTTGTAGTTGGTATGTTTTATAATTTACCTAGAATCTGCAATGGAAGCTTGAACAAATTTGTTATGTATAATTTTTCATATATTCTTTTCCTTTTGTGGGTTTCTAGATTGCAACTATGTAATTAAGAAACCTTTGATTTTCTTATAGGAACGTGTAAGGTCTGTAAACATTCCAGTTCTATTTTTGGATGCAATGAGAAAAAAAAGTTTCATTTTCAGTCATATTCTCATTACTATTTTAACAAAATTGAATATTTAATTTTTCTGATTATTAAAATCACTTATTTATCGTTCAAGATTCCATTCCAGTTGATTTGTGATGATTTTGCTCTGATTACTTTGTAAGTTACTATTATAATTAAGAATGTAAGGTTTTTTAATTGTTAGATTATATTAAAGAGAGATTTAACATTTTTATTTAGATGTATGTGATAAATGAAGATTTTAATAAAGAGGTTGCATGTTGTTTTCAATACATTACACAAAATCCTTACTGAATCAGAGTGGCCAAATCAGGAAAAGTCATAAATTTGGTACTGCCAAGGAATTTTGTTAATTGAAAAATTCTGCTGCAACCTTAACATTCACGGGTTCATTTAGGTACAAAATCTGACTCAAAATTCATAATTGGAAGAAAAGGGTCATGAGAAATTTTCTAATTTCATCAAGGAGTTCATGGGTTTATCAGGAAATTTGTCTGCCTTTGTTGGCCACTTTGTCAATAGTAGAAAAATTTGAAGAAAACAGACATCACATAGATAGATCTGTGCAAAGGTAAATAATTCAGTACTCGTATTATACCAAGTGAAAAAGAAATCCTTGCAAGGAAGGAAACGCTACGCTCTTCTCTTTGAATATTTTTTAGAATTACTTATTATTTAGTAATTTTGTTATGGATATTTGCAAAATAGGTGTTTGATAGGTGTACTGATTTGCAAATAATTGAACTTAAAAATATACTAAAGCAAACCTCTTCCGATTAATGATTATTAGTGAACACTTGCTCAAACAAGATAAGAAATAGGATTGTCATGAGCAAAAGAATACATTTTTTACATGTGTAATCTGATTTAATGTGAAGTATGTTTGCACAAAGGAGTAACTGATCATGTGGTTTGTAATAGTTGATAAGTGTTTGGAAAATGTAATTTTTCCACCTTCCTACGAGATTCCATAATTGGTCTGTTATGAATTTTAGTGTTATAAGATTTTTTTAAATATAATTGAATGAAGTTTTTGTTGAGTGTGCAGGAAAAATAATTGAGTAAGGCTAACATTAGATTAAATTGTCTTTGAGAAGAAATTGCTAACCACCACATCCTGCCAAAGAATCTTACGATTTGCAACATGTATGTTCATGTAAAAAGAAGTGCCTTGATAAATTTTGAAAGTTACCATGAAAAAATTTTTGTAGTGTGATGGTGTCATTGAAGCAATTGTTGAATATAAATAACTGTGCTTCAGAATTTTCTACTCTTCATTATGGAGTTAATGTTAGTCTTGCTTGCTATTTTGATACTGAATGAAAATCTTTTAAGTGTTACTTATCCCAAGGAACATTAGTTTGGGGAAGGTGACCTTCCTGCTTGTATACTCTTTTATTTTGGTGTTGGTATGCAAGGTTGGTAATCTTTGGTGATGGTTGACTATGTGTTTTTGTACATAATGAAAACTGTGAATTGTACATTATAAAAATGACAATGTTGACAAGTGTGGAGTTTTTGCTCTAGCCTTTTTATTCTTGAATTTACATGGATAAGACCATTTGTACACATGAAGCTGTGATTTGTTTAATTACAAGAAAATACATTGTGCCAACAAAAGAAAAACTAAACAAAAAAAGAGGCACCTAGAAGAAAAGAAAGCTCTGCAGTCTTCAATAATCTCCTGTATAATTTCTGAATTGATACAAGTGGAGAATGATTCTAAATTTTTAGTTGTGTATGTGAAAATTCATGTAAAATTTACGTGAATGTATGAATATGTGTAAAATTCATTCAAGATGTGGTCAATTTTTTTAAAAAGTGAAGTGGTAGTAATAACATCGTGAACTCATTTATTACTGTTAATTATAAAGAATAATGGAATGAAATTCACCTTCCCCATTGTCTTGCTGTGTTATTTTAACATATATTTGATGGAGAATCTTTCTCCTGGCTTATTGGCTAAGATTGTAAGTAGAGTTTTGCAGATTGTGCCATGCCAGTTAGTTTTCTGAACTATAAAACAAAATTTAATAATTGCTAATTGCCACCCAAAAATGCTGAGATTATATTAATTATCTTAATGGTATATGCCAGTGGTTCTCGAGGTGAATGTACATTCTGTGAAACCTGCAAATTAAATTCAGAAAAAAAAGCAATCTCTGGGGGAAGAATAAAGCAGATTGAATGCATAATTACCATTGAATTTAAATGTATAGATAATTGTGTATAATAATATGCTTGACGAAAATAAATTAGGCCATTCTCCTGTTTCTACTTTTAGCACTGTTTAAACTAGTAAAAAATGTATTACATTTTTGTTGTCGTTTTTTCTGGGGATTTGAAAGTTAACATTCATACTTTTGTATGAATATTTTTTATTTTATATCAACTTGAAAGAAAAGTTGTTTTTTATGAGTATTTTAATTGTTAAATGTCTAGGATACCAGGACTCCAATGTTTATTTCAATATTTTTAAAGCTTCTCTAAGAAAATGTTTGAGAACCATTGGTTGGCTCCATAAATAAAGATGCATTTATTCATTGTTTATGAGGACAAGTAGCAGTAATTGTTTAGAGTAGGAATAAAATTTAGTGTTTCAAAAAGTCCAGAACCAAATCTAAAAGACAGTGGTGTAATATTATGTCTTTCAAAATCTGTAAACTACTAATATTGAAGGAAGAAACATATTGACATTTGTTACGTTGTTTATTCTCATATAAGTGGAATGAGAAGGCTGGTTCTTGTAATTCACTTTATTCATCTAGTCTCAAGTGTGTGTGGATCTTACCACATTCACTTCTGTAATATGTATAACCTGGTGCATCAAGCTCCTTGCTGCTAAAGAATGATTCTTTGTTATCTCAAGAATGATGTAAAGAATGAACCATGTTCTTTTATAACTACTCCTGTTATTTGTTATTTTGTATAAAAAATATGACAGTGTACAGTGTTTTTATTTTAATGTAATGTGTTTTCCTGTGAATGTGTTATTTTTTCTAAATGAAAAGAACTATGTCAATGAAAACAAAGGAAGTCAACACAATCTTCTTATGTTCATTGCTTATAATATATCAAAACACACTATTCTTCATTTGTTTATTAATGAATCTCTTAGCATTGAAAATGTAGTTTGAATAGAAAATGGTAAGAAATAATTTGCAACAGTGATAAATTTTGATACTATTTCACTTTCAAATTGTTCAAAGAATTATCACCCTATCTGGGAATCAATGATGGTGACAATTGAATAGAATATTTCACTTTTGTGAGTAGTTTAATGTTCTGATAGGGGACAAGGGAGTATCTGCCTTGCTTCTTGTTTTATTAACATTAATACTAATATTAAGTTATTTAAATTTATGATTAAACATTCCTGAACTATTGTGGTACATGGCCATTGATTTAAAGTGAAATGTTTCTATCATTGAGTGTGTTTTATTGTATTAGATTGAAACCAAAACAAGACATTGACTGTGTATCAAATATTTTATTTTCCTTGGCTACCAAAATTACTCAAGTTTGATCAGGTGAAAATGCTGCATCTTTGAAATTAAATCGAGTGGAAAGAAAGAAAACACCAATCATCTAATAGTATTTTTGGTCCAATGATTGGATGTAAAGAATGTACAGTACCTCCTTTTTTTTCAATATTTAGTTATGTTCATTTTCTTATTTAGAATCAGTGGTATCTGAAGCTATTCGCACAGGTGGTGACAATAACCATAAGTTTGGGGGGGGGGAGGGGGTCCCCCTTAATATTCAGTTTTATTGAATATCATGTACATTGTTTAAAAACTATTAAAACAAAATATTAAATATGCTTTAAAACAAATATTAATATTCAAGAGCATATTGACATAGAGCGATGATACCTCGTGAGTCTATAATATAAAATTACAAATAATAAGTGGAAATGATGGACTCATTGAGGTTTACAGGATGCTTCAACAGCTGAAGTCATTGCCGCCATGCCAAATAATTTAAAACTGTATTATAGATCATTTAAAAAAACGTTTCAGATGCCACTCTCTTCTTGATTAAAATCTTGATTGACTTGTTTAACTTTTAATTAAGATCTAACAGTCACACAAGTCTTTTCAACAGAAGGGCAAGAATCGTTAAAAAAAAGTAGAAGACTTAAAATTGGCTTGTAGTAATTCATTGAAACTATTGTTCTTTTCTCTCCAACCAAAAGGTAAAGAACACTTTCCCACGTAAAGGAAAAGGTTTGAGAGGGAGGATTTTTCGTTGCTGAACACTTTATACCAGAGATTTTCAATCTTTTTACGTCTATGGCTCCCTTGACCTAAACAAACCTTCCCTCGGCTCCCCTGGTAACAATAAGTTTTGAAAATACATAAATGAGAAGGATTAAAGTAAATCAAATCTAAAGATTATTTTTAATAAATCATTGAAAATCCCTGCCTTATACAGATGCGCAGACAGTGTCTGCATCAGCTGCAATTAAACTTCACGCAATGTAGAAGAACATGTTCGACAGAAGGATCCATTTTACATGATTGTGTCACAGAAAAAGGAAACCTAGTGAAAAGTGGCAACGGCCGATCCAAAAACCGAATGTCTAGCAGCACGTGATGAACACTAGGTGTGTATGGAATCCTTAATCACCCGTAATTTAAAACTGGCATTTTGCCATGCACTGGGTATGGAGCATTTTGGAAATGCCTTTAAATTTGCTAATGGGAATGTCAGGCCTCCCAGTCGATGATTTCGCAGTCAGGTCAGCAAACATAGCATGTTATACCATGGCCTGAGGTCCAACAAAGAACTAGATCATTGCTGCAAGACAAACTATGAATCAAGTATATTGTTGTCAAGTAGTCCGAAGGAGAAAAGGAGATGGCTTGAAGAGAGCTTAGAGAACTCGTCACAATCATGGTGAATCTTCTTTCCATCAAGGCCACAATGACACTGATTCGTCATATTTAAGGGCATTGGGAACTACATCTCAGCAGTAATTACAGTGCACAGAGAGTGAATTCTTAATGATTTGGTGACATGGTGGAAATACATGGGTGAGTTCCTCCGGCGAACCGATTTTTATTCGTTCTGTACACCACCAGTTTGCGTCACGATCCAAGTGACAACAGTACGGGCACTTCGTTTGAAAAGTCAGTCCAAACGCTAGCCACCATGTTGAATGGGGGGCGAGTAATGTTGAGAAACATTTTGAAAGTGGTACAAAATGACAATTTTCAACGGTAACCAACCAAAAATAACGCGTTGAAGGGGCAGAGGCGGCTGGTGCCCAACACTGGAGGTTGCACCTCCATCGAATGACGGAAATGAAATTTCCAAAATTCAAAATACGAATACATAATACAAATGTACGCAATTCAAATCAATTAAAACTAAGTGAAATAAAAGTCTATTTTGAAACACTGCTTACATAATTTTATGTGTCGTATCCGCGAAAGGTATATACACCTCCATCGCACGTGGTTCTTGACTGGGCACTGAAGTTCGACTCCAGCACATTTGCTTCGCACTATTGCTTCGACCCGTTTCACGCAAATAAAATTAATTTATTTCGAAAACTTCACTACCCTGGTATAATTTGCAATAATGAAAGATCTTCGACACATTCGTATTCACAAGAATGTTCGCAAACCGCTGGCCAGTTGCTGCCACAGAGACTTCCATCCAGAACGGCCACCTTTACACAAAGAACTCATCAAATGTACGTTTTGAATCAACAAACCTAATATCAAATGAAAACAAATTCTCCAAATATAAACAATGAGATTCCCTCCGTAGCCGCACAGCGCTAGAGCGCCACTAGCATGGTTGCCCAACCAAAAGGCTATATGTTCCCCGCGTTAAATCGAAGTGCTAAAAAGTAAAACAGTAAATCCATTCGTACAGCCAAGAGCGTGGTGCAATTCCTGGCAAGGCACCAGACACCGGAGAGAACACCAGTTGGACACTCTTGGATTTCAGAATGATTTCATATACATCGATATTACTACAATATCTTGAATAATGAATGTTTTAAAAGAAAAATGTAAATTCCTAAGATATTATGAAATTCTTTTCATTTTCTGGGGGTTGTGAAACCGTGCAACCTAAGCACGAGCCGCCACTGTTCGAGCTGCTCGTGGTGAGCGTCAGCCACATTAAGACATAGAGGCGTAAGTACGCCGCAAGTGGGAAGACCTCCACTTAAACCAATGCTTTGCTACCAGTCGTGGTGTCCGGTAGCGCTCTGCTGTGTCTACGTGTGAAGGGGCCCTAACACTAACGAAAGGCAGCAGTTAATGACGTGTATGGCTCCTGTAAAGCCTTTTGTTGTCAGTGCGGCGTTACAAGCAACAATTACCGCTAATTTGTATGGGATACACATTTTGCCAATTAGCATTATCGAAAGGCCAGCAAAAAAGTGAAAATGGATAGAAAAATGTAATGATTAAATTTATTTTTATTTTCATCAAAATTACTCGGTTTTTACATGCATTACTCTTCATTCCCACTACTTATTAAGCAACGCGAAACCATCTATTCGTTTTCACATTTAACACAATTAAAGGACGCAATTTAAAATGAAATAATATAAATATTATAAATAATAATAATAAAATGAAAGAACATACAGTTCTAACTTACGTAGCATCACACTGCGTAGCACACAGTTGATTTTACGTTCACGAAGCGCAGTAAATTGAGAGCGGGCGACTATGTTTATCGCCTAATTACACAAAAATACTCATTTTCAAAAAATGCAGCATTACCTTATTTGAAGATATGTTTTTGATGAACACATTTCATTATGAAAAAATTGTGTCTTTATAATCGTAGCTGCATTAGACATTAAGACATACGCCGAAATCATTTTGAATTATTTCAATTTTCGAAAAATCAGGATTTTCAACCAAAACGAGACCTGTACCATTTTCTTAAACTTCCTTCAGAGTATCCAACAATACAATTTCATCAAAAACGATCTAACCGTTTTTGAGAAAAAATGTTTAAATAAAATTTAAAATTGCCTATATTTTACGCAATATTTCGCGAAAAATACTCAAATTTTCGAAAAATTGTATATGACCTTCTTTCAAAATCTACCTTTAAAGAATAGATTTCATTAAGAAAAAAATCTATCTTTAATATTTTAATTATAGGAAGACAAAAAAATTGAATTTTTGCAGTTTCTGAAACATCAGTTTTCAACGAAAATGAGACCTGGACCATTCGCTTAAACGTTCTTTACACTATCCAACGATAAAATTTAATAAAAAACGATGGAGTCATTTTTTGAAAATGTCTCAGGGACTTCATCTAAAGTACCCCCCCCCCCAATTAAAAGAAAGAAAAATTATCGGTTTCAAATTCAAGGGGCCGCGACATCAGCCAGATCGATGATTGGGGAATATCAATATCGGAGAAAATCGGTAGAACGGTTTAGCCGCTAGCGTTATTCACAGACGAAGACGGACGGATAGAAGTTTTGCCATCAATCTATTTTTCGGTGTCATGGACCCACAAAACATGGATTCTGGCTGTACCACGTGTTAGAGGATTTTTTTTTCTAAATTTAGCAACTGGTTTTATCCACTTTTTCGTTACCGGAATCCTGTAATAAGAGTTTTCTGCCGAAAATTCGCCGTTTTTTTCGCGCGTTGTTTTCGCGTCGTTTTTTCGTTTCTTTCTCTCTACCGCGGTAGCGGTAGCGAGAAAGTAAAAACGGTTTCCTAATGTAAACCCCTCGCAAACATTTCAAGAAATGGGTAAAAATAAATGAAATAATTGCAAATAAATTGAACTCGGTATAATTTCTGAAAAATACAAGTTTAACATCAAGAAATTGCTTTTTATGTCTGGCACATACAGTGATCTTCTTCTTCTTCTTCTTCTTCTTCTTCCCGACAGGGTTTGGGTCATGTGACCTGTTCCGGCACCCATTTTTTTCTCGGTCTGCCAATGTCCCTTCTTCCTTCTGTTCTATAGTTCATAGCTATGAATGGAAGTCGGTACGTTGGCATTCTCGATACATGATTGTACCATTTTAACTTGTTTTCGAGAATGATTTCATATAATTCTTTGACTTTTAAAACTTCTCTTATTTCAGAATTCCGTTTCTTGTCGAGTAGCGAACACCCTAGTGTATTTCGAAGAAATTTCATTTCCACCGTTTGTATTTTATTTTTAATTTTTTTCGTGTTCACCCATGTTTCGCTGGCATACATGAGTGTGGGGACTGCAATTGTCTTGTAAAACTTAAGCCGTGTCTCCTTTCGTGTTCGGTTTTTAAGATACTTATGTATCGTTCCACAAACATTTCGGAATTTTACTAGTTTATCTTCCACGTCATGATCTATATTACAGGATATATCACAGCCTATGTACTTGAAGTTGCTAATTTGTTCTAAATTGTAGTTTCATATTGTTATTTTAGATCTTATTGGATATTTGCCTCGGAATGCCATGACTTTTGATTTTTGAGCGGACATTTGAAGTCCATATTCTTCAAGTGTTTTTTTTTAATATAAAATGGACATTTGAAGCTTGTTTTCAGTCTCTTGTATAACCACTTTGTCATCAGCGTATAACATTGAATTGATGTAAAAAGAGCCTTTTAATTGTACACCTCTATCGATTTATTTTTTCATATTCTACATATGTCGTCCAGATATATGTTAAAAAGTGGTGGTGATATTGCCTTACTCCTTTATTTGTAGGGACAATTAAATTAGGTTTATGTCACTGCAGCGCCTCTGACCGGGAGGTCCTAGGTTCGAGTCCTGACGGCGGCAGGATTTTCGACTCTAGCTTTTCAGCTAGGTCGAATTCAGTCGCTGTCTGGAGGAGAATTCTAGCGGCCGGCTGCTCTGATCGATAGTTTTCCGTGGTTTCTCCGATCAACACCAGGCGAATGCCGGAGCAGTACCCTACCAAACGGGCCACAGACCGCGCGCGATCTGTCCTTCCTCTTCCTTGTCCTGTCCTCTTCTCTTACACACACGCTTACACTAACATGCACTACACTACCACATATTCCGGGAGACCGATCGGGAGCTTAGAGCTTGTCCCGACTGTGGCGGTGCCCTGCTGGTGGGAGAGTCCTGGTTAGAGGGAAACCCCACTAGCCGACGGTAGGTCGGCGCCGGATCTCGCCATCCAGCGGGGGAAGATCACCGCCATCTCCCGAGAAAAAAACATGCACTACACTAACGGGACTAATGACCGAAGCAGTTGACGCGCCCGGAAACACGAAAAAATCAATCAATTAGGTTTACAGTTTCCTAAGATCGAAGTTTCTTTGTATACACTTTTTATAGCTTCGATGAGGTGTCTTGGGCAAACTCTCCGTTCTAATATTTCCCAAAGAAGAATGAGTCGAACGTTGTCAAAAGCTTTTCAAGATCTATAAAAGCAAGATGCGTTTCTTTGTTATGTTCTCTTCGCTCTTCTATCAATCGTATTAAGGTAAATATTGCATCTGTAGATGAACTGCCTTTTCTGAATCCCGGTTGCTCTTCTGAGAGAAGTGCTTCGGCTATTGCCTTCAGTCGTTGATTCAGAATTCTAGCGTATACTTTGTAGGCAATGTCTAGCAAACTTCTTCCTCGATAACTCTGGGTGTTAGTTCTATCACGTTTCTTGTACAGAGACACCACATTCGCCTGTAACCATTCTTGAGGAATCTCAAGCTGCCTCCAGCACACATTAAACAGATTTAAGACGTGTTTATGCAATGTCTGACCTCCATACTTCAGTAATTCGCTGTTGATTCCGTTTGGTCCGGGCGCTTTCCTATTTTTTAATCCTTTTAAAGCGATTATCAGCTCCTCCCATGTGATGTCGTCAACGTCTGGATATTTTGCTCTGTGGTAAACAGCAGCGTTTTCTTTATCATCGTACCACAGAGATTGGTAGTGTTCTGCCCACTTGTCTATTTCTATGCTTTTGACATTTACATCCTCTTTTATAGATCTATTTAGGAACTTCATAACTTTGTACGCTAAAGACTGTCTTCCATGTACATCATGTTCAATATTTGCAATAAATCTTCCCCAAGATGCATTGTGGGCTTTCTTTATTGCATTTTTTGCTTGATTTCTTGCGATGTGGTACTCTTGTTTGTTAACGTGTGTTGGGTTGCTTAGATATTTATTATAACATTTTTCTTTATTTTAACTAATTCTTCTATCTCTGTCGACCAGATTTTTAACATTCTCTTACTTTTTAATTTCTTTTTCATCCCCAGGGCTTCCTTAGCAGCCTTAGTTAGAGACATTTTCAAATGAACCCATATTTCTTCCATATTGTTACTTAAAGGATTTAGATGTAAGTGTTCCTTCAGTCTACGTTGGTACAATTCCCTCGTGCTTTCATCTTCTAGAACGTTCACTTTGTAAACTTTCTCTGCCACATCATTTGGAGAGTTTTTCTTTCCTTTTCGCCATCTTGGATACATCTTGATGCGAGATACTGCTAGATAATGGTCTGAGTAGACGTCATAACCTCTCAACACATTTGTATCCATTACTTGTTTTGATATTCTCTGGTTAGCAATTACATAATCTATTAATGATCTGCAGTTTCCATTGGTTCAAGTAAACTTGTGAATTAGTTTCTTGCGGAAAAAGGTATTTGTCACTTTTAAATTGTTAAAAACTGCGAATTCTCGAAATTTCATTCCATTCTTATTTATTGTTTCTTCTCAAAATGTTCCTATAGACCCCTGGACTGCTTTATTTCCCACTTTGGCATTCATATCACACATAATGAGTACTTCGCATGTTTGATTGTATTTCTCTATAGTCTTTTGGAGCGTTAAATAAAAACTGACAGTTTCCTCTTCCAGTTCTTTCAACCGTCTTTCCACTGGGGCATATGCGCCTATGGTGGCCAGGTGACAGCGATCATGTTTTACTCTGATTGTAAGAATTCTATCGTTCACATATTCATATTCTTTAATCTGAGGTTCCCATTTCTTATCTACAAATATCGCTACTCCTTTTGAAGCTCTCATGTTTTCCTCTACACCACTGTAGAACATTGCATAATTCCCTACATATTTTGAGCCTTTTAATTTCTTCTTTGTTTCAGTCACTACGGCAATGTTTATGTTTTGCTCTTCCAGTATTCTAGTTAGCAAATTTTCTTTGTTTGCGATTCCCCTTACATTCCAAGTTGCTACTCTTAAAATATCCGCTATCCATTTATTCTTGTCCGTTTTCTTTTCTTGGTTTGTCATCATATCTTGAGTGTTTCCGAGGCTTCTTCGGGTGCTGCAAGTATATTTAAGTTTTACATTGACGGGGTACTACCCGACACACAACCCCCAACCTAGAGTACCAGGATTTTTTATTCAGGTTTGTCTCTCCCTTAGGCTGATTGCTTCCACCATAGCTCAAGGAGTTCAGCCTGCCCCTTTTCCGTTCTTTAGAGGAGTTCTAGTCCTCAAGGCGAGGGAACCAGTCCACCTCTGTCCGCTCATACTGTAGGAAATGTATGAGAAGGAAATATTTAGGATAGGTGCTGGGAGCTTCCAAGTTACTCGATCCACCTGTTAGCTCTCAGAGATGTGGAAGGTTAAATAGGTGTGAATAGAAAGGATTTGCTTCTAAGGACAAGGAATTAGTCGCCTCTTACGACAGGGGGGAGTTCCCATGGTGCTATTCTATTAAAATCCCCGGACACCATGCGAGGTGAAGTGATCTATATTATATTTAAACGCGACAAAAATCACAAATATAAGAATATTTTTCCGCCCCCGCCCATTCTACATGAGCCCATACTGAACACATAAGGCACATCACCCATAATTCTCCTACAGACCTCTACACTGCAAAACATGCTCTCTGCATCTTCTTCACCTATTTTCATTGGTTTGGTCGTTAACATAGGAGATAATACTTTTTTCTTCGATTTTTGAATTTCAAAGCTTTCCAATATATATTTAATTTCTAGCCTTTGTTTTCAACACATAAAATTTTTGAAATTTTCGATGGGATCGAAAGTATGATTATTTTCAAAGAGATGGGCGGCAAAAGTGGAGTAATT
The DNA here is from genome assembly GCA_011170035.1 of Teleogryllus occipitalis. Lineage (NCBI taxonomy): Eukaryota > Metazoa > Arthropoda > Insecta > Orthoptera > Gryllidae > Teleogryllus > Teleogryllus occipitalis. The sequence goes on from BLKR01000040.1 coordinate 742,528, forward strand.
CTGATGTAATCTCCATGCTCCGTTCAGCAGAAATTGAGGATTGGTGTGTGTATGTGAGGAAGGGGGAGCAGAGGTGGAACTCGGGGGGGGGGGATGCTCCCCCCAATGTTGGGACAAGTTTTTTAAAACATTTCTTTTCGCGGATCTTAAATTTTTTTACCATAAACGACTGATCTTTTTCTGTTGTACCCGCCCATCGGTTACATTGATTTTTGAGAAGCACCCGAGAACGTCAAGACACGACAAGTTGCAATTATAGTGTTACCGAATTGCAAGAGATCGCGTCCGCAGTAAAGGGTATCCCTTGCGAGAATTTATTAAAGTTTCTGAACGCACTCGCGTAGAATGTAACGACGACCAATCAAAATTCACCCTTGAAAATATCAGCACTAGCGCAAAGCACCGCTACGAAAAGCTCTCTCTTTTGCTGCCAACCGCCGATTTGGACACACCGCAATTGTTCGTGCTGGACGGAGAGGAGAATTCGCTGTATTTCGACGATAAGAAGCTTGAAAAAGGTAATTCGTCTCATCATGCTAAAATTACGATACCATGTATGAGAGAATTGAGAATTTTAAATCATGAATATTCTGATAAATTCACGTGAACGCATTACGCGGTAAAGGTATATTTATACTATTTTTCTATCAACGAGGAAATAATATATTTCAACGTTCAAGAACGTATACTGAAGTGGAAAGCATGTGCTATAGGAAATGTTTCTTTCTATTTCCAGCTTTTTTTTTTTGTCTTTCGTCTTGGCTTACCACATAAGAAATTCATTACGCGGAGATATTGCAGTCTTATTGTATAAAATTCGAAGGACTGTGGTAACGATTCACCAGAGCACGTGTTCGCCGAAGCAAGGGGTTGCCACGACCTTAAAAGGATCTAGGTCGCCGTCGCCGCTCCAAGCTGTGGAAATATTTCTTCGAGACGACTTGTCGTGAGTCAGAAAACTTCACTAGAAATTCACAAAAAAAAGAACTGTTTAAAGAAGCGAGAATTATGCTAAAGAGATAAGAGTTCACCTCACTTACAGACGTAGATAGTCGAGTATTTTTATTAAAATCATTTAAACGTAATCTTTTACAATATTGCAGTCGTAAAAGAAAGCCAGATAGCTAATTAATGTAAAGAATTGTAAAAACCATTTTTTTTATTTTTCTATTAACAATAATATTTGTTCTTTTAGTATGTGTTTTCAATTTATTGTTTAATCGTTTTCAAATTGTTCAAAACCAATAATTAGTAAAAGGGTTATTATTAATCGTACGTTCATTGCATAACAATATTCTTTTTGCTGGCTAAATTGTATAAAGTAATAATCTACGTGAAAGTGAAACAACGTCTTGTACATATTTCATTCACTATTCAAGTGAGAATTTCTTTGAAAGTGTATGTAAAGGGTATTTTGGTATGTGATTCTTTTTCAGTATTTTGTGTTTCCATGTATTATAGTCTTGTGTACAGTTATTTTATTGTGTTTTTTGTGAAGTGAAGGGTAATATAATTTTATGTAAAGTGTTTATGCAAGTGTTAAAACGCAACAGCAGTTGTTAGGTAATCACGTAATTGCTAAAGGTAGAGCAAGTGATAGAATTTTTCAATGCAATGTGTAAAAGCTAGATTAGAATTGTATTCAAGTATTTAACAGAATATATCTAGAACTCTGTTCATAGTTAAAAGATTAACTTGCCTATGTTTCTTTTATTACAAAAGCAGGTTAAAAAACGAACCCACTCCTGTAGGGCAGTTAGGACATATAAAACTATTCCTAATTTTTGGTGTGACATTGTCATAACAAGTCACAGATCAAGTAATACTACTAGGTTACTTGAGTGACCCGCTGTAGGCTTTTTAGAGAATAGTGAAAAGGTGGAGCGGTCACATTGTATTTTAGAAGAAGTTTAATAATAGTTAAGCGAACAATAATTTCATTAAGGTGATAATTAGTAAATGCGGTAATTAATAAATTGTTGAACTTTATTTCCGTACTATAAAACGCGTGGGATAATATTCAGCGTTACTGGGAATATCTGTATCAATAAATCATCTTTCAATTATATTGTTTTTAAATGTTATTTACTTAGACAATTAACAGTTTCGTGCCTAAAATCACGAGTTATAACACTCGAATTAACGTATATTATGATTATATAAATTATTTCCATTCCTAGCGTTCTTAAGTATTTCAAATGTCGAAAATTAGGTGCTTCTCACGAAACAACAATAAACGTTCAAAAAATTAGGTGCTTCTCTGAAACCTTTGGACGTTGTCAATGTGTGTGTGTGTGTGTGTGAGAGAGAGAGAGAGAGAGAGAGAGAGAGAGAGAGAGAGAGAGAGAGAGAGAGAGAGAGGAGAGAGAGAGAGAGAGAGAAATTTGTCTACGCTGCGAAACGTACGGATTCGAAAAAGACACCGACTGAATACAGTGTGTTAGAGACCAAAAACTGTGCGATTTCAATTTTTGAAAAATTGGGAAAGTGAAAATATACGAATGATGTTGTGTAAAACGGTTTATTATATTATATATTGTATATTTTCCCATTATAATGTAAGATAAAATGTAACTATATGCATGATATTTGTTTGATGCCAAGTGTACGCTGAGAAAAAATCGAACCTGTTATCTCAACTGATTATTTTCTGTTATACTCAATGTTACTATAATAATTTCACTTTTCTGTTATCATAAACGCGAATCATCTTGTTTCAATCATAATGTCGGTTCCAGTATTATTAAAAAAAAGTTTCATTATTTTGGGGCAACAGGACAATTTTTATAACAAAATTATAATAAATACTAAAATAAATGCACAGAACTGTTGCAGCTATTTTCGAAGTGTATTTAAAGTCAATGTCATTTAAAGACGGGGAAATAGTAAAATTTGTTTTTGTATTTGAACTGCAGCTCATCAATCGAAACTAGTTGTGCAACGGACTTTCTCGAACTAGTTAGATTTCTAATTTCTTTGGTCTGGGCGAGCCTTGCCCTATCCTCTTGCCAGCTGCCTACTTTCGTCGCCAAAAGTTAATATTTTTCAAAAGTTTCTCAATTTTTCTATTTCCTAATGGTAGAACCGAATATTACTTTAAGAATATTAAAGAAGAGTTAAATTTCGTCCTATAAGGAAATTTTTGTTGAAAACTTAGGAGCCGTTTTTAAGAAATTGGTGTTTAAGCGTTACTGTAAATGCGAAATTTGAAACTTTTTTACAGAAATCATTTGAGTTTTCGAAAAACTTCATTGGAAGTCATTTGTAGCTCTTCCACTCACAAATGCAATAATGTATACAAATCGATGGAAGTATTCATATCAAAGGCGTGGGTGATATTAAAAAATTACATTTCTGTAATTTTATGAAAGAACAAAAGAATATAGCAAAATAAACGTTATACGTCATATTAAACAGTGTAATTAGCACCATCCGTAAAAAAACTTTGAAGAAAAAATTAGGAACCATTTTTGGGGAAATGGCATTTCAGCGGTTCTAAAAATGCGGAATTTTGAGCTTGTTTTCAGAGAAAAGTTTTGAGTTTTCGAGAAACTTTATCTGACATAATTTAAAGTACAGTAACTCGTAAATGCAATAATGTGAACAAATCGCCGCTAATGCAAATATTATGGATGTGCGAGACAATTAAGAAAATAATTTTTGTAATTTTTGAAAATAACAAAAGAATAGAGCAATATGGCATTTATTTCATCTCATAGAGTATATGTAGCACTATCCTTAACAAAAGTTTAAAGAAAACATTAGGAGCCTTTTTAAGAAAATCTTGTTTTTGTTATTTTTCTTTATATTGCACATATTGCACGCAATATTGCGCGAAAGCTACTGGTATTCGAAAATTCGTTGTTAACAGTGAAAATCGGACCTATGCCATCTTTATAATCGTATTTCACTCGATTCTTACAAGAAATTTAGAGAAAAAATTTGGAGCCATTTTTTAGAATATTTTGAAAATGTCCTTGCGGCTTCATGTAAAGTACCCCCAAAATTAATGAACATTTTTCCAAATCGCAGAGCTTCGACTCAGACCAGTTCGGCTGAGGTTACCTTCAATTTGGAAAAAGTCCTACACGTGGTTTAGGAGCTAGTGTTTTTCACATATACCAGAGGGAAGAACGTTGTGCCGTCAATAGATTTTTCGGTATCAACGACCCACAAAACATGGATTCTAGCTATACCACGTGTTAGAGGATTTTTTTCTAAATTCAGCAACTGGATTTATCTACTTCGTTATCAGGGCTCGGCAGTAAGGGTTTTTCTATCGAAAATTCGTCGTTTTTTCGCGAAGCATTACCTAATTTTCTCTCTAATGCGTAAGCGGTAGCGAGAAAGTAAAAATCGGGAAAAAATTCACAACGATTTGTGTTTTGAGAGGAACTTATGAGATTTTTTCAAGTCTGTTCCAGGGTTCTCGGACAGTGAAAAATTATTGTATTTTTTAAAAAGTAAAATTCATATGAATTTGACACTGAGAAAATATCAGACTAGTTGTGCTACAGAATGGCACAGTGGTGAAGTTTTATAATTTTCTTGGTGTGGACTGGCTATATGGTCTTGACCCATCAGGGGCGTGCGGTGACCAATTTGACTGAGTAAGCTCTGTAAATAGCAAGAGTGCGATTTGGAGCCTGTTTTGGAAGACAAAACGTAAATTTATTCAGTTCTCTGCCTTTTAAATTAAATCATTATATGAAAAAGACATTATATTATTATTATTATTATTATTATTATTATTATTATTATTATTATTATTATTATTATTATTATTATTGCGTCGTCTGGAATAACGCCAGTCCTACCCATACGCTCCCACAATTTTCAGTAAACCAAAAGTCAATTATCAACCTCTGCCTTTTGAACGCTTCACACGTCGTAAATAATCGTGTTATCTTTCGGAACGTAATGAACGCTGCATCCCGTATAAGAGACACTATTATTCCTGCTTATTTGGCAACGCTCACGACTCTTAAGAAGCTTCATTCGCACTGCCCTCTCTCTCACGACATAGCATCTGATCAATTACTATATTTTATCTTTATCTATATTTATATTTCATCTAAAACAATTGCAACATGCTGGGCCATGGAAATGTTTTCTTAAATAGATTTACTCAAGAAATTACTAATTGCAAAAATTAAATCATTTTGATTTCTGTAAGAAGTACCTTTTAAATGTTTTTGCAAATTTTAAGTGTTGTTGTAAGGTCGTAACATACTTACTCAACAAATTTAGAAGTTCGATCAACGCAGCCTATGCTAACCAACACATTTTTAAGATGCCTTCCGAAAGGTAATTCCTGCAATGAAAAAACAATTGTCGAGTCAATCAGGCATTTTAATACGACTCTATTCGTTCTGTGTAATTATGTTGCGTTACATCTGATCAATTTGTTTCAATGCTGACACTGGAAAACTTGCCAGCTGAATAAGTGGACACAAATGACTCTGTTATCGATAATTTTTGTGATTGTTTTTGGGAGACTGTGCAAATTGTTATAGCATTCCTTGTTCCTCACATTACGAATATGGGAAAACACTGATCATGGCCCAGCAAAATAAATTATTAGTTTTCTGTTTCCTATTGACCAGTTGGTATTTTCATATTTTGAGGTGGTAATGTAGAGGAAATGTTTCCTTTCCTTTTCTTTGCGCAAAGAACTGACCGAAGACAGGTTCTGGAACAGGCCTCCCTAAACGAATAATTCACTTTTCTCCACAAAAGTACAACTGTATATATATTTTTAATATCCTCAATTATAAATGTATTTTTTGTTATTTACGTTAGTAAACACGCACTTAGACCCTTAGCAACCAACCATCTAAATACTGCTTTAAGAGCGCGTCCATAGCAACGGCCGCTAAAATATTTTTAATGGACTCTCGATCATTTTAGTGGCCGTTGCTATGAACTCTTCCCAGACATTTTTCCAAATCTGCTTGCATTAGTAGAAAAAACATTCAACTGTCTGGTCACAAACAAAGCATCCAGTACCACCAACCCTTGCTACAGAAAATCAAGAGTAATGACAATTCTGAACTCGCGAAAGTGATAAAAGTTTATTTTTAATAAGCGATAAACTAAAATAACAAAAAATAACAAAAATCATTGTATGTAACTCGTCCTCTATTAGTCTTTAAGGACTTAGCCGGAAGGTTAACTACTCGGCTTCGCTATCGCTCCGCCTCGCAGTTAACCTTCCGGCTGCGTCCTTAAAGACTCGTTTAGAGGACTCATGACATAAATATCTATTCTACCAGAGCACAGTATTATACCGTTATGTAGCACAAAAAGACAGCGCACACAAAAATAAAAGTCATTCAAAAATAATATGCACACTGGGAATAACACGCACAGATCAAATTAATCCACAAGAAAAAGACCGTGGCATTACGTGGCTGGCGGCGCTTACACCAGTGTGTCGACTCGTACGCATGCGAACACATCTGCAAGCTCAATACAGAGCCAGCCTGGGCGGCGTGCCGCGGCAGTGGGCCCGGGTGGCGGCGCTTACCAGCGGGCTGCATACAACCAAATGGAGCTTCTAGAAAGTAAAGAGCGCATGCGCGAACCGCCCCATGTATTTAGATGGAGAACAACATCATGCTCAGTTCGGGCCAGGTTGCGGCGCCTATTATCTCCGTCTTTTTCAACCGCTTTCTGTCTTTGTCAGCAACAGCGGTGTATGCTCAATGAAGGACCGCGCGCCCACGCGAGACAGTGTACCCTTACTTGGCAGAATTTTAAAAACCAAGCTTAATTCTCTACGGCGTAAGTGGTGATTTCAAAATATAATAATTACATTTAACTGTCTTTTCTCAAGGGTAGGCGCAGCATACCTAGCTTACCTGGAATGCACGCCACTGTGACCCATTGTCTTGCCAGCTACCACTATCACCGCCAAAAGTACATTTTTTAAAACATTTTCTGAATTTTACGGTTTCCTTATTGTAGAACCAAAATATTACTTCAATAATATTAAATAAGAGTAAAACCCCGTCATAAATGACAATTTTCACTGAAAAATTTACAGCTGTTTTCAAGAAAATGACGTTTAAGTGTAACTGTAGATGCGAATTTTTTTTCTCAGAGAATTTTTGAGTGTTCGAAAAACTTTATCTAGAGACATTTGAGGCACATTTACTCACAAATGCAACAGTGTTTACAAGTCGCTGGAAATGTGCATATTAACGGCGTGAGAGATATTTAAAAAATACATTTGTGTAAGTTTTGAAAAACAAATGCATTCCCAAAATGAAATTTATGTCATTTTAAACAGTGCAATTAGCATTGTCTGTTGAAAAGTTTGAAGAAAACATTTGGAGCTTTTTTTGAAAAAAAAGAAGTTTGTGCGTTTCTCAAAATGCGAAATTTGGAATTTATTTTAACAGAAAACTGTTGAGTTTTCGAGAAACTTTGTATGGCATTATTTAAAGCATATGTACTCATAAATACAATAATTTGTTCACAAACATTAAACAAATTGCCGCTAGTGAAAATATTAAGGATGTGAGACATGTCAAAAAATTAGTTTTGTAATTTTTTAAAAAACAAAAGGATAGAGCAATATGGTGTTTATGTCATCTTATAGAATACATTTAGCACTATCCCTACCAAAACTTTTCGAGAAAATCGAATCTTTTTGAGAAAACCTTGTTTTTGTAATTTTTTTAAATTGCAAATATTGCACGCGATATTGCGCGAAAACAACTAAAATTTCCAAAAACTGTACTTGACCTTAATGAACTAATTATTGACAACAAATTTCATTTGAAAGGAAAATCTCTATCTTCAATTTTGTTGTTGTAAGAAGACGTAGAAAAAATTCAAAATTTTGCAATTTTCGAAAATTCAGAGTTAAAGTGAAATTAAGAGTCCGAGAAGTTCAATCCTATGTAAGTGTATTTAACTCTATTTTTACAAGAAATTCAAAGAACACATTTGGTGCCATTTTTCTGAAAATTTAGGAAATGTCCGGGGGCTTCATGTAAAGTATCCCCAAATTTTTACCAAAAATATACATTTTCCTTTTAATTACATTCAATATTCAAGATATTGCAGCAATATCAACGTATATGAAATCATTCTGAAACCAAAGAGCGTCCAACTGGCGCTCTCTCTGGTGTCTTGCCAGGAATTGCACCATGTTCTTGGTTGTATTACTGGTTTTACTGTTTCACTCTTTGGAACTTCGATTTAACATGGGGAACACACGGCCTTTTGGTGGCACAACCAGCCTAGTGGCGCTGCCTATCGCTGTGCGGCGACGGAGTGAGTCTCAGGGGAATACTCATATTCTGTCTTCGTCTGACTCACTGCAACGTAGTTATATGAATTTCGCTTGTTTTTGAAAGTACACAAGTTCAGTCAATTATTGACAATATTCAATGAATTGTTTATGATATTTGGAGAATTTGGTTTCATTTGATATTAGATTTGTTGATTCAAAACGTACATTTGATGAGTTCTTTGAGTAAAGGTGGCCGTTCTGGGTGGAAATTCTTTAGTGCCTCGCGGAAGCCAGTGTGGTTGCAGTTGGCCAGCGGTTTGCGAACGTTCTTGTAAATACCAGTGGCGGGTGGTGCCCCAACAAACTGGCGGATGCAACTGCATAGAATGGCGGGAATATAACTTCCAAAATTCAGAACACTAACATATATCGTAATAAAACGTAAGCAATCATGTAAATTAATTAAAACTAAGTTAATATTTACGTCTGCTATTTTCTTTATTTAATTGTAATGATCATATTGTAACGAATATTGCGTCACCGGCCGGCACCACCACGAACTACCTGTATGCGCGGATTACGTCATCTCCGGCGCCACCTCGAGCTGCCTGTGGGCGCGGGCTGCGTCAGCTGCCGGCGGTCCCTGCACTAGATTATTCCAGAATGTTCGCGGGGTCCGGAAAGTTCTCGACGGCACCGGCCGAGTATAAATACGCGGCGGCCGGCGACCGCGAGTCAGTCTTAAGACCGAAGCGGAAGCTGAACTGTGAAGTGTGTGCATTGCGGTGAATAGCAGTGCAGTGATTGTGCTCAGTGACGTGAACCGTGGTCAGTGCATCGAACTGTGGTTAGTGCAGTGGACTGTGACCAATGCATCGGACTGTGACCAGTGCATCGAACTGTGATCAGTGCAGTGAACTTTGGGCAGTGCTTAGGACTGTGTGAGTGTGTAAGAGAAGTGTAGTGTAAATAAATAATCAAGAGAAGTGTGGGGTAAATAAATAATCAAGAGAAGTGTGACGTATAAATAATCAAGTGTTTTTAGTGATTGGGTTAAGAAACAAAATAAACGTTTTTGTAAAAATAATACCAGAGTTTTAATTCACCACCAAGAATCGTAACAATATGTATACTCTTATGAATTTGGATCAAATTTTTAAAAACGAATTGTCATACTAGTTGGCCGAATGATTTTCGCCACTTGACCAGTTTTTTATACCATTGACAATTTTTTAATTAAAAATGTTGTTTGTTTATGATGTGGTTTCAACAAACCTGGACAATAGAATTTTGAAAAATACTCCAAATACGGTCAAATACGTTAAAAAAGAAATAAATTGCTAAAAATATATTATAGTCGGTTTTATTAAGGTCAGAAAACCGTTCCAATTAAATAAAACTATATTACAGTAAAATTAGTTAAATAAATCTATATTTAAACATTACTTACATAATTGTCGGATGTGTTCTCCTCCCACGGACATGGTACTTGCTTTTATTTCCAGTGGCACACGAGTGTTTGTATTAGTTGTGCATTCAGACAATTGCCGGAAATAATATTCGCACAATTCAAAAATTAACTTATTTTGGAAAATAAGGTGATCGCACTCCACATGCACTTACGCAGTGCGGTGATCGCACTCCTCAACAAGCACTTTTGTTTGGACTCGTTTTACACTATTAATTTCGTGATCTTAGTTGTTGTTATTGCTGCTACTAGTGGTGATAACGGAATAAAATTATTGTATTCAGAAAATTTCACTATCCCGGTATATATTGCAATAATGGAAAATATGTTTTTCATGAATGTGTTATATCCTAAAGTGAAATTCTTATTAGCTTATTCAAAACTACCCTTCTTATAGATATACAATAATTATTATTTCAAAATGTGAAGTACGTTTTTAGTTTAATTTAACATTAATACACCATTTTTACACCACCACCACCAATCTGGATTTGTGGATTTTGTAGTTTCATCGTGGCCCCTTAAAGCTAATTCAAAAGCACCACAGAAACGAATACAATTAATTATTGTGCTCGATACATATCTATTTTGTTTCACTTGTTCATTGTGAATTGCAATATTTCTCCTATATTTATGATCTAATTGTTCTGCTATATTGGTAGTTTCTAATAACGCTAACTGTAAACTGTTTTTTACGTGAGTTCCAGAAGCTTAATGACTTCTCAATCGATCTCTTAAGTGGTTTAAATCTTTAAACCCAGTTTTTGTCCATATATTTTCACCTCGAAACAATATACAAGGGAAGCCAATTAGAGCTGTCTTCGAATCACACCCACATAACCACTTGTATTTATTGTAAAAATTATTTTTGAATTTTCGATTCAATTCTCTTTTTACTGTTTGAATAAAATTTTGCAGACTTGGAGTAGGCCTTCCGAGTCTCTTAATTTCTAGTTTTTCCTCAATACGGCGTGAACCGAAAGGATATTTTTGTAAATTTTGCACTGTATTCGTTGTCAGAAAAATAAACCACACATGCAAAAAAACTCACTCTTACGTACGTCCTTTACCGCCAGCAATACTTAAATAATAAAATATCCATCACACACTTTTTGTACTCACTACTATGCGCGCACGTTTTCTTGATCCTCCAGCTCCCTAGTTCTGGTCCAACCCGGCACAGTCACGGCCCGGTAGAAAATATGAGCTTCACTCGGAACGTCACGGTTCAGTTTGCAGTGCTGCCCACCTTCGTCATTGACAATCCGGGGTTTTCAATTTTCGCTCTGTCTTTCTAACTACCTGTGCGTACAGTCCTTGTTACACAAGAGTTTCTATAACTATTAATTATTTTTCAGAATTTTAAAACAATTGCTTTGTTTCTAATTGTTGTGCAGTCCAAGGCGAGCTAGTGCGTTGAGTTTTCTGTCAATGAAGTTGACAGCACTGCAGTGCCGTGACGTAGACAGAACCCGCCTCTCCCCGCACCCCCGCTGTGGAGTACCCAGAAAAAGTGCGCAATTAGTACACACAGTGTAGCTCCCGAAATGACTGTCGTGTTGGCGGAAGAGAATTGCGTGCGCAGGGGGATTTCTTCCACAACGGCCAACTTTACACCAAACAAAATGCACTCATCAAATGAACGTTTTTCGATCAACAAACCTTACATCGAATGAAAACAATTTCGCCAAATAAGTATAAATAATGAATTCAATACCGGCAAGTACTGAATGAATTTGTGTACTTTCAGTAATAAACGAAATTTACGTTGCAACGAGTCAGACGAAGATAGAATATGGGTATTCCCCTGAGACTCACTCCGTCGTCGCGCAATGCAAAAGCGCTAGTAGTCTGGTTGTGCCACCAAAAGGCCATATCTATCCCCTGTTAAATTGAAGGGCCAAAGAGAAAATGCAGAAAAGCGAGGAATACAGCCAAGATCCAAGGGCGTGGTGTACTACTTGGTAAGGCACCAGACCTCTGAAAGAGCATCGGTTGAACGTTCTTTGGTTTCGAAATGATTTCATATACATGGATATTGCTGTAATATCTTGAATATCGAATGTCATAAAAGGGAAATGTAATTCCTAAGATTTTTTTCGATTATCTGGGGGGTTGTGCAACTTAAGCACGAGTCGCCACTGATAAATACGAATGTGTGGAAGATCTTTCATATTGCCAAATATACCAGGGTAGTTTTTTTTAAATAAATTGGGCTTTAGTGTGAATATATGAAAATAAGAGGGCTCTTGTGTGAAACGTGTCGAAGTAATCGTGCTTGTTGCAATGTGCTGGGATCGAACTTATGTGCCCAGTGAAAATCAAAGCCAGAACCACGTGCGCGGGAGGTGTATATGCTTTTGGCGGACACGACGCATAACATTATGTAAATAGTTTCAATATAGACTTTTATTTCACTTAGTTTTAATTGATTTGAATTGATTACATTTTTATATATTTCGTATTTTGAATTTTGGAAATTACATTTCCGTCATTCGATGGAGATGCAACCTCCAGTCTGTCGGGGCACCAACCACCACTGTAATAAACACGTTTCCCGAACTCTCAGAAGGGAAAGTCAAAGACAGTATCTTTGTAGCACCGCAGGACAGAATTCTAACTAAAGATGAACTTTTTGAAGCATGTCGTATGAGTCCTCCAGAAAGGGCAACGTGGAATAGATCCTAAGTAGTTCATAAATTCTTGGGAAATTATAAAGGTACAATCTATGAGTATCACATAACTGACACTGAAAAAATATGAAGCGTTAAGATGTAACACGAATCTGAAAGTGCTTTTCCTTCACACACATTTAGATAGCTTTCCAAGAAACTGGGATAAGCGAGTGAAGAATAAGGTGAGAGGTTTACCAAGGCAATGACACTAAAAGTCGGTATCAGGGGTGATAGAATAGATCACTGATGGGTGACTACTGTTGATTACCAGAGGCGCCCAGAGAAAACAAGGGGCCTGACAATAGATCCTTGGGGCCCTTATTTCGCATTAAAAAGTTCCTCTTATTTATTATCATCGTTAATTATTATATTTGGGTTTTCCTAATGTGGTAGCTGAGGATATTATCTTCAAGATGGAATATGGCACGACCTTTTGTGTCTTTCTCGGTCATGCCGCTAGAGTCGCTTGATCTGCAGCACTGCTTGACATGGTCGCGATCATGTGACATATTGCGGCACGACCAAGAAGACGCAAAAAGTCGTGCCATATTCCATCTTGGAGATACTACTGTAGCGTCGCCTGGTCCGGCGCCGGTGCGTCGGGCCGCTTCGGGGAAACCCGCGTTAAGCCGGATGTGGATGGGGGTGGAGAGCGGCGGCGCCACGCCGCGCCGGTTGGGAAAGCCCTTAGGAATCCCGGCTGGAATTTCCTTGAAAAAGGACGCGCGCGGAGGCGAGTTTAAGAGATGTCGGTTGCAGCTCTGGAAAGGCTGGCCAGCGAGCCGTATGACGCCCGCTGCTTGTAGGGTGGGGGCGAGCCGTCGGATATTTAAGGCCGCGCCGACACGAGCCTCGCGGGATACGCTGGGTGTCGAAAGACGTGAGGTATCTCCAGTGCAATCCTTGCACGTGATCTTCAGGTCGAAGATCGGTTTGGCAACAAGCCATGTAACTCCCCTTGTGGGCTTGGTGTACTAGTCAGTGCACCTCGTAAAAGCGGCTTTCGAACGCATTGCGGATCGACCTAGTCAAGGCGATTCAGGGCCCAAGAGTTGACGAGTACCTCTTGGGTTCCTCCATGATGGCTAGCGCCAGTGCGAGTTCCTCCGGCGGAGAAGAGGCGGCTGCGCCACGGCGCGCTGCCCAGATGAACCCCGAGACGGTTATGCTGGACGAGTCGAGCGCCTCTGACTTTGAGCCATCGGAGCCGGAGTACGTCGCCGAAGGGGGGGAGGATACGTCCTCCTCCTCTGACAGCGGTCGGGAATGGCAAACGGTGCGCCGAAAAAAGAAGGCCACACCAAAAGCCGCCGGCCTAAAAAGTCCCCCGCCACCCTCGCCGCGGGCAAGGGGCGGAACGGGCGTAGGGGCGTCGGGTAAACCGACCCCTGTAGCTCGGCCAATAGGCGGTAAAGGCCGCGCCTCGGACCGGGGCCCGAAGTCGCGCGCAAGCGTGGCAGACGGCACTGCGAGAGGCGCAACGGACCGTGTCCCCGTGGTGCGACTGGAGCGTTTGTCTTCAGTGACGGTCGCGGGAATGCGGGACGGGTCCCAGGAAGCGGCGCAAGCCGCGGGCATGCGGCCGGGAGAAGCTGAAAGGCCTGATAAGCCGAGTAAGCCCACGCCCGCCCCCACTCAAACAGACGGTGTGTCGGTACAGCGGTCCGTTCCCGCCAAGGCCGCACACCAGGCTGTGAAAGGGAAGGTCAAGTCTTCGGTCGCTGTTAAGGCACCGAAGAAGACGCCCTCCTCAAAAGGCCAGAGCTCCGCGAGGAGGAACAGGGCCCAAACTGAAAAGGACGAGAGCCAAGCCGTCCTGATAGAGAAGGAGGTCCGGCGTCAGTTGACGCGGATACTCCGTTCACAATATCCACGCGTAAATTTTGACTCAGCGAGCTCGGTGCGAGAACTCATCACCTCGCAGCCTGAGCTTGCCGACCTGCTTGGTCCCACTCTAGCCGAGGCGGAGGCCAAAGAAGTAGCCCGCAAGGGCGAAACGGCGGTCAAAGCCATACCTAAGGTCGGCGCCGACGCGCCCCCTAAAAAGGGTGCTGAGCCGACTCCTTCCACGTCGAAGGCGCCGCCGGCTGACGTGCCCCCCTCCGGGGGTGCGAAATCCGGCGGACCGGAGACTTCCTCTACCGGGGCGAAGGAGCAGAGGGAAGCGACCTCTCACGAGGCCGTGGAACGAACTCCCAGCCCATCCCTTACTACTCCCAACGTGGTTATCGGTGCCGAGGCGCCCCCTAAAAAGGGCGCTGAACCGAACGCGTCAGTCCCACCTGCGCAGCCGGGCGCTGCTGGCCCTCCTCACGGGGGGTTGGAACAGCCCCTAGCCACACCCACGAAGGCTCCGACTGCCCGCAAGGGTAAGAAGAAGTCCAAGGGGAAAGGCAAGGCACAGCGCACCTCGGCCCGGCCCGTTGACGCCCCCCAAACCCAGGAGGGAGCAGAGGGCCTGACCGGGGTCCCAGAAGCGGTTGCCCCCGCTGAAGCGCCAAAAAGCGCAGAGGGGGCCGCTACCCAAACGCAGGTCAAAAAGGGTAATTCGGGGAAGAAGGCAACCCGGCCCATTCGGGAAGCCGACAACTCCACCTCCGTCCTATCGGAGTTTCTGGGAACCGCAATGGGATCACTGGAGGCGGTCGAGAAGACGCTCCAGCCCTATTTGCGGGTGGACCTCACCGCGGAGGAGCGCTCCAGCCTGAGCGCGGTCTTCGGGGGGCTGCGTGAAGCGATGGCGGGCCTTAGGGCCTCTGTTGCGACACAATGCTCCCTCGTGGGCTGCGTGAAGCGGGAGGTAACCATCGCGGTTCGAGAGTCCCTAGGCGTTGCCGGGGGCGAGACGGTTACTACCGCAGTAGCCGCCAAAGGAAAGGCAAAGGCGCAGTCGAAGCCCCCCACCCTTCGGGCGGTGGTGGCCGAGGCCGTGTCGGAGCCGATCCGGGAGGCGGTGAAGGAGGTCGCCGCCCTCGCGCAACCCGCGCGGGACACTGCTCAGGCCACGGCTCAGGCCTCGAGCAACCCTCGGGGGTTTGCCGCGGTGGCCAAGTCGCGAGGCCCACCCACCGCTAAGCAGATCCTGCAGAGGAAGACTAAGGGCTCAGGCTCCGCGCCCCGTAGGTCACCTTTCACAGTGGCTATTAGGGCTAAGGAGGAAATGAGTCACGATAAAGTCCTGGCAGGCATGATGAACCTGCTCCAGGATAAGGGCGCCAGAGTGCACCGCACCGGGTTCGCGCCCGGACCCGGCGTGCTGTACATGGACGCCGATTCCGAGAAAAGTAAGGCCATCATTGAAACCACCGTTCGCGAGAGCGGTGTGTTCGAGCTCAGGGACAGCCCGAAAAAGGCGGCACCGCGTATTGTCATTCATGACATACCGAAAGCCACCGCCGAGAAGGACTTCGTAACTGAAGCCATAAAGACGACCTTCCCCGCAGAAATGCGGGTCAAATCCGAGGAGT
The DNA here is from genome assembly GCA_011170035.1 of Teleogryllus occipitalis. NCBI lineage: Eukaryota > Metazoa > Arthropoda > Insecta > Orthoptera > Gryllidae > Teleogryllus > Teleogryllus occipitalis. The sequence goes on from BLKR01000040.1 coordinate 758,383, forward strand.
TCAAGGTGCTTTTCCGCCTTGGAAGAAAAGTAGACCCGAAGCCTAGCGGAAGCTGGGTTTTGCGGGTCTCGCCTCGCGTATGGAAGGCCGTTAGCGGTGAGGGACGAGTTTTCGCCTTCCTCCGCTCCCACCCTGTCGAAACGTACGCGAACCCCACGCGGTGTTTCAGGTGCCTCAAATACGGGCACATTCGAGCGTCTTGTAAAGCGGACACGGCCACCTGTGGACACTGTGCGGAAGCGCATTCCGAGGGGCACGACTGCGATACAGCGAGGCGCCCGAAGTGTGCCAACTGTAAGAGGGCGAACCTACCGGCCGACCATAGCGTCAGGTCTCGGGGGTGCCCCAAGTTCAAGGAGGCAGTAGAGATGGAGCTTGCCAAGACCGACTATGGCCTGTAAGGTCTTACAGATTAACTGCGGCCGCTCCAGGGCCGCTATGGCTACGCTGGAGCGGGCAATATCACGTACCACTGGGCCCAGCGTCGTGCTGCTCTCCGAGCCTTTTACGGTAGGAGGCCGCGTCGCCGGAATAGTTAAAAATGTAAGGTGCGTCGAAGCGACAAAGGGGGGTGAAACGGTTCGGGCAGCAATGCTCGTCGTGGATCCTTCCTGCTCCATTCTCTACCACGAGCACCTGTCTAACCGCGACGTGGTAGTAGCGGAAATCTCGGCGGGGGACGGGCGGCGGGGCGTTTTCGTCTCTGCTTATTGGTCCCCTGGGGAACCTTTGGATCGGAAGCTTGATCATCTAGATCGAATCCTTCAAGCCCTCAACAGGCGGCTTCCTATTATCCTAGGCATAGATACTAATTCCCACTCCGTGGAATGGCACTCTTCGGAGACCTGCCCGCGGGGAGAGGAGATCGAGCTCGTGATGGCCCGACACGGCCTTCACGTTGCGAATGTGCAGTCGGAGAACTCCACCTTCTTCCGACGACTAGGAGAACGGGAGCTGGAATCGAACATAGATGTTACTTTCTTCAATCAGAAATGTATGCATCGGGTAAGGGACTGGAGGGTAGTCCCGGACCTCGTAGCGAGCGACCACAACGCGATCTGTTTCGCCGTCGACCTGGGTCAGTTAGGCCCTAACGGACGAGACCCAGTAGCAAGTGACCAGGAGGCTGAATCGGATTGCAAATTCAGGCTGCCGAGAGCCGACTGGGCAAAATTTAAACGAAGTGTTGGACTTGCGATGGACAAGGTACGCCCCACCTGGGGCAACCTAGAGCTGCAGCAGAAAGTCAACGCTCTCTCGAACGTTATAGCTAGTGCCGCGAAGGAGTCGATCCCGTATCGGCCACCTTCGCGGCCGAAAGCTGCATCATGGTGGACACCTGATCTCACCATTCTCGCCCGAACAGCCAGGGCGGCCCGCAACAGGTTTCATCGACACCGAAGACGCGGGGATGGCGACGTCTCGCTCTGCCTTAGCGCATACTACGAGTTACGCAACAGGCTGGCGAGTCGTATACGAGAGCGGAAGCGGGCCTCCTGGATGCGCTTCGTGGCCTCGGCTACGGAGCGGGACCCATGGGGGCTTCCGTACAAGATCTCGGCAGGGAAACGACGAGTTCCGGAGTACCTGTCGGCTATAAGATCGGACACCGGGCATACCTCCACGTGGGAGGACACTGCCCGGGAACTGCTGCAGGTGCTACTGCCTTCCGACGATGTCTCTAACGAGACGGAGGAACAGTACGGTATACGGGCTTCGGCATCACAGCCGTCGTCCACGCCGGATGGCCGACCTTTCCACCTGGGAGAGCTCGAGGCGGCTGTCGCATCTCTTCGCCAGCGCAAGGCACCCGGGGAAGATAATATCCACCCCGAGATGCTCCAACACGCTCTACCCCTGTTACGGGATGAGCTGCTAAATGTTTACAATGGGTGCCTAGAGGCCGGGGTCTTCCCGGACCCCTGGAAGAGGTCGCGAGTGGTCTTGCTTCGTAAGAAGAACGACAGAGCTGGCGACGATCCAAAGGCCTACAGGCCAATATGTCTACTTTCGGTCCTCGGGAAAGTGCTCGATAAACTGGCAATTCAACGTGTCAGCGGGCACATTAACGAACGAGGCGGACTGGCCACTTGTCAATACGGTTTCCGGGCGGGGCGGTCCACGGAGGACGCAGTGAATCATTTACTTGCTACTCTTCGGGCGCCCGCTCGGGAAAAGTACACAGTGGTCTTGTTCCTGGATATAGCAGGGGCTTTTGACAATGCGTGGTGGCCCATGATACTCTCGGAACTCCGAAGGAGATGGTGCATTCCGAATAATTTGTTAGGCCTGTACAAGAGCTTCTTTCGGGAGCGAGAAGCCTGTATACGGCAAGGCGGGCGAGAGGTTTCCATCCAACTCTCGAAAGGCTGCCCGCAGGGGTCGAACTCCGGCCCCGTACTATGGAATGTACTCTTCGACGGACTACTCGTTCTTTTGGAACGGAGTGAATGGGTGCCTATTGCGTACGCTGACGACTTGGCACTCGTAGTACGCGCGGACTCGAGGGCGGAACTTGAACGCCAAGCAAGCCGCGCTCTGGAGGTTGTTTCTGACTGGTGCGCTGGTGTAAAACTTCGGCTTTCACCGGAAAAGACCACCATGCTGCTCATGAAGAATAATTTCCGGAGCGCGCCCGGGCGCAGCTTCTTAGATGAGGGAAGGCCTCCCCTGGTACGACTGAATGGAGTGAGTATAAAATGCGTTAAGACTCAAGTCTATCTGGGTGTAACCCTAGATGCCAATCTGTCGTTCGTGGCCCACGTAAAAGCTGTTAGCGAAAAGGCAAAGTCCCTTTTCTTCAAACTTCGCCGTCTTGGCGGGGAGCGAGGGATTGTGGACAAATCCGCGTTGCGGACTATCTATAGCGGTGCGTTTCTTCCCATCATGCTGTATTGTGCGTCGGCGTGGGTTCACGCTGCCCACTCTACGCACGTGCGGCGGGAATTAGGTAAGGCCCAGCGCGTTGCGCTTATCACTGTGACGGGCGCCTATCGTACCGCGGCTAGCAGTGGGCTTCAGGTTGTCGCCGGCTTCATGCCCCTCGACCTGCTTGCCAACTTCTGGGCAGCGAGGTACGCCCTTAGACGGGGCCATACCTCGTGTCACATCGATGGAGCGGTAAGACCTCTGAGGGAGAACGATACGGTGCTTACGGTGAAGGCGGAGTTGCGTGAGATCTGGCGGGAGCGATGGCGGGGGGAGGCCACTGGCCGAACCACGTTTTTGTTTCTGCCGGATGCGACGTACGCCTGCAGACCCGGCAAGCACAAGTTTTCAAGGGAGTTGGTTCTCTTGATGACGGGGCATGGCACCTTTAATGCGAAACTCCATTCGCTCGGGCTGGTGGACTCCCCTGCGTGTGTGTGTGTGGCGAACCGGAAACGGCGCTGCACCTACTCGTAGAGTGTCCTCAGTGGGGTTCCCTCCGACTCCGTCTGGAAACCAGCTTAGGGTTGACCTTAACCGGTGAGCGGCTTCACGCTGCAATAGACGGCCCCTCGTCGAGGGTTTTGCTTGAGGCTCTCGCGCAAGCAATTGTGCGGAGCCGAACTATTTCCCAAATTGTGACTCGGCGCGCTCGCCTCTAGCACGGGGCGGGCCAAAGCCGTTCGCCGCAAAGGGGGCCCTGACCGAATGCTTTCCCACCATCAAGCAGTGTCAGAGTCCCCAAAGTCGGCTTCTCGGACGTAAACCAAGGAAACGACGAACTTGGCAGTTGGTCCGCTGGGCGGTAGCCACCCGGCTCCACGGGCCTAGGGACGGACAACGGTGCGAGGAACGGCGCACCGGCTGAGGAGGTGGAATCAGGTTCAGAAAGAGAGCCTACACCCGAGGCGCAATCCTCGGGTGGTCGAATGGTGGGCTGGTCGGTAGCCAGGCGACCATAAGATGGGGACCTCATGACCGTTCTTGACGACACCAAAACTAGCATAAGGCTCTAGATTTAAGTAATAATTTTAGAATGAATGTGTTATATAAGTAAGACGCCTTACGCGTCCAGTGAATAAATTAAAGATTGGTATTGTGAGCGGAAGCTGAGAGGATAGAGGCTAAAGCCCAAGGTGCCCTCAGTGGAAGCAAATCAGCTGCTTAGTCAGCATGTAAGCTTGAAGAATAAAGATCCCCTCCCACATTCGAAGCCATGTAACTGGTGTAGTTACGGGACTCTATGTCCGACAGCTTCGCACCTCGCGTTGCTTTTTGCTGCTTCCGAAGCAGTGGTTCTGGGCGAGGCCTAGGGGACGGTCGCGGGGTTTCGCGGCTAAGAGAACTGAAAGGTTGCCAAGGGGTTAGATTTTCGTATTATAATCTTTGTACATCAATTGTAAATATTCTGTAAATATATTGTATATATCAATCAGAACAGTCGTCTGGGTTTTTCATCCTAGTACGTCACACTACTCACAGATGCCACATTAAAAAAGCAAATGTGGTACTTGTTTATGAGATTAACATTATATGATCAATTGCTAAATACAATCTACCAGATTAAATATCAGGGTGACCAGCAATCTGCCTTTTTGGAATTCAAGGTTTTTTCCCGGTTTTTCAGGTCTGAGAAGATAAATTTTCCAGGTTCTCTTTCGCACGCTACAACATTTTTCCTTCTACCGCTTACGCAGTAGAGAGAAAGTTATATAATACTGCGGGAAAAAACAACGAATTTTCAGCAGAAAAACTCTGGCGCGCAATCCCGTGAAGATCTCAGCATGTTCATTTTTATGTGCTCCATGACAATTCGGACACTGTCACTCTTAATATCCGTATAGACTCTAAGCAAAGATAGCTTCGACTGCGCTCTCCTTTAAAAGAAGTAAAAATTCCCGTTGAATATGATGGACGTTTCGATCGGAACGGATTTATACCCTTGAATAACATGGTCGTTTTGATCGAAAAAATAGCAGAGGTACCGCCGATGTCATCAAAGGCGATGTGCGACACTAATCGAAAGTCCAACTTACATGTATTGTAGTAAAAAAACAAGAGGTGCAAACAGAATGGCACAGACTTTCTCGTAGCACTTTTTTCTAATTTCTTTGATGTGGACTGGCTTCAAGGTCTTGCTCCATTCTCTGACCAACTGCCATCTATCGTCACCGAAAGTACATTTTCTTGACATTTTCTCAACTTGTCGGTTTCTTAATAGTAGACCCGAAGTATTATTTCGAGAATATTAAAGAAAAGCATAAACTCGTCCAAAATAGAAATTTTCATTCAAATATTTGAAGCCATTTTAAGAAAATAGCGATTAAGCATTACTATAAATGCGAAAGTTGAAGCTATTTTTCATAGGAATCTATTAAGCTTTCGAGAAATTTCATTTGAAGTCGTTTGAAGCTCTTCCTCTCACAGATAAAATAATGTGTTCAAATTGATGGAAATGTGCATATTAACGGCGCAAGACATGTAAAAAAATACATTTGTGTAATTTTTGAAAAAACAAAATGATACACCAAAATAAACTTAACGTCACCTTAAACAGTACAATAAGCACTATCGGAAAAAATGAAGAAACAATTTGGAGCCAATTTTGAGAAAATGGCGTTTGAGCGTTTCTAAAAATGAGGAATTTACAGCTCATTTTCACATAAACTGTTATGCTTTTGAGAAAATGTATTTAACATTATTTAAAGCACATGTACTCATAAATATAATACTGTGAAGGAACCGCATCTAAAGTAAGGATTACCGACGTGAGAGAAGTAAAACAAATTGTGTAAATTTTGAAAAAACAAAAGAATAGATGGCGTTTATGTCATCGTATAGGGTTTGTTTGGCACTAACAGTACCAAAAATTTGAAGAATAATTGGATTCGTTTTCGAAAAAATCTTGTTTTTGTAATTTTTTAAAATTACAAATATTTCACGCACTATTGCACGAAAACGAACTAAAATGTACAAAAGAAATTTACATGACCTTAATGAAAGTACTATTTATGGACAAGTTTTAATTTGAAGGAAAAAGTCTCTATCTTCAGTACTGTAGTTGTAAGAAGTTGCCAAAAAAATCATACTTTTACAATTTCCGAAAATTCAGAGTTAATCCTGAAAATCGGACCTATACCACCTTTAGAAGTGTATATAACTATTCTTACAAGAAATTTACAGAAAACAATTGGTGCCACTTTTGAGAAAATTTTGAAAATATCCCTAGGGCTTCATATAAAGCCACCCCCCCCAAAAAAATAAATGTTTTTCAAAATTACTGAGCTTCGGCTCTCGCAAAAACGACAGGGGTTTCTTCAATTTGGAAAATGTCCTACGTATTGTTTAGGCGCTAGGTTTGTTCACATACACCGGACAATGAACGGACGGAAGGACGGACGAACGTTTTGCTTTCAATTGTTTTTTGGCATCAAAGACCCACAAATCAGGAATTCTGGCTAAACTACGTGATAGAGGATGTTTTTCTCTTAATTTAGCAACTTGTTTTTTGCACTTTTTCGTTACCAGAGCCCAGCAATGAATTTTTTTCTGCCAAAAATCCGCCGTTTTTTCGCGTAGCATTACTTAACTTTCACTATACTACGTATATTATTACTCCGTATATACGTACGTATACGAGAAAGTAAAAACTAATCGAAACTCAGCTACTGAGTTCCCGGTCTGACGTTTGTTCCAACAAATATATTGCTCAGGGACATGCAACCCACAGGCAGCCAAATAGGTGCTACGTGGTGCTAGGTACATTACCCATGTTGATACAAGCGGCAGTGTTTTTGATTTGATTTATTTGGTCAAGAAAAAAAGAGTAAAATCTGTGTATGACGTATGAGAGATATGAATATCTGCGCACGTTTTCTTGAGTACCAGAATCCCATCCCAAAATTTTAACGATAAATAGTTGAAAGATTAATGAAAGTTAATAATATTTTTGCACTTTTTTTCAATTTTCAATGTTTGAAGTTGAGTTATCCGTGAGTCATGAACATAAGAATCTTCAACGAAACTTGTGACCTTTCATACATACTTCTATTTTAAGACTCGCCATTATCATGTACTGAGATGAATTCTGCTTACTGAATACGATGCCGTATGTAAATTTGTGCTATCTGTTGGGGGAAATCTGAAAATAACGAAAAATCCAGGTTTACAAATCAAATTCCCGTTTTTTTCAGGCTTTGTCAAATTCTCGGTTTTCAAGGTTTCCAGGTCCGCTGGCCACCCTGAATATGGCAAGGAGTGTCAATATCTTTGTGATCTTAAAAATCAATTATTTTCAATTGTTTGCAGCGAACATTTTTCATTAGTAATTTCTCTAGAGTTCGTACTCTCTGCATACTTGATTCTGCATTGTCCACTGTCTCAAGTATCGTAGTCTTGACAGTCATCAATCTGGTTCGTGGCTCAGAGCGAAGTCGCTCACCTTTTACTAAAGAGGTCTGGGTTGGATTCCCGGACTATCTCATGTGAAATTTGTTCCAACAAAGCGAGTTTGGCTGCTTCGCAAGGGTAGTCCAACCCCAGTGAAGTGTCCTAAATTTTACCCCAATCCTAATTCTTTCCCAATTCTGGCCACTGGGTAGTGACGTAGGTGCGTACGCGGAGATGCTCTCTGGCTGCGGCGAGACATGATGACACATACTGTTAATGGAGGATTACTCCTACGCGCAAAGCGCTCAACGTCCACCAAAGGGCTTAGAGACGCTTTGCGTCAATCTAGACGCAACAAATTAAAAAAAAGCCTCTCTCGCTGTTTGAACACCATGTGTATCTTGTTCATCACACTCGTTTTCTTCAGTGTTTTGAGATTCTTTCACCGCATTCATGATGTCCTTGTCAAATGGAATTCCATACATTATCACCTATCAGCGTCGATAATATCTTCAGGTTTGGCAGAATTGCCGTTTACGTTGAAGCAATGCTTTCAGTGGGTAGTCGTTTTCTTCCACAGATTCTTCGCATAGTGGTTAATCCGACATGCTGGAAACAATACGCTTCGAGATTACTGCTGAAAACTTACGTTCATTCCTAAGTTAGCAACGCAAATGTTTCTTCCTCTCAGGAAGTACCTCTTATGTGAACTGATATATTTTTCTCAAGGAAGGAATCAATTTCCTACACAATGTATTTCCTACGTTCACTGTAGCCGAGGTTCAGAGTTCGTTACAACAGAATCTTGTGCTTATTTGTAATGTAAGTGGAACAGTGCAAGTGACTGAAGTTCACTATAACCGGAGTCGACAGTACTATCCTTTCTGGTTATACGAAGTATTATGGTCGTAGTCGATTACGGTTGTAGTGAATTCAAATCATTGGCCCGTTTCACTTTACAAATAAGCACAAGAAAATTCGATTATAGAACTCTGAACCTCGGCTATAGTGAAGGTAGGTAATGCAACGTACTGGAAATTAATTCCCTCCTGAAAAAAATGTCGCCTGAGTGCCACAAATTCCAACACTAACCTACTTGGATAAAATATCGTCAGCCAAAGGTCATCATCGAAGAATTCTCCCCTGAGGTGGAGGCAGAGGACACGGAATGGATTCTGATGACCTGTCACTCAATTTCACTGTGGACACACAGGCCGTGTCCTACGTGGGCTACATCTGGCGGTGGCGACACGCAACTGCTTGCTTCAGTTTGCAACTTTGTTACTTGATATTCGGCACGACAAAGCGCGTTGTGTTCTACGCACGCGACACGAAGAGCGCGACTGCCACAGCCTCATAGCTTGGCGACACCCGCCGCGCCTCGCGGAAAAGCAATCAGTTTCATTATGCGTTTGCGTCCTGATGCTACAGAAAGAATTTCGTGTATTACGGTAAGTAAAAGGGCCTTCGAAGAGTGGGCAGGTCAGTGCTTATATGAGGTGCGAGGAGATAAGAACTAAGCAAGTCAACTGTAATTTATTAAAAACAAGGACAAAGTGTTGAATGTCTTAAATAAGAACACATCTCACAGAAAATTCGAAACTCTCGTCGAGATGACGTTGACCAACACTACTGCAATGTCTGCATTACGATACTTAAAGATAGTGGACAATGAAGAATCAAATAAAGAGAATGCTAATGAAGTTACTAATGAAAAATGAACACAGCAAACAATTAAAAGTAATTTAATTTTTAAAGTGAAGTAAAGGTAATGGAATTGTCGGTTCGTGCTGTTGATGGATTTTGCTATATCTCTTTATAAAATTCTACCATTGTGGAAAAAATCTATTTAATTTTGACATAATCGGATAAAGTGAACCAGAAAGATTAGTCCCCTGAAGTTCACTATAACCGGAGTCGACAGTAGTAATTACTTTTAATGCGCTGTTTACGCCCTCATCTACCATCTTTCTTGAAACTGTGTAAGTCCATTTCGCATTGAAAGTGGCTTTTTGATTTTTCACTGGCTTTAGTGGATTTCGTACGGCCACTTAAATTACAAAGTCCAATTGACACCGAAATATTTTTACTGGTCCCTTTAAAATAAAAGACCATGAGCAACAAGAGTTCTGACAAATCCAGTTCCACTGAGCCACTTGTAGACCTGAGAATGAGACACCTTTAAAGTCTGGTGTAAATTTAATCATTTTGGCTGTCAAATTTGTTAATGGAGGCAGGGTCGACCTTTCTGAATGGTCAATTGCTTCTCTTCAAATATCAGGGACCCGAGTGGAAGCACGATATATTCAATTTTGCCCATAACGTATGGTAAGAAATGTACGTACACTATTATCACAAAAACTCAGTAAACGCGAGCAATAATCGGGACGCAACGCACTTAAAATAATACCGCATCATTTCACTCACGATTCCAGAGCACTGTGACGAGGTCTAATGGCACCTTTCGCCTGGCATTACCGGACCATTTCCACCATGGATCCGACACCGCCGAACAGCCGAGATGTCCACCTAACGCCGTGCTATATGAATCGCGCGGCCGACTGAGTCATCGGGAGCGGGAGGCGAGCTCTCAATTCGATAAGCTAATAATAGCGATTCTTTTGCAATTTCGTTTATTTCTTTACTATCATTTAAATGAGTGAATGTCTAATTATGTATTTCGTAACATTTCTACCATATTTAACATTAATAAATACAAATATTTAAAATTTATTTTTATTTTGCTTGATCATCGACGAATCTACTAACGACTGGACACCTCACCATTAGGACAGCTTTTTCGGTATTAAGGAATCAGCAAACGTGGGTTCTGACCGCACTAGATGTAAAAGCCAATAATTTTTTTACACGTGTGAGCGAGAAAGCTCCTCTTTTACATATCAGGGAGCCACAAAACGAGAAAGGGGGAACCCCTCCTCTCGGCAGTTTTCGCCATTTAAGTAGAGTTAAAGTCTGGTGTAATTTAGGTGTTCCTTCTTATTACTCTTATTAATGTACCAAGTCTTTCTTTGGCATTGAACACAAGAGTAATTTTCCTTGGACATAATCATTTGGTCATGTCATTGCCTATTGTCCCTATTGGCAAAGGGCTTTGTGCTGTTAGAATCTGCATTTCCCAGGCAGTCACCTATTCAGGGACCCTCCGAATCTCGAGCTGCTTAACTTCTGTGACTTCATGGAGTGTGGTTGTGCAGTTTGGGTACCAACACTGGCAAACTATAATTCAGGTAAATATATTCTAGGGCAATGCCAGGTTACTTCAGCTGCTTGTAAATGAATTAACCATACTTTCAGTATTATTTATATAATTACATATACTTTGTTCTATTTACAAATTTCACATTTATTTACACATTACATAGCTCATAAAAATAAGATGTTACATATTTACATTTAGCACTGACTAATAATAAACAAAGCAAATTCAGTACTTGTTCTTGGAAAAAAGGTGTTTTAGTGTTAAAGTCCTTGTGATGTTATATATATTTTTTCTCTAAATAATCATACAGAAACTGCAAAAAAGACAACTTATCAAAATTATTATCCAGAAGCACTTCACTTAAAAATTACTAAAGGATTGAACACAAAATTCAGAACAGATTTTATTCCCACATACACATAACTCAATAGTGACACTGCATCAAATGAAACTGGTATCTTTTTGTGAATAGCTATCTCACTAACATGACAACCCAAACATCCTATTTCTAACAAATCAATTTGAGGTGTTTGTCCTCCAAGCAAATTGTCTCCTTTCCCATCATTCAAGAGAGTGCCCGTAAACCATACTCTGTCTCCAGGCCTAAGAGCAAGGGTGAAGTTACGAAATGAATTGTCTGCAATGAGTGAGATTTCTGCTGCAGTACCCCACATTCCAGACTTCATTTTCACATGGACTTCAAATTCATACCTGAAAAACAATTTTTTATATAAATTTTTACACAATTTCAATAAAAACATTTGAAAACTTATTTTTCAGTGTAAAAGAACAATTTCCATTTTCTCCCCATTAACAAATGCTAACATTTCAACATACTATTTTAAGACCCTTAAAATACAGGCAAAATCAATCAATAGCAAACATTTTCCACTATTGTTTAGAGCTACTGAACTTCAAATGGGCAAATTGGAAAAATAGTTTATCCCGCCTTTGTTCCACAATACAACCAATTTTTAAATACTTACTTGTTCCATCCTTCCAGGTGACATCTTGAATGTTTGGTTTTAAGTTCCTTAATAATTTTACACTGCCTGAATTGTGATTCTGTCAAATTTTCATCACAGTTATCGTTATAAGGCTCTCCATAATAACAAGTTAAAATATTTCGAGCCAATTTTGGCAATTTTCCAACAATAGTTTGTAAAGTGTTGCTTATGCTTCGTATTTTAACTTGTGAAATGTAGCCATCCCAACTGACAGGTGTTCCTGCCAGCTGCGCACATTGTAACTGAACTGTTGCCATTGAGGTTCGCTCCCATGCTGGTTGATGACAATAATTAAGGTACTGTTCCCATGACAAACTTCCCTGTGGAAACCTATCTGCACTTTCATCATCCTGGATACTCAATTCAGTAACCAGAGGCATAAGCAGAAAAACAGCAGCTGCAACCATCACAATGATCTGCAAACGACAATATAAAGCAAAATTACATTTGTAAATTCAATAAATGCTATAATTAACTACAGGAACTTCAACAGCACATACTTTCTCGCATTCATGGGAATGGTTACATAATATTATAATACTGCAATTTCTGCTCTCACTTCAGATACCACTTAAAAAAGTCCAAACAAATCCGAACAAGCCCCTGTGGTGCATATCTGCAATTATTTTGATAGTCAGGAACAGTAGCCCATTCTTACTAATACAAAAGAAACAAGCATGAATAGATCTCAACTGTTATAATATTTGCAGCACAATTTACACAAGCAAGGATGATTTCACATATAAATTGAACATCCAGAACCAAAGGCTAACCAATATATCGGCTTATGAATGCATACAAAACTATGGTATCATACACGTCTATCTTATGCATATCTGTATGTATGTACCTGTAAGTGTATGTATCTACGCGTGTGTCTGTCTGTGTGTGTTTGTCTCTTTGTCTGTGGGTGCGTCTGTATATGTTGTAACGATATGGGAATATACCCCCCATATCGCCACAACCGCCCACACAAAGACACCGACATACGGGAAGGAGCGAAGCGCGCGGCAGGCGCAAACTACGCCATCTGTCCGCGGCTGACCGAAGAGCGGAGTGCGAACTCGCGAACACAGTTTTTCCTGAGGTGAAGACGAAGGGAGGAGAAGTGGCCACCCCTCCGAGGTTGCCCCAGGCCACATCTCATAAATACCGCGAGACACGACGAAAAGGTTCTGTTAATCTGGCGACGTGGGCGAAACACTAGTTCTACGAGTCTGGTAGCGTAGGCGAACGCGTAAGTTCTCTAGGAATTTGGTAGTGAAAGTGAATAATTGAGTGGTGTGAGCGTAGAGGATTAGTTGGTATAGGAGTGTGATTGCAATACGAACATATTAGTAATCAGCAACAAGCTCGTTAGAAAAAAGCGGTCGGAGCGAAGTAAGAACAGTGAACAGTTTTTTTTCAAAAGTGTTCATTTCGCGCACATGACAGTTTTGTGAAATCCAGTGGAGACTGACTGTATTAGCGCTGCAGCCATCCGAAGTGCAGTTGCGACGCCCAGTGTAGTAACGCAAAGATCCGATTTTGCGACGCGCCAGACTTGGAGCGCGGGCATACACGTTCGTGGCGAGGACGAAAACAAGAGAGAAGAGGGGAGCCGGGAGTGGATGAAGCGTACGAGAGAAGGGCCTGGTTTGACCGAACGCGTGACGGACGGGCGAAGCGTACGAGAGAAGGTGGAGTCGCTGCCACACCGGGCGGCGAGAGTGCCGAGGTCGGCCACGAGCGAACTGGAGAGCGTCGTAAAGGTAACTGAACTTGCAACTTTTCGTGCGAAGATTGGTGCGGACCAGAAAGTGGATAACAGCAAATTTGCGTGGTAGTTCATTTGAGAAATGCCCTAAATTCAGTATGGAAAGACTGTCGCCTTTTAAACAAATTCGTGGAGGTTTAAATTCTGCTAAAAGTATACCTTGTTTGATATTGCAAAAGACCAAAACCTAGTACAATTTTACGGCAATGTGTAACTAACTGGCTTCATTCTGTGCTATTGGGGAAAGATTAAGTTGTTCCACTATTTGATGAATGTGTAAATATTCTATTTTTATGATTTAAATTGGACGTATTATAGTAGATTTCCATGTTACTTAGTAAAATTTCTTTCATGTTTCTGGTAACGCGTGCGTAGCCCGAGCCAGCACATGTGGGAACCGCAGAACTAATCAGTAAAATTCATTTTTAAAAGCCCGTGCACGGCAGAGAGAAAGGGCAAAGAAATAGTAGGGATCAAAAGGGAAAGTGATAACATTTTGTTGGTTCTGATTTGTGTTTTGGCAGCCGAACTAACTACCGTTTGTAAAATTTTGTACAAAGGTCAGGTTATTTAGCGATCCGAAGTGATCTGCTGTTAATTCAGGTGTATTTGTATATTAATTTCATTGATTAATTGCATACATGCTCATTATTACCCCGGTATTTATGTGTCAAGGGTTCAGACCTTTCTCGCACCCGAAAGATCCTGCCTCCTGAGATCACAAGCTCGCAAAAAACAATATATAATTTTTCTTCCAGACTTTAATGTAGTTATTCTGTGCAGCTGAACTGTTATATGAATCACATTATTGAATGTCGAGTCATTATCACATTAACGTTACGCAGTCTCGTTATCTCATCCCACTCCCATCCATGTCACCATCCAACAATGAAATTCTCGGAATAACTTCTCAAACTGCCATATTACTGCAATGTCACGTGAAAGATTATATTATGTATATTTCAAATGATTTCTTTATGCAATTTGCAAATTTGTTTGCAATTTGCAAATGCATTTTGCAAATGCAATTTGCAAATTGCATTTGCAATTTGCAAATGCTTATGCAATTTGTCAAATACTCAAAAGTTTTCTCTGAAAATTAGCTCAAAATCACGCATTTTAAGGCAAACTAAAAACAACAAATTTCTCAAAATCGGTTTCAAATTTTTCAATGAAATTTTGCAAATAAAAACAGGTTTCACTCTTCTATGATTTCTTAAAGTCTGGAAATATTGAGAAAAATTACTTGTTTCTCCATAAATCACTGTTTCCTCTACATAAATATTACAAAAAAATAAATTAAACCATTGAGTTAACTGCCAAGTACTGAAAGGACTATTCTACAACATTTTCGGTAGTGTTAGTTAATTTTGAGAAAATTGTTCAATATTAAGTAAGTGGGACAATATATTTTAATGCTATAGAAATAATTGGTGTCAAAAGTATTCAGATACATTGATTCAACTTTACAAAGCACATTGAAGTTCGCATATTCATAAAAGGGTCATTTTTACTTTCTCGACCTTTGCAAGAAGAGAAAGTACTGTAATCGTGCGATGAAGAACAGTTAATTTTCAAGAAAGAGAGACTTATTGCTGGGCCCTGGTAATGAAAAGGTGGATAAATCTTGTTATTATGTATAGTAAATTATTTCCTCTAACACACAGTGAAGTCAGAAACCATGCTTTGTGGATCCTAGATACTGAAAAACTCAATGACATCTGTCCATCTGTCTGTGGCCAACACTACCTCCTTTAACTGTTTAGCTGATTTTCTCCAAATTCCTCGATTTAATTAAACACATTTGAGGTCCTCTGGGTTTGAAATGGATATGATATCGTAGGCTTCCGCGGCCAGAGTCATGATCTGGGCCGTCCGGGTGACGCCGCGTCGAAGGCTGGGGTGCCGGCTTGGCACCCCAGCCTTCGACGTGGCGTCACCCGGACAGCCCAGATCTTGAAATGGATATTTTGTTTTTGGGGAGTACAATACATTAAACCTCAAAAGTTTCAAAATTTTCTCGAAAACAGCTCCACATTTTTATTACATTTCGTCCTTGGAGAGCATAAAACGTGCTTAAAAGAATGGTGCAGGTCTCATTCCCGTTGAAATCCCTGATTTTTCGAAAATTGCAAAAGTTCAAATTTTTGCAGAATCTTCCTACAACGGCAATACTGAAGAGATTTTTTTCTTTAATGAAATCTGTTCATTAAAGATAGATCTTGAAATAGAATCATGCACAATTTTTCAAAAATATGAGTAGTCTTTTGCATGAAATATGGGCAACTTCCATCTTTTTTAAAAAAAATTTCACCCCCCAAAACTGCTCTAAAATTTTTCTTTAAATTTTCTCCTAATGTGTATCAAAGAACAAATACGGTGCTAATCCCATTTTTGGCAAACTCTGCATATTTTCGAAAATTGCAAAAAGTTAACATTTCAAAACCACATAATTGAAGATAGAGATACTATTTGCCTTAAACAAAATCTGTTCTAAATGATCAACTCTTTACACTTTGATAAAAACACGAAGTTCATTGATACTTAATCAGCTGTGATAATGTCATCCAATCGGGAATGTCAACAGACTTAATGTTCTAATCAAAGTAGAAGAAAGCAGATGAGCATTGTTTTGAAAATCCAGTAGTTTTGGAGTAATTTTGTGTACGAAATTTGTTTTCCTAAAAATAAAAAAATTTCACAAACCATTCCACATTTTTTTAACAGATAGAACAAGGAACTCTTACAAGGAAGGTGCAGGTCCTCTTGAACTCTCTGAATTTACAAAAACGGCAAATTTAGAAATAATGCAAGAAAAAATGTGCTGTTGTAGTGCCACTAATTAGATACAAGAATATACTCTTCCTAGAATGGTATATAAACGTACCCACTCGCTATAGGTGCCCCCACCACCCATTTGTTTTATTGGCAAAACTCTTAACTTCAGAAATTAGTTTGATTTTTCAAATTGCTACATTATCCCCTTCCCCAAGTATTGACTACTATGTTCAAAATTACAACCCCTATCATAATAAGATTCCATAGACTCTGCTCTTAGTCAGAAAAGAACTTTCCTTAATCATCTTAAAGTTTAGGTTATTAAATATATTTCTCCCACACTTTAAATAAAAAAGATTGAAATATGGATCAAAATGTATAGTTTTTGAATCTGTTGTCTTCTCACTTATTAACAACTATCCTATGCAAACACACAAAATACAATTTGGGATATTACTTGCAGTGTATCACTGCTAACACAATTTTATCCCAGTGCTTGTTTTGCTTGATGCTGGTAATAACCAGTCTGTTAGTTAACGCCTCATTTTATGTGTCAAGACTCGAGCCATCAAGCCCACTCTTCTGACTGACCATGCAAATTTCACTACACTCCTTTCACCACTGAGTGGAGGAAGAAGGTATTACTTGGGCAATGAAACAGACGATTTTGAATTTAGCTCAGAGGCTTCTTTTACATGCAGTAAATCTACAACATGGAACAGATGGCTTTACTTCCCCTCTGAAAGTGTAAGAAGGATTTTTCGCCCTTAAAAATTCACGGATTCGATTGGGTTTGAACCCGCAAACTTGGGTACAACAGATAATATGCAAACTATTATTCCATCAAACATGCAACCAGCTATCATCAACTAAAAGCATCATGGTAATTATTAGATGCATGGAATGATTGAAACCATGAAGTAACCTTCTAGAAAAAAGCCACTTTGAAAATTTATATGTATAAAGCTGAATTTTTGACAAATTTGTTATTGTTGGTTTTAAACCACCAAACCATTAAATTGAAAACTAATTTAAAAACAAAATAATATTCACGCAATTTTATGAATATATTCAGTGAGAGGATCTTTGGCTTTTATTAGAAGTCAAGCATGGTCTTCAACAATCAATAGATTTTGCGATAAAAATGATTACAAATTACACTGTTCTACAAAATTGAAAAAATGCTAATACATTTAATTTCCAAAATGAAAATTCTGGGGCAAATTAAAAAAGAAGGGGTCTTCAGTTACAATTCATAGAACTTGTAAATTTTCAAAGATTTGAGAATACATGGTTTTGCACAGAATTTATTTATTTATTTATTTTACGTCAAAAAAACAGTTAAAAAACTGCGTATGACGTGCTATGGGGAAAAGTGAATTGTGTGCACATTTTCAAAATTCTGTGATCCCTACACTAAGTCATATACTACTTAAATTTTGAATTTTGAAAGGGAGAAAAAACCCAAAAAAACTCCCATGTAATAAAATCTATTTTCAAGGATAAATAATTTTGAAAGGGAGAAAAAACCCAAAAAAACTCCCATGTAATAAAATCTATTTTCAAGGATAAATAAGCAATAAAATTTGGCTCTTATTACTTCCTGCTGCGACAACATGGAAACGATAATTTGAATAATTGTATTTCCCACTGAATGACCCAAATGCTATTTATAGATAAAATATGAAAAGCTAACCTGTGTTCTCGCAATAAATCTTTCAACTGTTGCTCTTGTGTAGCCTTGCAGTCTCCACCTTTTTAAATACAATGCTATTCCGAGTGGAATAGATGCAAGGGCAATTGATGACAAAACTCGAAGCAGTATTGCAGAATTTGCAAGGTATTTTCCAACGGCAAAAACAGGAAGTATTATCATTCCAAGACCAGCAAGAGGGACAATTAAAATCAATCCTACCATTGCTAATGTACTGCGAATCAATGCATACCAAGTTGCACCCTGAGAACAGATAACTGCCACTTGCCACCATGACAGAGTCACACAATGAGGAATAAGTGTTCTATAGGTACCTCGCCATTTATCCCGAGATGCCATCTTTACAAAAATGGCTGGAATAAGTAAATAAAATACAGCTCTAAAATTTAAACAAAACTCTACACCATTCCCTACCACATATGAAGCAAATGTAGGAATCCTAATATCCAAAAATCGCCAACCTTGTGTTACAACTGCATCAGTTTCATATGGATATTTTGCCAGAATATTTACTGCAAATGAAAAAAGAGCTAAAAAGTCAGGAAACTGTCTATTGTCCATAAAAGCATACAATGTTAAAAGAGTAAGAAAGAAAGCTATAACTGTAAGTTCTGTTTGTGGAGTCCAATATGCTGCTATGACAGGATATATTAAAAGATTCACAAGCAATGCCAGGAAAAAATGAACATAAGGTCGTAAATTCTTACTACAATACTGATACTCAGCTTCTTCTGGGTTTAAGTTACCTCCACTATAACTAATAAATAGGCAAGACCATTTTCTAAAATCATGGAATTCTCGTTTTCTATGAATCATCTGAAAAGTAGACACTACCATTACAATGAACGAAATGCAATATGCTATCATGGGAATAAATAAAAGAAGACTTTCTGTTCCACACAAAGAGTAGACTAATAAAATTAATAAAGTTTGAACATGAGAAAGTGCTGATGGAAATAAAGCAGAAAGAAATGCAGATCCATTTTTCACAATAAAATCTACTACATTTATGTAGAGAGAGTGAAGCGAGTTTAATGGATGAAGAAGACTGCGATGCAAAAAATGCATTGAATCAACAGTGTGGTTACCACGCTGACTAAGAGTTAAAACTCTGTGCATAAGAGGCAATTCTCCACGTGCATAATTTGATGCAGCTGACACCAAATGATCTTCTGTCACTTTTTGGCCAGAATCTTCATCTCGAGAAGTCCAATCTGAAAAGGAAAAGACTTTATGGAGATGGATACGCAGTAAAAGTTACACATGAATAAAATAATAATTCACTAATGTCTGTCAAAACTTATTTAAATGCCTTCCTATATATCTGATTGGAACAAGGTCAGGTAACATAATTAATACTTCACTCTGGCAAATAAAATAAAGGAGCTGAACAATAAGCCAAAAAACAAAATAACAGTTTGTTGCAAGGTATTCATAGTGCAGAATTTAAAAAAGAAACTATTTAAATAAAAATTCAAGAAAAAATGTTCAAATGCTAACTCCTCTAAATGGCTTAATCAAATTTTTAAGATTTCCAAGACATAGGTAAGCAATGGCCAAATTTAGCATCTTATCATGTAACTTTGGCAATAAGCTTGTGTGGTGATATTCGGGAGAAAGCGTACTCAGAATGTGGTGATATTCGAGTCAAAGTCTACAGTGTTTCAGGAGGAAGCATCAATATCTTGAGAGGGCACCGTCTTGATTATTCTAAACAAAAAAGTTTAATTGCAAAGGAGTCTTATTCTGAAGGGTTTCTGAGATTCTTTTGACTGTACAGTATTGTGTACATCTTATTCTGAAAAGGCACCATACGACTTAAAACTCACTGTGTATCAGTGTTATTTTTTTAACTATCACAGGTGGTGCAGTTTATGCACTACCAAACGTTTGCGAACAATGTCCGTGTAATGTTCCGTGTCGCATGAAAGACATAGCAAGATTCTTGATTGAGTGCATTTTTACCTTCCCAGGTGAAAGTATCTTCCTCAACGTACAGTACAAAAGGGAGCAATTGGTGCGTGATGCAGATTTTGCGTAAAATGGGCATAATACGGGCCTCAATCTTGCAATGATTGTAAACATGTCTGTGAAATACGGAGATATGCAGTCTCTTTGAGTGTGATTTGTATGGTTATGTTCTGTTATTTGAAGGTTTCCCTGTTCCTCCACATCTGCTAGTTCAAATGAAATATGAACATTGGATATATGTACATTTACAAAATAACTTGAAGCCAGTAGAAAATTACAATTCAGGTATCTATACACTATATTTTTTTTTATTCATGAACTGTAGTTTTCAATAATGCAGTACAACCATCACAAACGCTGTACACATGATACAACATATTAACATATTCTGCATTTGTGGAGATGGGAATTTTTTTGAACACTCATACAATGTACCAACAATGATAACAACCCAACCGTCATTTCATAGAATAAGATACTTAAGGTACTGACTCAGAGCTGGAGAAGGAAAGCAGACTATCAAGTGTCAAATTTGAAATGCTGCAGTCAACTATGTTTATCTTTTAGAATAGGACACATGCCTTTAGAAACTTATTTTTGCTTAGAATTATCAATACAGTGACCCCCCAAACAATTGACGTCCCATATATCCCTAAACAAAGCTCAAATTTCAATTATATCCATAATAGCTCAATTTTTTTTGGATCATCCGATTTTTTGTTTGTTTGCTTGGTTAATTTTAATTTATTCCATTATGTTTTCTTTTCATTTTGAGTTTCTAAAGTGTGTAGTTGGTTCAGGTTTTCCAGGCAATCAAGTCCAATTATATTATAATTCAGAATGAAAACATGCCAGTGCAATCAGGTCCATTTAAAAAATGGATCTCATGATACATAAATTTACTAGATTCTGTTGGACCCATTATATACTTATTTCTTTGTATTCATTACTGAATCATATGTCACCTACACTCTCTTTTCACTCAAGTGAGTGTAGCTTTTCGTACTAAGAGTTTCAAAGAAACTCTGCAATACTTAGTTGTTGGGAGACACTTGGTGTTACTTCTACATGCTCCATTTGGAACAATTAAGGAAGTATTTTAATCGGTTGAAATATTGTTCTTAAGACTAAAGTCAATATAAGATTTGAAGGTCCCTTCCAAAAAACATTCACCCATCTATGAACAACATATAGTTTCAAAACAGCAAGCAGGAATTTTTCGAAAACAGAATCCCTTCTTTTAACATGACAACATTAGAACCCCAGAATTTTGAGGTTTACTTTCTGTGATGTTCATGTTATGTTCTCAAATAATACTCCTAATTTTCCTTTGAATAATTTGTGGGAATATGGAAAAAGCATTTAATTCATATTCTGAAAGTACTGTTTTCAATGAAATTTCTGAAAATTCATATTTTCTTCACAAATCTTGGGCCACTCAATAAGTATTTGATTCCACATAGGCAGTTTTGTTGATACATGAAGCAGCATTTCCTAATGTGCCCCCTGCCAAATCTGACACCTGTCACTTACTCTCAAGTACAAACATAAGCAAAGCAATATTAGTGCTCATTTAATTAATATATGGACATTTTATCTGAATATTGTCAGTCAAAGGAGTGACAAATTATCAGAAAACAAGCAATGAGAATTGCTGTTTTGATTGAAAAAATAGTAATTGGTTCTCAACAATCTCATTAATGAAGAGACTTGACTGACCAAAATTCAAGATCTTGGAGATAGGGTAGTCATTAAGACCTTTGGTTCACAAATATCTTGTCAATACTCTGTACACCCAGCAGAACTTTAAACTGAGAGGGAACAAGAACTTTAGGACCAGGGCAAAAGCATCCACATAGCAATTTATTTTCCTTACATACCTTGTCTTGAATTATCACTTCTGTACCGAATTTAGACATGCATTTTCTGATTATAATGACTCATCTGAGCTACTAGTAGGTGATCAAATTATAAATTTAAAAAATTCTGAGTTTTAATCCCAATTCCTACTTTTGCTGGCTTCTTCTAATTCCTGTATTTGTTTCTTTGTTACCTAGCTTTCAAGGTTCACTGGCCATCCAGAGAATATAATTAACAAAAGATGGCTCTAAGAAGAGGTTGCCGAACATTTTATTGAAACGCTGAACATAAGAAACAAAATAATTATGGACATTTTACTCAAGAATGTCAGAACAATATTCCATTAAATAAATTAAAGGATGTTTGAACCGGCCTGAACAGTTGTCTCCAACACATAATAGAGAATACCTGAAATGTTTTATTTTTTCCCTCTATTTATTATTATTATTATTATTATTATTATTATTATTATTATTATTATTATTATTATTATTGTTATTTTTCAATATTTTATACTAAAGATCTGGATTTACAATTCTAGCATTCTTTATTTTCTTTCTCCACTTGTCTCTATCCCTCCTATCTTTCTTGTTCAAAACTTTTTCTTTTAAAATTTCAGCAATGTTTCTAAACCATATAATTTTGTTTTTTTGGTTTGGAATTGTTCTTTTCTTCCTTCTTCCTCTTCTTCCCTTTTCTCCCATTGGTGTTGACAGGCCTTCGATCCCCTTTGAGGACAGAGCTCTCTGTATATGATACACCCTTCTCAGTGCTGACAACTACACAAGTGCAAAGAACGAATCATTTTGTTTTCATTGATGCCTTTTAAGATTCAAAGGGGGTTCTCCATAACAGCTGGCTGGCTGGCTGGCTGGCTGCTGTCAAGTCAGTTATGACCCTATAATGGTATTAAGTAGTCCCCAAAATTGTATTTTATTTGGTTCACACGCATGCACACACAGAGGTGTTAGAGTGGATCATCTGCAAACGGATTGAAGCATACACAGAGGGACCACAGGGACTGTCTGATAATCAGTATGGCTTCAGGAAGGCGAGATCCACAGTGGTCGCAATTAGGGTCGTCATCGACATCGTACGCAAGGCTACCGAGGGCCAACGATGGAGAAGCGCAAAATGGTACGCTATTGTTGCCCTCGACGTTAGGAACGCATTTAATTCAAGGTTGAGTTCCATACTTTCTGCATTAAAAAAACTGGGAGTTCAGAATTACATAGTGAATATAAACTACTTCGAGGAAAGGACTTTACTATACGAAGCAGAGACCGGAGTAAAGACCTCGGTATCTCGGGTGGCGTTTCGCAAGGCTCGGTACTTGACCCGGAGTTGTACAACATAATGACTCCGTTTGGAAGCTCCAGCTGCTGGAAGGCGCTAGAGCTATTGGATTTAATGACGATGTTGCGGTGGTAGTGGTCGGCACGTATACTGAAGAACTCACGCAGGCTGCCAACGAGGCTGTGACTACGATTCGACGGAGGGCTAACTTGGACGGTGGAATTGGTCGGCCGGAGATGCTGGTGTCCCGAGGGGTATCCCGTGACATCAGCATAGAGCGACAAGCCGATCTGACCTTCCCGCGATGCAATGCTTGGTGGCGGTTACGTGGGAAGGGATAAGTTTTGCGCGAATTGCAAGAATGGGAAAAGTTTTTAGTGGGTAAGCACAGTCTAGCTGTGAATCCTCCATGCGGCGGAGTGCGAGCTCTGAAGTATTTTTGGAAGATTGTCTTCTGCCCTCGTAAAAACACACACACACACACACACACACACACACACACACACACACACACACACACACAGGTCTTCAATGGGTTTCGGGCTAACCGAGCTGCGGGGTGGATTTGTAGTAATAGCCCAGTCCAGGAGGTTATGCAAGTGCCAGGGGATGGATTCACTTGGATCAAGGAGTTCGGTATATATTTTTATGTTTATGTCGCACCCGGTGCGTCGCTTGAGGAGTTCAAGGCATTACTCGATAGATTATTGGATGACGCGAGAGAAATAACGCCTCTTATTATTACCGGAGACTTTAATGATTGGGCTACTCAGTGGGGCAGCAGGGTAACGAACCAACGTGGGTTGGCTCTATTGGACAGGCTTGCCGTTTAGACGTCTACCTCTGCAACACGGGTAACCAGTCCGACCTTTGGCATGAATGGTTACAGTTGTTCGCTTGACATTCGTGTTTGATAGCCTTGCTAGACGGATTACGATGTGAGAGGTTAACGATCAGTATACACACAGCGACCTTCAAGCTATTGTATATGAATCCAGAGAGAAATGTTAGTCGCGTTCTGCAAGGGATAGGAGAGGAACTTGGAACCACGGGATGTTCGTTCACGATCCTTTCGCCCTGTTGCAACGTTATGCTGGTCGGAAACTTAGAGGATATGGTGGGAACTGTAATGATAGGGCCCGGATTTTAATAACCTAAAAATCAGCGAAATATGCAACCCTTTATGACCTAAAACCTACATAAATATGACCTTTCAAAATAAAATCTGACGTTGTACAAGTTTACTTTTTAAAAATTCCTGTTGATTTTTTAGGAATAACAAATACAAAATTCACTCAAGAACAGATTGTGAGTACGGTACATACGGTTTGCAGTCTTTGGAACTAACTAGCATTTAAAAAAAGTTGCTTGTGTCTGTAAAACAAATCAAGTACAGTACAATGAAACCCATCAAACCAAATGTCTTGCTTCGCTACTGCATACGTTCGGTTTAAAATAATCCTCTTTCAAATAATCCTTTGTAGTATAATTTTTGAGTTTATTTGTGACAATATCACCTGATACAGTCACGCGAGACACATTTTCAAGCCTTTTATTCTTGTGTCCTTAAAAATATGTCATGTAGGCATTTTGGGCAAAATATGGCATTTTACTAAAAACGTTTCTTAAAAATATGACAAACATTTATGGCAGAATTTGGCCAAAATATGACCTTTTACTAAAAACTGTATAAATATGACTTTATATGCACAATAAAAATACGTTTTCCTAATCGACAATACCTGGATTTGTGCATAAATTGTTTTAAAATTCACGCGAAGGTTCAGAAACAAATACATGACTTGTCATTAAAATCCGGGCCCTAGTAATGAACCAGGCCTTTCACACTTGTGATGCGTTAATGATGAATAGCCTCAGGAAATAACACCTTCCTCCAGTGTACTGGCGGACTGACGAAATCGCGGAACTTCGCATAGAATGCCACTGCACACGTAGGTTGGCGCAACGTGGGTGGGGTCGCCCAAATTATACAATCTCAAGGAGTCACATGGCCGCCAGAGCATTCACAAAAGTTATTATGATCAGCAAGGATCGCTGCTGGAGAGAGCCAAGCAATGAGATGGATGGTGACCCCTTGGGTCGTCCGTATAAGGGAGTAACGGCCAAGCTCACGGCTCTGTCCAGGCCACCCTCGACAAGACAGGTATTCTTGGAGAAGGTAGCTGCTACCTTCTTTCCCAGCCAGATGGAGGTGTTGCAGCCTATGAACCGCTTGAAGATCTACACGAGCTTCCAGCGGTTTCATTTGACTGTCAAGGGCTTTCGATAAGGTTCAAGATTGCAAAGCCCCTGACTTGGGTGCCGAATGTTGCTATTATGATTCGGCCAGATCTATTCTTAGAGGCATATAATGCGTGCATGCAAGAGGGGAATTTTCCCCGTCGTTGGAAGCAACAGCTGGTCCTCCTTCCGAAGGGTGATAAGTCATCTAGCGACCCGTCAGCATATCGGCCTATATATTGACTGGATACAGCAGGCACGGTGTTAGAGCGGATCATCTGCAAACTGATTGAAGACTACACGGAGGGACCACAGGGACTGTGATAATCAGTATGGCTTCCGGAAGGCGAGATACAAAGTGGACGCAATTAGGGTTGTCATCGACATCGCATGCTATTGAGGGCCAACGATGAAGAGGCGCAAAGAAGTATTGCGCTAGAGTTACCCTGGACATCAATTGATTGATTGGGTTTAAAGGGCGCTTCAACTACCAAGGTCATTGGCGCCCATGTCAAAGTATTTCTAAAAAAAAATCAATTAAAGTTTATTAAAAGGGTTGCTGGTGCAACTTTCCAGCTAATTTAAAAGCTCATATATACCCTAAAAGGAAACCATCCATTACGCATAAAAAAGGGTAAACAAGAAATTTTAAAAACAAATCTGGGGCAGAGAAAATATTTATTGCCCTTATTTGTCAGATAAAATTATATATTCCGCTTTCTCTCAAAAAACAAAAAAGCTTTGAGAGCGCGGAATCGTCATCTCCGAGCACCTCTCGTAGAGAGTTGCCCAGACCATGTCTTCGTCGGCTGCCAACAAATTTCAAACACTGCAGGAAGACGTGTTCCACGGAAAGATCCGCCCTGCATCTATCACAGGTAGGAGGAGACTCACCTCGAAGGAGGAAACTGTGAGAAAAGTGGCAGTGTCCGATACGAAGACGGGTTAAAATAACTTCCTCGCGCCTAGAAGGTCTGGACGAGGAACGCCAAGAATTGACAGAATCCTTTATTGCACTTAGTTTATAGGTGGTATTGTGCCACTCTGTTTGCCACGCTCTAAAGATGCATCGTTTTAAAGAAGCTTTAACATCAGACGATGGTACAAAAGGAATGTCAACACGTCTCTCCGTCTCCATACTCTCCGTCGCCGATTTCGCCGCCCGATCAGCCATCTCGTTTCCCACGATTCCCAGACGCTGATTCACCATGCGTTCCAGAACTTTGCATACGCAGCTTGTGAGAGAGAGAGAGGTCGATAACTTGATGGCAGTGATCGATCTTTGCCTTCTTTGGGAACTGGGACGATGATGGCTTCTCGCCAAAAGGTAGGGATGGTGTGCTCTTCCCAAATACGGTTAAAGAGTTGGAGAAGAAATTGCATGGCCATTTCGGGAAGATGTTGCAGCATTAAGTTGTGAATTTGGTCTGGACCTGGTGTGGTTCTTTTCGAAAGCATTAGAGCAGAACTCATTTCAAACATGGAGAAATGGGTATTATAATCCTCATGTGCTCTGCTAGAAAAATCCAAAGCGCGGTTTTCCATTCTTTCTTTGAGAAGAATGAAGTTTGGAGCATAGTTTGCCGAACTCGACATTTTTTCATAACGAGTGGCAAGTACCTCTGCAATGGCGTCTCGAGCTGTGATAACCTGACCATTTATTAGAAGACCTGGCACAGAGTTTGAGGAAGGATATCCTTTGATTTGACGCACCTTCCTCCATACCAGACGTGGTGGCGTTTGGCAATTCAAAGAGGAGACGTATGACCTCCATGATGCATTTTTACTTTTTAAAATGGTTCTCCTCGGCTTTGCTCTGCGGGACGAAAGGGTGTCGCGATTTACCAGTCGACTTGGGGATTGCAATGTCCGCAGCTCGTAATACAGCTTTGTTAAAATGTGCTGCCATTTCTTCCACACTGACGAACTCCTCCTCCGATACACTGACGTTCGCTTGAAATGTCAGCCAGTCAGCACGTCCGACACACCATTGAGGGGGCGCGCCAGCCCACGGGCTAGCCCATCAATGTGGACGATAATCGGGTAATGGTCGCTTCCGTACAGGTCATCTAGGATGGACCATTGCAGAAGGGCTGCAAGAGAAGGGCTGCAGAGTGCTAGATCGATACACGTGCTTGAGTTTGTGGCGACGGCGAAGTGAGTTGGTTCACCGGAATTCAGAATAACCAGGTTCGCTGAGTCTATAACCGATTCTAATACACTACCTCTCGGACAAGTGCGGGAAGAGCCCCAGAGAGGACTCTGGGCATTTACATCCCCGACTATCACAAACGGAGAGGGCAGTTGGTTGATCAAACCAAAAAGTTCGTGAGCAGTTGGTTGATCAAACCCAAAAGTTCGTGAGCAGATACACTCAGTCCTGGAGGGATGTAGATATTGCAAACAGTGAGTGTGAGGGATGGAAGGTGCACCTGCACACACACTGCTTGGAAGTCGGTCTGAAGAGGTACCTCTGAAGACAGCAGCGAATCACGAACCAATGAAGCGACTCCACCATGAGCACGGACGCCATCATCCACATCGAACCTGAAAGGGGAAAAACCACGAAGAGACAAGGGACGGCTCGGAGTGAGATGAGTCTCTTGGAGACAGATTACAAGACTATTGTGACGGGACAACAACAGCTTGAGATCGTCCCGCCGCGAGGAGTAACCATTTACGTTCCATGACATAAGAGCCATGAAGAATAATTAGGTTTCTTTTTTCCTCCGGCGTTGGGAGCCGGATGATCGGGATTCCGCCCCAACGGGAGTTTCATCCGAGGACGAAACCTCCTTGACATTGCCAGAGGGGCTGGGTGCTCGCTCAGTGCGAGTTTCGTTAGGTGTTGTTGCCTTTTGTTTTCTATTGACCGGGTCTGAAGTAGGTGTTCGTCTATCAACTTCCATTGAAACATTAGGAAGAGGTTTGATCTTCTGCGAAGGCTGAGCTCTTTTTTCAGTTTTCTTGTATTTTGTCGGGATAATCACTCTCCCACCCTGCAGGGGTGAGGTATCCACAGGGAGGTCCAGTGGAGACACCTGACAAGCGAAACTCACAACTTGGGGGATAGCTCGTTCCGTTTGACAACCCGCTACCCCCGCAGTCCTAACTTTCACAGCGGCGGAGAAGGAGCGAGACAGATCAACGGGGTTCCTTGATAGATACCGACGTTTGGCCTCGGGAAATAATACCTTCTCAGCAGCTCGGATCTTCTGGATTGCCCTCTCTCTTAAAAAGGTTGGACATTGTTTGTAATTGGCCGGATGGTCACCTTCGCAGTTAACACAATGCGGTGCAATGGCGCAGGGTTCAGGTTCGTGTGTAGATCTCCCACACTTACCACACACGGGGGTGTCTGCCATGCACCGCTGCTGTGTGTGGCCAAACCTCTGGCACTTGAAGCACCTCAAAGGGTTAGGGACGTACTGTCGGACGTGGAGATTATAAAAATCGCACGAAATCTTCTCAGGGAGAGTAGGAAGATTAAAGGTCAACATAAGAGTGGAAGTGGGGATTTCTCGCCCATGCTCCCTCCTCTTGATTCTATACACATCAGTCACGCCTTGGTCTTTAAAAAACGAAACTAGTTCTTCCTCACTCTCCGTTGAAAAGTCTTCGTGGTTGACCACTCCCTTACAGAGGTTTAGCGTAGGGTGTGTGGTCACATCCACCTGGAGGCCGGCAATCTGCTTAGTGTTCATAATTTTCACAACCTGGTCATCTGTACGTGCTTCAAATAGAATGGTACCATTCCTTTGCCGCACTACAGCTTGCAGCTTTCCAAAGCTTTCCTCTATGGCGCGCGCCAAACGAACAGCACTGACAGATTTGAATGTTTTTCCTTCCTCGGCGCATGCCATGAGGAGGAATCTAGGCTTCTTCGGTCGGTCTTCCTCTTTTAAAAAGAAACTATTTAAATCAATAGTTCTCTCTGGACATCGGCTCTTCCTTGCGGAAGAGGGCGGGGGAGAAGGTTTAGTATCCATGAAGATGGATATTGAGTTCATCCCCGTGGTCCCCACCCACCACGGAGCCCTCGGGGACACTTCATCGGAGTGTCAGGGTTGCCACGGGGATATAGTGGGGGAATAACACAGAGCTGCACCACCGTGAATCCCCCCGCTCACCCTGGAGTTCAGTACAAGACCTAGTCCAAGCCGATTGATCGGGAGTGGGTTAGCTCCCGACCGCCCGTCTAGAAGAGTCCGAGGCCAAAGCAAGCGTATTGAAGCCTACAAGGAATGTTCCCCAAAATACGTAACAACGTATCCCTAAGTGCAAAGCAAAACGTAGCACAAGGTGAGTACTGGGGATACAAACAGACTCCTCAACCGCCAGGACACACATTCCCTTCGACACGGGTCGCCATGCACGGCAAACGCATGGGTGGGCGATCAGCATACAGAGCCAGTGAAAAAGAAGAGGGAGAAGAAAGGAAACAGAATGTTATAAAAGAATGAGAATGAATAATGGGGAGAAAAATGACTTGTGAAAGAAAGGAATACTTGAGAGCCCTCCCTGCATCCCCCCGTCAGGACGTGGACCGACCCACCTCGACGGGCTCGACATCAAGAACGCATTTAATATGGCAATGTGGAGTTCCATACTAGCTGCGTTAAAAAACTGGGAGTTCAGAATT
The DNA here is from genome assembly GCA_011170035.1 of Teleogryllus occipitalis. NCBI lineage: Eukaryota > Metazoa > Arthropoda > Insecta > Orthoptera > Gryllidae > Teleogryllus > Teleogryllus occipitalis. The sequence goes on from BLKR01000040.1 coordinate 788,185, forward strand.
ACCTAATGAATATAGTCAGAAGCTACTCTGAGGAAAGGACTTTACTATAAAAACAGAGGACTTGGGTATAGTCTGCCAGAAAGCGTCTCGCATGGCCTCCTATTAGCACGAATTACGCCTAACGTTGGGGGTCCTAGGCAAAGTAGTCGGAGGCAACGGTCTAGCGCGGTTACCTATATGCTGCTCCACGCAGCCCCTATTTGGGCTGATGCCTTTGGGATTCAGTCGTACGCCCGCGGTGCGAAGTTAATGTGTAGAAGGTTCGCCTTGAGGGTGGCCCAGGCGTTTTGCACGGTTTCGTATGACGCTGTGGATGATCGCGAACATGCCCCCTACAGACCTCATGGCACAAGAAACGGCCAGGCTCCGCAGACTTTAGCGAGAGGGAGCATCATCATGAAGGAAGAGAGAGAGGTGACAATGACCCAGTGGCAACGGCGATGGGTTTTATCTACAGGTAGATGGACATTTCGATTTATCCCAGACTAACGAAGAGGACCCAAAGGAAACATGGATGTAGATCATTATTTGACCCTGTTGTTAACGGGGCACGGGTGCTACCGTGCATATCAACTACGTTGCCGGTTGGACGATGACGCCTCATGCCCAATCTGTGACCTATTGGTTGAAGATGTGGAGCCCGTGTTCTTTCACTGCCCACGCTTCGTTGAGGAGAGGGAAGAACTTCACCGACTCCTCCTGCAGGTAGTGACTCGTGATACCATCGTCACTAGGATGCTGGTATCTCAAGAGAATTTGGAGTGCGGTAGCCAATATGCCACAAAAGTGTTAAAGAAGCTTCGGGCAGAAGAGCGACTGCGAAGTATCCCGTGACATCAGTGGGCATGAGGCGATAAGCCGCTCACCTTTTCCCATGATGCAATACCCTTCGGCGGTTCCGTGGGAAGGGAATCGGAAGAATGGGAAAGGTTTTTAGTGGATAGGCACAGGCTGGTTGTGAAACCTACACACTGGAGGGCGGGCTCCGTCGTGTCTTTGGAGGATTTTCCCCCTGCTTTCGTAATCACACACATATATTGTGGCGGGTTAATAGCCTATTCCAGCCTCCCGTTGGTGCGCCACTGTGGCAAATTCCATTTATTCCTCTCGTTGGGCTGTCAATCGAACAATCTGAGTCCTTCCACTATTATTATATACGCTACGTCTCCTCCCTCTATTATACGTTAAGAGCCCGTTTGCTAGCTAACTTTTCGTAATTCTGAAGATTTATGGGGTCGTGGATTTGTGATACTCGTGAACGTAATACTCGTGCAACGCGCGCGTGGGTCAGCGTCTAACTACCATAAATCACACGTCATTGAAAGGGTTTTATCGATAATCACGATTGTGTTCATCTTGATTTATTCTATCATGACTAACTGATTCTCTCGTTCTTAAAACACCAACAATGAACACATAACAAAAAAAAAATACCCTTCAATGGCATACATAAAAAAAATTCACTTGACATAAAAACAAAGAAAAAACATTCATTCTGCAACTTTACAAAAACAATCTCATTCACACCGAATGCGCATTATGCAATACCAACTTACTGACTTTTAATTTGTACCAATTTAACACGACTTTATCTTGGGCAGAAATGCGTTTTTTGCAGCAACCAAAATAAATCAATCGTGTCACTTCCCTCTCTGCTGGTTCGGTGTTGCGGCACGCAGCGCAGGTCACGTTCGTCGCCAGCCACCAATTTGCACACCCTCAGTGCGCAATTACAGCAAAGCTCCAGCCACCATATCAGGGATCATTTCACAGCGCGAAGCTTACACAATTCGGGAAAAGCGCGAAATATTCTGCGTGAACGCAACACAAAGTTCCCGCTGAATGTTTAAAATCACGGCGCGTAGATGCACTATGTCCTTTTACAAAACAAAACTTCGCTTGCACTTCCCTTCAATATTCAGATGAGATCGCGTAAAATTCGTGTTATTAAACACGATACAAAATGTCCGCCTACTACTGCTTCAGGCCGTGATCACAAAAAAAAACTATTATCCCGCTTTGCCACTATTTGCCAATACATGTGCACGTTGTTTTATAAAGTTCGTGCGCCATTAAGATAAAAAAAACTGTTTTTCAAACTATAAATTCCGAACAATCATAAAAATGCAGCGTCTAACACGGACCTCCAGTTCACACCATGCTCGAAACGTTCTCTCCTTGGGCATTGTTGTCCTCAGCTTATATGGTTTTCCGCCAACAAAAGCAGACCACCACCCGGTTAATGCGCCGAACATCATAACGAAAAGTATTTCTTCTTTTCATTTATTAACGTTTACATGCCTTATCATTGCCTCTATATTGTCCGAAATTTCACTGATAATTGTCATATTTTCTTCGCCTCTCAGCGCCTTATTTAAACAAAATATTACAATTCGCCGCTCATCTTTTCATGACGTCACGACAATGTCTCTTGTTTCATGTCTTTTCTAAATAACAATTTTAACACTTAATTTTGATTTCGCCTCCCAGGCGTCCTCCAAAATTGTGACTACTCTCAAAATTGTCTATAATTTTTGCTGTTTTGTTCTGCCAAATCTTAACCTTATCCCTTTAGGCGTTCTCTTACTATTTATGAAAGACACTATTCGTAATTTGCTTCTTCTCGGCAACAATGGCGTCTACATGCTCTTTTTTATTAAACTGAGATGCACGATTACTAAAATTCTCGAATTAAGCAAACCCCTGGTCCGATTTTGTTGATTATTGTTTCAAATGATCCCTAAAATTGTGCTTTATCAAATGTTTACGTTATGCTTCCCATTCCTCCGCGCATTCATTTAATTTAGAAAAAATGTTCGTGCGCGGCGTTGCCGTCATTTGCCTCTTCGGGTATAATTTATTTCATTTAAAGGAAATACTTATTTGGATGATTATAAATCGTTACTATATATATATATATATATATATATATATATATATATATATATATATATATGTGTGTGTGTGTGTGTGTGTGTTATGTCCACCACTGATCCTACACTACCTCTGCGGAAGGTGTATCGCCGGTGTTAACAAGCGCTATGTTCAAGAGATAATGTCTAACACACCTCGATCTCTTTTATTCGTTACCGAGCTACCCCACTCCTCAGCTCAAGCGTTGAAGTCCCCAGCTATCACGAGGGGGCTGCTTCCTCTGGCATCAAGAACTAGACGGTCAAGGTATTGCTCAAACTAATCAAAAGTAGCGTTTGGTGACGCGTAGCAGCAGTAGATATACATTCCATCTATTTTGACCCAGGCGAATTCTTCATCTCGAGTCATTACTTATTGGAATGAACGATTCCCACATACCCAAATTGATGCTTTGTTGCACAGGTCGGATACCCACGATGAATAGTTGCGGTTTCTATATTGTTCACACAGGATCGCGACATCTGCCTCCCATTCCCTCACAAACTGAACTAGGATATCCTGAGCAACTTCACAATGGTTCAGATTTAATCGAACGATTATCTTGGAATGTCCAAAATTGCCTTTAGCGCTCTTTGGTCAGAAGGACACATGTTACACGCGGCAGCGTGTTTGCTGTCTTTGCAGTTCTGTACGCCCAGCAGGCACTTTGGATCCTTCATGCACGTCTTTGCAAAGTGATCACCACCGTAATATATGTACAAGTTTGATCTGTCAGACAGGCTTGCATGCTCGACATCTCAGAGAGAGGTTTTCCTCTCATGCAATCGGCAGTTTACCCACCCCATTCTCACATTACCAGCAGCTAACAGGGTGTTGGCCACGGGGTCCGGGAGACTGACTACTGCTACCTTGTTCTCCCACACACTGGTCTCAGGAATTTCACTACTGATCGCGGTAAATTCTTTACTTCTGAGAAATGCTCAACCAACGCACTCTGAACTTCTTTTGTGGTAGTGATCTCATCCAGGTTCTTCACCTTAATGGCCACTTCGTGTTCTCACATCGCATGCGACATTTCTTTACTAAAAACTGGAACTGGAAATCTGCGAAGTTGTAGGAGAAGATCGCCGCATGCTGTTTCCCGGATGTGACATTTGAACCCAGATTCTTGAGCCCAGCATCACCTCTCACTTTTCTCAATTTGTCCGCGTAGGATAAGCCATCTTTTCCTTATTTATTTCCTTTATTAAGCTTTGGTGACCTTTCTTGAGTTTTCGAGCGTTTTTCCTTCTTTCTACGGTCGACTTCTTGCCATTCGGACTCGCTTCCTAATGATAGTACGGAAGGCGTTTCGGACCGGGTTTCGTCTTCATTGCTCTCTGGGGATTCATTCAATTCCGCCGCCGCCTTTTCTTGATGTTCACGATTGCGCGGTGGTTTGCTCTTCGTCTTGGCCCCTGTACTCACGACTTGTTACTTTTCGGGGGACGTCTGAGTGCTCCTCTCCTTTACGGGGTTCTTAATAGATCCCGCAATCCGGGAAAGTAAACGTCTTTGCACAAAAAACTTATGCGAAGTAGACAAAGGCGGGGTAGGCCATACAAGACCGTAATGGGCTAATATACGAAGTCGCATACCCAGTCTCCAACCTGCCCTAACATTCTTCGGAGAATAAGGACGGTTTTATTCCCTCATCACCCCGGCGAACTTACGAAAATCTTGCCACATGATACAGAAATGAGCCCACCAGTCACTATGAATGAACGTAATCTGCAGAATTGGTATTAACAAGGCTGGCTAAACAGCAAGCGCTGCGATCGTTATCACATGATGATATGTGAAAAACGAAACATGTCACTGACTGAGTTTTGCACCACGGAATAATAAATACCTGCTTCGCGCACTCGCAGTACTTGAAATGGCCCCTTTTACGAGCATAAGAAAACCAACAGAATATGCTTGTGACTAGGAGTCAACAAAGATAAGCGATTTGTGAATAAATAACAATGAATAAATGTGCAAAACAGAGTGTATAAATACAGAAGTGTACAAACGTATTAATGTCCATTTGACGATCCTTAAATACTTACTATTATTATTATTATTATTATTATTATTATTATTATTATTATTATTATTATTACGCTGCTCTGGCTCCGTAAGTACATATGCTCTCTACTATTGTTTTATAAACAAAGCATTGAGTCTTTTTTGGGATTTTTGCACTCTAAAGACAGTGTAACTGCCGAATCACTCTTTTTCCTTGTTCTATTTTATTAGAGATATCTTCAGCATTTCTACCATTTCAGGAAAGAGTTACTCCAAGATATCTGACTGACTTGCATTGTTTGATCTTGTAAGTTACTATGTAGAGGTCCCCATATCCTTTTTCACATCTTACCATATTTTCCGTCTTTTGGATGTTAATAGTAAGACCTCAGTTTTCATACTCTTCCTGAAGCTTATGGACATAAAGCTTGTGTCATCTTCCATTGTCAGCTATGACAACCTGAACATCGGTGAAATAAAATGTGTATAGTATATTTCATTTACAGGTAGTCTTACAGTAGCACTTCCTTTTCCATATTTTGAGGGCTTCTTCAAGATATGTATTAAATAGTCAGACAGCTAGTAAAGACACCTTGTATTAGGCCTTTGTTCCTGAAGAATTAGGGAGACAGTCTTTTCTCAATTCTGAGTGACAATGAGATATAATTTCCTATATACAATGCTATAACAACAAGAACAGCTTTTAACAATACCATTTTTGTTCATGGCTGGCCGTAACTTATTTAATGGTACTGTATCGTATGCCTTCTGTAAGTCCATAAGTACCATATCGTAAGCTCTAGCTCTCTCACCATGCATCTCCGTTAAATTGTTTAATGTAAAGGTACTGTCAATGCACGACCTCCCTGCCCTGAAGCCATTCCGCTCCAAGAACCTTTTTTTATAATCCAATATTGTACAAGTTTTATTTATTTCCTTTCTCATCACTTAATTCGTAATTTTTTCTAATTTTCACTTCCTTGCTGATCTTATAAAAAGAGCCATTTCTGATATCAGACACATTGATTGTAGTTAATTTTTTTAACGGCCATATTTCTGTGCCAATGTCACAACACTTTAAAATTATAGAAAAATTCTCAACTTGTCATTAAAAGATAAACATTTATCCCATAATATCCAGTTCAGCACTAAATATGCTGCTATCTTTAATACACTTTATTCTTTGTCTAATGAGAGCGAAGTCAGGGAAAGGGTCTTGTTGGAGCAATGCCGGAAGGCTGAAAAAGGGGAACATCAATGCATATGTTTTTGACAAAAATGTTTAAAATTTGAAGTTGGTTATAATCAAAATTATTTGATGTGTAATTTCCAAGGCTAAATGTTGGAACCTCTCAGTGACTTGGTGTCCTGCAAGCAGATTGAGACAAACTGTCTGAATATGTTTTTCACCATAACAATGAACTTTTACCAATGGTCAAATCAACGTTCTTTTGTGTAAGTTTAGACTACTCAGTGAGATCCATTTTTAACCAACATCAGAAGCCATTTCAGAAAAAATAATGAGACTCCTCCTCAGTAGAGATGTTTAAAAATTTGCCATTTGAAATGTGTGTAATTATTTATTTAAATAATCTTTACTTTTCTATTGACTTCCTCATAAATGTATTATACAGGAAGTTACGTAATTTTATCGTTTATCTCCAGGCATGGGCCAGAGATGGTTCGGTCTCTGTGAGGTGACAAGTTGTTCTTTGTGGGTTAAAGGATTGCAAATAAAGAATAAGGTCTTGTTAACACATATCCAAACACATTTAAGTTAATGAATGGAGACACCAGTGTCCTTTTGTTTCATCTGCTTCAGCTCTAGGCCTTTTACCTACAATGGATTTTACACATGGGAGATCAAAAATTTGTACTTTTGGGAGTTTCTTCTGAAAGACACAAGCAAAACATAACACAAGACATCTCATTTTTATTACTTACATTTAAATAACAAGAAATAGTACCTTTACTGGAAAACAGTGAATCATTTTGAGCTGATGTTCCATCACTATTACCCACACTCTCCTTCTCACAGGTGGTCTCTGCCTTCTCAGCTGATTCATTACTTCCTAGAATACGTTGGGGTTGTTGTTTTTCTACTTTGCGACGAGCACCTGCATTTTGCCTTTCAGCTATTTCTATTTGTTTCTGGAGCTGCTCTGTGGTTATAAAATCTTGCCCATCAGAAAGACTGGGGAATAAAGAATTAATTCTTATAATATTCACATAAATATAGTCTGTGGGAAATTGTTTCTTTGACTTAATTACTTTACGACATATAGGTAAAGAGAAGGAGAGAGGAAGGGGATACGAGAAATGGCAGAGAAAAAGGGGCAAGAGAGGGGATCGGGGGAGAAGAGGAGCAGGAAAGTGAGATATACGAGGTGGAAAAGAGGGAAGGGAAGGTACAGAATAAGGTAACAAAGATGTGGAGTGGAGCAGGGGAGCGCACAAGCGTGTGTGTGTGTGTGTGTGTGTGTTTGTGAGAGAGGGCATGGAGAAAGCGCGCGAGTAAGAGTGTGTGTGTGTGTGTGTGTGTGTGTGTGTGTGAGAGAGAGAGAGAGAGAGAGAGAGAGAGCAAGAGCGAGCGAGAGACTAGGAGAGAGAGCAAGAGAGTGTGTGTATGTGTGTGAGGGATTGGGAGATAATGAGGTGCAATGAAAAGTGCAAAAGTGTTGACATTAACAATTCTTAATTGGTTGAAATCAATGTATTTTGTTTGAAAAAATCTTCAATATTTATTTTTTTAAATTGAATTTACCATGAAAACATTTCACGAGCTGCCCTACGAGCTAACTTTTCATCTTGCGGAGTGTTTAGGCACGTTTTCACTTCCAAAAAATTGTGCTCAGTTATACCTGCAATAAGAAAACAAAAATTTATATATACACGCACGCACGCACGCACACACACGCACGCGCGCGCGCACACACACAAAGTGCATCGACTGAATTTAAAATTTTATTGCAATATGTAAGAGGCACTCTTATAATTCACACGCATTTTCTTTCTCTTTTATTTCATCAATTGCAAGCAGAGGAAGGGGCAGTTCTATTATATGAAATCTGTAGCTTGTGATTCGATCCAAATACATTCTATTAACGGGAGCAAAATTTCTTTTTATCAACAGCTTTTTCGATTCATAATTCTAGTAATATTGGTAAAGAAAAGTAGGGATCCTAGAAGTCAAGAAAACGTAATCTTGTACTTCCTACCTTGTCCTGTTTCCAAGCATTGTTTGAGTATAGCAGTTGCTTCCAAATTTCCTTGTTCTGAAGCTTTAGTCAACCAGTACACACCAAGTCTTGCATTCTCTTCTTTGTCTTCATCTTCATCTGCAATAATAACAACAATAATTAGTAGTATTATAACATATTCTTTCTCACATTATTTCTAACTCCTCCGCTATTGTATACTACCACATAAACTTGCAAAAGTGTTTTCAACCAGCAAATTTTTTCCACACCATGACTCGAACTCAGTCCTTCGAGTTAACTTGCCATCAGCCATACCACTAAGCTTAAGGCTAAATGTACCAAAAAATACTTGTAGGAAAATTCAATAGATCACAGCACTGTCATAGGGGATAACTTCTAAATAAACCGATTTTCAATCAGTAAACGGCATTTAATTTGTATTTAATATAGAATTTATGCTACAAAGTCCTTTTTTCCCCAAAAAATTTCCAAATTTCTCTCATAGTTTCGGGATGAAATCTAAAAAAAAGGTGGACTTACAGCGCGATGACGACGTGCTCCCTGAATCCAATGCCGTATCAATCGTTCAGATCGGATGAATAGGTGCGTCGTAAAGAGAAATTTGGCAAAATATAGTGTCTCCCCGCCCCCATGCCGCGCCGCTGCCACCGCCACCGCCGCTAGCAGGTTGGTGCGCCGCCTGCTCCGGACCAGCACCCTCTTCACTCGCTCGAGTGGGGAGGGTGCTGTCCGGACTGTCCGATCTCCACCGCAGGGGGATGGGGGATCACGATGGCGTAGGTAGTCGTGATCTCTGGTGGAGTGTTGTAGCCGACCACCCGGACCCTGAGTCTCGTGGCGCCGCTCACGTCGTTAGTTTGAAAGTGCAGGCAGTGAGAAGGCGATGCTAAGCTCCAGGTAATCGGGTTCGACCGGCTACCCATCAGTTGGGCCTATGGTGCATCGACCTTTGAGCATGATTGGGTCATGGATGCTTTTCGGAGTACTCTGGATCCCACTTTAAAGTCTGGCGGGAAATCCAAAAACAACCCGTCAGGTTGCTCAGGTTCCGGCGTTACCCATGTCGACAGTTGGCGGTAAGCATTGGGGAGATGGGATGGGGGCTCAGAGCCGCCTGGACCTTAGTTCAGGTGGCCCCAAATTGGGCTCCCGGATTCGTCGTGGCAGTGGCCCGATACTTTGGGCATAGAGGGAACTTGTTCCCGGCGCATTGTTTTGACTCCGGTGCTAGCCTGGAAAGCTAGGAGTTCTCAGCCAGCAGGGCGGCCCTTACCCAGGCATTGAATGGGAAGGTTGCCGCGAAGGTAAACTGGGTTCCGGCTGGATCCGGGCGTCAGCCCTTCGGTGTTTTACGCGTCGGTGGGGGGTGAGGATAAGAGCTAAAGCTCAGGTGCCCACCCCGGGGACTTGTCCCCCTGACGAAGAAAGGAATTGTGGTGTTGTAGACCACAAGGAGCTTCGTGTCCGGACGGGGCGGCTGCAATGAGCACGGAAGCGAGCGGGACAGACAAGCAGGCGTTTCTCGTGACCCGACTGGGATTCGTTAGATAATGTCCTAGCTATATTCCGCATTTCAACATTAGTTTTATATTCTCGTATACGTACGTATATACTGAGCACTGAAAAAAAAGGATACCATAAATAGCAACAAGGTTTCAATAGTTACACAAAACCTTCGTATGCGAAACGGAGACCTTGTTGCTTTACTCCCTTTCCTGGTTACAACAGCATCTAAGATAAAAGTCAACCTTGATGGATCAACCGGCCGGTAATTTCTGGGAGGGTGATGTTCCTTCATAAACGGCCCTGTCGGCCTCATCAAGTCTAATCATGTTGCAGAGCAGTAGCTGGCCACAGCATCCAGTGTCAGATTAATTACGTATTGAAAATATACATTTAAAAACAATTTCAATTTCTGTTAAACAAATGTGTGTATATAAATCACATTATTTCAATTACATAATAGAAGCATGATACGATAATTATGACTTTATCAAGCAAAGAAAACATATCTGTCATTCTAGCTCAAAACGACAACAAAGTTTGAGACAAACTTTAATAATTATATTCAGTTCATTTTGGAAGGTCTAAGAGAGTGACTGGCCCTTCAGGAAAATTTCTTCGAAGTGGTGAAAAGCGCATCGTTTTGAAAGTTTTCAATTTGTAATTATATAGGAATGCGTCGTTGGTGAAGCAAATAGCTGAACTTACTAAAAGTTCACTGGTAAGTACCGTATTGAAACTTAACGTGCTGCATCAGTGTGATTTATAATCTAAAGGATATTGGTGGATATCTTTTAATAGGCGCCAGACTACAGAGTAAATTACCTCTTTGAAGTGAAAATCTTATTTCATTGGGAGTAAACGGGCGAATGAAGTTCGAAAGAAAATGATACCTTCATTTACACCGCCTATTTGAAATCAAGCAAGAATTGTCAACCAAGATTAAAAGAGAATGGTGGAATGGAATTGTAACTTTTAGGTACTTATATATTTCTATCATGAGTAGTAATAATAGAAAGGCAAATATTAGTTTTAGTGCATTTCTATTGGACATAACGTACAAAACTTGGCCATATATCCAGCTCAGTTATTTTAATGTAAATTGTAAAATTCCTCTAAAATCTTACGTCGAACAAGATAAAAAATTATTTCATTTTACATAATCGGTTTGAATCCTTTCAATTCAAATTCTAATGTTAAGTGAATAAAGAGGGCTTGGCTTCCAAACTCATTATTTTGCATAATTTTAAAGTTCCAGGAAGACGCCGAAAAAATCTATTTTCGCAATTTTCGGAAATTCAGTCAACCGTGAATATCTGATCTATGCCACCTTTATAAGTGTATTTTGCTCTATTCTTACAAGAAATTTAAAGAAAAACTTGAAGCCGTTTTTGATAACATTTTGAAAATACCTGGGGAGATTCAATTAAAGTACCCCCAAATATTAAAGAATGATTTTCAAAATCTCAAAGCTTCAACCACAGCCAGATGGACAGGGGTTTCTTCAATTTTGAAAAACTCCTACGTTGGTTGGTGATTCCGGGCGCGTCAACAGCTTAGGTCATCGGTCCCATAAGTGTAGTGCATGTTTTTGACTTGGTAGATGGCGGTCATCTCCCGCTGGATGGCGAGATCCGGCGCCGACCTACCGTCGGCTAGCGGGGTTTTCCTCTAACCAGGACTCTCCTACCAGCGGGGCACCGCTCCAGCAAGGACAAGCTCTAAGCTCCCGACCGGTCTCTCGGATTATGTTGTAGAGTAGTACGTGTTAATGTAAGTGTGTGTGTAAGGGGAGAGGATATGTCAAGGATGAGGAAGGAAAGATCGCGCGCGGTCCGTGCCCCGTTTGTTAGGGTACTGCTCCGGCATTCGCCTGGTATTGATAGTAGAAACCACAGAAAACTACCGATCAGAGCAGCCGGCCGCGAGAATTCTCTTCCAGACCGCGACTGAATTAGATCTATCTGAAAAGCTAGTGTGGAAAATCCTGCCGCATACTGGACTCAAACCTAGGACCTCCCAGTCAGAGACGTTGTAGTGATATCAGTTGATAGACTGACCTACCGCTACCGGTTAATACGTATGGTTTAGGCTCTAATAGTGTTCACAGACGGACGGACGTTTTGAAAAGAAAACACTTTCTCGATATCACGAGACCCCAAAACTTGTTTTTCCGTTGAAATCTCGACATCGATTTTCCGCAGTATTACATAACTAGTACGTATGTATACGAGAAAGTAACTAGAGGTGCTACAGAATGGCACAGACTTTCTCGTACAAAATTTTTCTAATAACCTTCATGTGGTCTGGCTGTAATGTCTGTCTCCATTCTCTGGCCAGCTGCCATCTATTGTCGCACAAAGTACATTTTTTTGACAATTTCTCGACTTTTTGCTCTCCTAGTGGTACAACCGATTTATTACTTCAAGAATATTAAAGAAGAGTAAAACTTCCTCCTAAATAGAAGATTTTCATTTAAATATTCGGAGCTGTTAAGAAAATGGCGATTAAGCATTTCTGTAAATGCGAAACTTGAAGCTCTTTTTCTCAGAAATGTATTGAGATCTCGAGAAAGCCCATTTGAAGTACTTATAATCACAAATGTAATAATGAATACAAATCGATGGGAATGCCCATATTAACGGCGTGAGAAGTATTTAAAAAATGTACATTTGTGTAATTTTTAAAAAACAAAAGAATTCACCAAAATGAACTTCACGTCAAATTAAACAATGCAATTAGCACTATCCATACGAAAAATTTGAAGACCTTTTTGAGAAAATGGTGTTTGAACGTTTCTGAAAATGCGGTACTTTGAGCTCATTTTAACAACAACAACAACAAAAAAAGCCTGTTGAGTTATCCATAAATTTTATGACATTTAAAGCACATGTACTCATAAATCTAATAATGTGAAGAAATCGTCTTTAATGTAAATATTACCAACGTGAGAGACACGTCAAGAAAATTACACTTTTGTAATTTTTGAGAAAACGAAAGAATTGAGCAATATGTCATCGGATAGGGTGCATTTGGTACTACCCCTACTAAAAATTTAAATAAAAAATTAGGAGCCATTGTTGAGAACATCTTGTTTTCGTAATTTTTTAAAATTGCAAATTTGCACGCACTATTGCACGAAAACTACTAAAATTCCGAAAAAAGGAACATGACAATGAAAGAACTACTTATGTACGACAAATTTTATTTGGAAGAAAAATCCGTGTCTTCAATTTTGTAGTTGTAAGAAAGCTCTGAAAAAATTCAAATTTTTGCAATTTTCGAAAATTTAGAGTTAATCGTGAAAATCGGACCTACGCATTTATATGTCCAGTTTACTGTATTCTTACAATAAATTTAAAGAAAAAATTTGAAGCCGTTCTTGAGAAAATTTTGAAAATGTCCGGGGGGTTCAAGTAAAGTACCCCCAAATTTTACAGAATATGTTTTCAAAATTTCAAAGCTTCATCTAGAGTCTGATCGACAAAGGATTCTTCAATTTGGAAAGGATCGTACATGTGTTTTCGGCGCTAGTAGTGTTCATGGACGGACGGATGTTTTGAAAAAACTATCGTTTACTTTTTCGGTATCAGGGGACTCCAAAACGTGTATTTTCGTTGAAATCTCGAAAACGATATTCTGCAGCATTACATAACGTTCTCTATACTATGTATAGTACTCCGTATATATGTATGTATACGAAAAAGTTAAAACTGATCTCACATAAATCCAGAATGTCCCCAATTAAAGTTAAACAGTGGGAGGTATACTTTCAAGAACTGCTGAGAGAGGATACAGCAGAATACAAATACATCAGTTATAATGCAGATAATGTACAAATACATGAAGATATCCCAAAAATAGCTATTAAATGTCTCGTAGATTAAGAAGAAATTCCCCAAGAATGGAAGAAGGAAATTATACAGATTAAAAAAAAGGCAATAAAGAAAAATGTGAAAATTATACAAGGAGATCAGTTTAAAACTCAACCCACAGCAGGCAGAGCGAATTGCATTGGCAACTACTCCTGTTTGAGCGACTCGGATAGCGGTTGGCGGTTTCAAGCAGATACTCTGTCGGCAAGAATGCTTAATCCTCTCTCCCCTAATGCCACCCAAACGAGAGAAGGTAACTAGCGTGGCCACGAGTTCAAAGAGAAAGGCACGCACCTGCTTGTTTGGCGTGGAAAGAAAGTTGTATTGACAAGAACAGTGATTTTTTTCGTAAATTGTTTAACAAGCTTGCCATGTAAATTGATTGATTACTTAGTGTTTAAAGGGCGCTTCAACTGCCAAGGTCATTGGCGCCCATGTCAAAGTATTTAAAAGGGTAGATTAAGTAAGTTTGCAAAAGCAACTTACCCGCTAATTAAAAGCATGAACATTACTTAAAAAGGGCATGAATCCCGCAATAGTGTACGACTAAATAAGGCAGAAGGAAAATATAACAGACTCGTAAAATTTATCATAAAATGTAAAATTGGCTGTAAAGGGCCACAAAACAAACTACATAAAATATTGTCCATGTCACTCAAATAAAATTACGTATTCCACTTTCTCTCAAAAAACAAAAGTTTTGAGAGTGCAGAATCGTCGTCCCCAAGCACCTCCCGTAGCGAGTTGCCCAGGCTATGCCTTCGTCGGCTGTCATCGAATTTTGTGCAATGCAGCAGGACGTGTTCCACAGAAAGAACCGTCCGGCATGTGTCACAGATGGGAGGACTTTCCCCTCGAAGGAGGAAACTATGGGAAAAGTGGCAGTGTCCAATACGAAGGCGGGTTAAAATTACTTCCACGCGCCTACAGAAGCGGGATGAGGAGCGCCAAGGATTTACGGAATTCTTAATCGCGCTAAGTTTAAAAGTAGTATTGTGCCACTCTGTTTGCCACGCTCTAAGTACGGATCGTTTCAACGAAGCCTTAACATCCGACAATGGTACAGCAGGGATGTCAATGTGTATCCTACGGGTCGCTGATTTCGCCGCTCGGTCGGCCAGCTCGTTCCCTGTGATGTTCACATGGCCTGGAACCCAACTAAGGACCAGGTCATAGTGGCAAGACCGAAGACGATGAATGAGATTCTGAACTGATTTTATCAGGTAGTCTGACAACGGGCGTGAGACAGCTTGAAGGGAGCTGAGAGAGTCAGAACAGAGAACAACACGCCGCAGCCTCGCTGACTCGATGTATTTTAGGGCTTCCAGAATTGCATACATCTCGGCAGTAAATATACTGCACTGGGAATGTAGTCGATATGATTCGGTGGTCTTGATACAATAAAAACTACATGCCACTGCATCGTTGCACGATGAACCATCTGTATATAAGAATAGATGGTCGGGATAGGCTTCCCTCACAGCCTGAAACTGCATCTGGTAAACCAGAGGACTAGCGATATATTTGGAAAGATTGTAGAGTCTGAGGTCAATATTGGGGAGCAGAAGCTTCCAAGAGGGGATCAGGTCGCTTGGGGGCTTTACAGGAGTGGGAAGTTCGACATTAAGTCCCCGCAAAAGATTTCTTAGTCGTATACCTGGGGGCTGGGGTAGTGATGTTCGAAGTATGTACGATGATTCATACTTTGGGTGGATAATAATTCGGCGACACGGATGGCTATGGAGACCCGACACTTAAGCTCCATAGAACGATAATAGAATAGCTCGCCTTCTTTCCAGGGATGGCTCCCCAGCGTCAGCTAGAATGCACTCAATTCGGTTGGTGCGGTATGCACCTGTTGCAAGGCGGATACCAGCGTGGTGAATGGTGTTAATGGGCCGAAAAGTGGAAGGGGCTCCCGAACCATACAATTCACTACCGTAATCCAAAACTGAGCGGATGAGTGATTTATATAACCGCAATAGGGTAGTGCGGTCGGCTCCCCAAGACGTACCACTCAGCAGTCGAAGAAGATTGAGGGGGAGACGCATCTCGATTTTAGTGTGCGGATGTGAGCACGCCACGTTAGGGACTTGTCAAACGTAAGTCCCAAGAACCTGGCAGAGTCGGCGAATGAAAGCGGATTCCCTCCCAGGTAGAGAACTGGATCGCTGTGCAAGTGATATATTCGGCAGAAGTGTACACCAGTAGATTTACTAGGCGAGAATTTAAAACCTGTTGACAAGCTCCATTCATGGAGCTTGTTGAGCACCAGTTGGAGTTGCCTCTGGATCACACTGATGCTACTGGACGAACAATAGATGGCAAAATCGTCCACAAACAGCGATGCCTTTACTGGTTCTCGCACGACCGACGCTATACTGTTTATGGCAATGGCAAACAGAGTGACACTTAGCACCGACCCTTGGGGAATGCCGTTTTCAAGAGGGTGACTGCTAGACAGTTTGTCACCAATGCGAACTCGGAATGATCTGTTCGATAACAAATTTTGGAGGAATAAGGGGAGCTTCCCCCTTAATCCCCACGAGTGCAGGGTTCGCAAAATGCCATACCTCCAGGTGGTGTCGTAGGCCTTCTCTATGTCAAATAATACGGCCACAAGGTGTTGTCTCAGGACGAAAGAGGTTGATATTTCGGTTGCCAAAGTGACAAGATGGTCCAAGGTTGACCGGTGTTTCCTGAAGCCGCACTGGATTGGTGTGAGCAGGTTTCTGCGCTCCAGGGTCCAGACCAAGCGCTGACTTACCATCCGTTCCAATACTTTGCACAGGCAGCTGGTGAGAGCGAGAGGTCGGTAGCTCGATGGCAACGACCGATCTTTTCCGTCCTTCAAAGCTGGAATGACTATGGCTTCTCGCCATTGAACAGGAATGGTGTGCTCTTCCCAGATACGATTAAACAAGAGGAGAAGGAATTGCATTGCCTCATCAGGAAGATGTAGCATTAGATTATGTAT
The DNA here is from genome assembly GCA_011170035.1 of Teleogryllus occipitalis. NCBI lineage: Eukaryota > Metazoa > Arthropoda > Insecta > Orthoptera > Gryllidae > Teleogryllus > Teleogryllus occipitalis. The sequence goes on from BLKR01000040.1 coordinate 804,684, forward strand.
CCCATCAGGACCTGGGGCAGTTCTTTTCGCCAATGCAAGAGCGCAGCGCAATTCCGACATGGAAAAAGGGATGTTGTAATCGGCAGTCTCTCTGGAGGGGAATTCCAGCGGACGGCACTCCATCCTCTCTTTGATCAAGAGAAAATCAGGAGCGTAGTTCGCCGAGCTTGACATCTGGTCATAGTACGTGGCAAGTTCCTCTACAATCTCATCTGGAGAAGTGATCATTTCACCATTTTTGAGAAGACATGGCACCGTGTTTGGAGAAGAGTGTCCTTTTATCTGGCGGATTCTTCTCCATACCAGGCGTGGTGGCGTGTGGCAGTTCAGAGAGGAGACGTATGCTCTCCACGATTCCTTTTTGCTCTCTACAATTATTCTCCTTGCCCTCGCCCTACATCTTTTGTATTCAATAAGGTTGTCCACAGTTGGATAATGTCTAAGACGTGCATGTGCCTTTTTTCGAGCGCTGACCACTCTAGAGCAGTCCTTATTCTACCAAGGCACAGGGATGTGTCGTAGACAGCACGCAGACTTCGGGATTGCAATGGTGGCTGCGCGAAGAACGGAGTCAGTGAATTGGGCGACTAAGGCATCGACGTTACTTGAACGGTTCTCTGGAATGTTTATTTCCTCGCTGAATGTATTCCAGTCAGTTCGATGGATTACCCAGCGAGGTGAACGGGTAGCGTCTAAACTAGGAATATTGAAGCATACCATGGTAGGAAAGTGGTCACTCCCGTGTAAGTCATCAAGAACAGTCCACTCTAAGATGGTAGATAGAGATGGACTGCAGAGTGCCAGATCTATTGACGAGAAAGTGTTTGACGCTGTGGAAAAATGAGTATTTTCCCCAGAGTTCAGAAGAATTAGGTTCTGCTGGTCAATCATATTTTCGACAATAGTACCTCTGGGACATGACCTCGTGCTACCCCAGGCGGGATTGTGGGCATTAAAGTCACCCACAATAAGAAAAGGGGCGGGCAGCTGAGAAACAACTTCGAGTTCCTCTTGTGACACGGCTTGGCCAGGAGGAATGTATATATTGCACACCGTCAATGAAAAGGACGGCAGATATATACGAACGCATACGGTTTGAAGGTCGGTTCGAACGATATGTTCCTCAGAAAACAGATGGTCACGGATAAGAACCGCGACACCTCCGTGAGCACGAAGTCCGGCATCTTGGTCAAACCGATAGGTTTGAAATCCGCGCAGAGGGGGTGGTTAGGAAGAAGATGAGTTTCCTGGAGACAGACTATAAATGGTCTGTGGCGGGAGAGTATGAGCTTCAATTCTTCTAAATGTATGCGAAAACCCTTCAAGTTCCATGAGAGAGCCATTCAAGGAAATTATTATTTCTTTGGTGCCTTCTTTTTCTTTCTCACCTTCGTAAAAAAGGAGCTCTTGAGGTGCTCCTCATCAACAGCAGAGTCGTCCTGACTGCTGCTGGATAAGGTCGCCTGTGTCAGGGGGATGTCCCGGTGTTTTGACACAGGTGACCGAGATCTAGAAGGGTTGGAAGATCTTTCAGTGTGAGTCTCGGCAGTGGGAGGAGGACGAGACTTCGGCGACGAATTTTGAGTTGGTGTCGATTTCTGATTGGAATCTGTTTCTATAGGGGGCTCAGTAGAAGTTTTCGGTGGCTGGAGTTTTTTGCTGTTTATTTTGTATTTGGTTGGTATAATAACTTTTCCCCCTTGGATACAGGCCGTATCTTCAGGGAAGTCTATAGGAGCAACCTGGCAGGAGAAATGCGCTGCTGGGACTGGGGTGCATTGGGTTTGGCAGCTCACGGTTACCACCGGGGGCCTAGCTTTTAAAGTGCTGGAAAAGGATCGTGACATGTCTACTGGATTCCTTGCTTGGAATCGACGCTTCGCCTCAGGAAAAGAAACTTTTTCTGTCACTCGTATCTTTTGGATTTCCCTTTCACGGAGATAGATTGGACACTGGTTGGAATTGGCTGCATGGTTGCCTTCACAGTTAAGATAGTGCGGTGGTCTGTCGCAGGGTTGTGGGTCGTGCGCTGGTGTTCCGCACTTCCCGCATACTGCGCTAACCGACATGCAGCGTTGCTAAGTATGACCAAACCTTTGGCAGTTGAAACAGCGCAAAGGGTTCGGAACATATTGTCGCACACGGAGGTTGTAAAAACCAGTACTTATTTTTTCTGGAAGGGACGGACGGTCAAATGTGAGGATCAGGGTCGAAGTGGGGATTAATTTCCCCTGCTCCTTCCGTCTGATCCTATACACTTCAGTGACTCCAAAACTCTCAAAGAAGTTCGACAGATCTTCATCACTTTCAGAAGCAAAGTCCTCGTGGTTTACCACGCCTTTGCACAAGTTCAAAGTCGGGTGATTCGTGACTACCACCTGGATGCCGGCAATCTGCTTGGTTTTTTGAATTTTTCCAATTTGTTCGTCGGTGCGTGCTTCAAAGAGAATGGTACCATTTCTTTGTCGCACGACCGCTTGGAGCTTACCAAACTCGTCTTCAATGGCTCACGCCAGACGGACAGCACTTATGCTTTTAAAAGTTTTCCCTTCCTCGGCGCATGCCATGAGGAAACGGGGCTTCTTCGGTCGATCTTCGTTTGCAAAAAAACTATTCAAATCGATAGTTCTATCAAAACATCTCCTCTTCCTTGCGGAGGAAGGCGGGGGGTTTATTTTCTGCTCCATAGAGTAGAAGACGATTCATATCCGTGCTCCCCACCCACCATGGAGTCCAACAAGGGGACACCCCACTGGGGTGCCAGGGTTGGCACAGAGATATAGTAGGGAGATGTCACAGCGCTGCCCCGCCGTGGATCCCCCCGCTCACCCTGGAGTTCGGTACAGGACCTAGTCCAAGCCGATTGATCGGGAGTGGGTTAGCTCCCGACCGCCCGTCTACAAGAGTCCGAGGCCAAAGCAAGCGTATTGAAGCCTACAAGGAATGTTCCCCAATATACGTACACAACGTATCCCTCAGTGCAAAGCCGAACGTCGCACAAGGTGAGTGTTGGGAAACAAACAGACCTTTCAACCGCCAGGACACACATTCCCTCCGACACGGGTCGCCATGCACGGCAAACACATGGGTGGGTGTTCAGCATACAGAGAGGGCCAGTGAAGTAGAAGAGGAAGAAGAGAGAAACAGGATGTTACAAAAGACTAAGAATGGACAATGGGGAAGAAGAAAAATGATTGGCGAAAGAAAAGGAGTACTTGAGAGCTCTCTCTGCATCCCCCCGTCAGGACGTGGACCAACCCACCTCGACGGGCTTGCCATGTAAAATATATATTCAGGTAGATTTAATATCACACTTGTTTTAGTTTCTCAACAAATGCTCCAAAATGTACACATTTTGATGATATTTTCTCAACTTTGCGATTTGTTAACCCTTCAGCGTAGTATGCCGTCTACAGGCGGCAATTTCCTTTCTCTTCTAAACGCGGTATGCCATCCATGGACGGCATGATTTTCCTTTCCATTCGCGGTAAGCCGTCTCAGGACGGAAGGGACAGTTACCTGTTTCTCCTCTGATTTGCGGTATGCCGTCTAGAGACGCTGGTCGCTTTGCGGTGCCGTGCACAGACGCTGGTTGTGTGTTACCGCCAATTTTCTGTTTCCTTCTGAGTGATTTTTCATACAAATAATTTAATATCGATTGAAGTATTTCTATTTCTGTTTTATGAAAACAAATAATTTACAATACTTTGTCTTCTATGTGCTTTGTATCACATTAAATTATGGCGACTGTCAGACATACGTGGTATGCATTATTTTATTATGTGAAATTATTTGTTGATACAAGTGTGTCGTATTTATACTAAATTATCGTCATTATTTTATTCGTCATAACTTTAATTCGTCATAATTTTATTATTATTATTATTATTATTATTATTATTATTATTATTATTATTATTGGTGTGAAGCGATGCATTCTCAGGGTAGAGCACTCAGAAACGCAACGCCGCCTGAGCTGAGATGCTCCCGCAGCAGGCCTCACCGGATGCGCTCGGCTGGCTACCTGCTCCCGCGGTGCCGCTGACCGCACCTTTCACTTAAAGCCGCCTTCAAATCCTACCGCGCACACCCTGGCCACCGCGTTGAAGGATTAATAGTGGAACCGAAATATTACTTCAAGAATATTAAAGAAGAGTCTCCTCGTCTTAAATAGAAATTTTCATTGAAAAATTTGAAATCGTTTTTGAGAAAATGGCGATCAAGCATTACTGTAAATGCGAAATGTGAATCTCTTTCACGGGAATTTATTGAAATTTCGAGAAACTTCGCTAGAAATGTGCGTATTAACGGCGCGAAACATATTTAAAGAAATTACATTTGTGTAATTTTAGAAAAAATAAAAATTCATCACAATGAAATTTACGTCATATTAAACAGTGCCACTATCCGTTGGAAAACTCTGAAGAAAAACTTGGAGCCCTTTTTTTAGAAAATGGCGTTTGAACGTTTCCGAAAATGCGGAATATTGAGCTCATTTTAACAGAAAACTGTTCATTTTTCGAGAAACTTTATTTATTATTTAAAGCACATTTACTCATAAATATAATAATGTGAAGAAATCGCCTCTAATGTTAATAATGAAATTACCGACGTGAGCGAAGTAAAAAAAGTTTTAAAAGTAAAAACAATTTTTGTAATTTTTGAAAAAACAAAAGGATACACATATATGGCGTTTATGTCATCGGTTAGGGTGCATTTGGTACTACTCCTATAAAAAATGTAAAGAAAAAATTTAGAGTCTGTTTTAGAAAATCTTCGTTTTTTATTTTTTTTTAAATTGCAAATATTGCACGAAATCTACTAAACTTTTCAAAAACATTTACATGACCTTAATGAAAGAACTATTTATGGACAACAAACATCATTTAAAGGAAAAATCGCAATCTTCCATTTTATAGTTGTAGGAATAAACCGAAAAAAATTCACTTTTGCAATTCTCGAAAATTAACAGTTAACCGCGAAAATCGGACCTATGCCACCTTTATAAGTGTACTTTATTCTTACAAGAAATTTAAAGAAAAAAAAATTGGAGGCGGTTTTGAGAAAATTTTGAAAATGCCTGGGGGACTTCGTGTGAAGTACTTCCAAATTTTAAAGAATGATTTTCACAATCTCAAAGCTTCAACTAGAGCCAGGTGGACAGGGGTTTCTTCAATTTGAAAAAGATCGTACGCATGGTTGAGGCGAAATATGAAACTATTGAATTTTCGAAAAAATCATTTGGAGTCATTAGAAGCATTTCCACTCACAAATGCAACAATGTATACTGTGGCGTGGTGCAACGCTTTCTAGCCAGTCGGGCCGGGAGAAACCGTTTCACCCCCACGCTTGAGCCGGATGCGGTCGGTTGGGGGCGGTTGTCATTGCCAGATTTGCGCGCCTAGGCCGTAAGGCGACGCCTGGGGGAGGGGGCGTCAGGAAAGCCTCGCGCTAAAATAACCTATTGAGAAAGGTTAGTCTGGGATGATGGTGCAAGACCTCTGGAGCAGACTGATCGTCGAGCCTTCTGGACGCCCAACAGCATGGAAGCGCCGAGGGGAGGGGCGAGCCCTGAATGTACTTAACGCGGCGTCGACTGCGCCCACGCGGGATATGTCGAGAAACGAAAGACTGAGTGATATCTCCGGTGCTATGATAGCAGGTTTTCCAGGCGAAGACCGGTTTGGCGTCAGGCCATGAATAACGGTGGTTAAGGGACTCAGAGTCCGACAGCATCGCACCACGCGTTGCTCTCCTGCTTTAGAGCAGTGGTACTGCGCTAGGCCTAGGGACGGTCGTGGGTTTTCGCGGCTATGGGGAAAAAAGGTTGCCAGAGATTTTTGTTTAATGCTTGTAAATTTAAGTTGTAAAATTTTGTGTAAATATATGTAAATATTTTATTTTAGAATCAGTCGTTTGCGTTCTTAAATCCCAGCACGTCACAATACAAATCAGTGGAAATGCTGGAAGTGCATATTAACGACGCGAAGGATATTAAAAAAAATTGTGTAATTTTTGAAAGAAAAAACAAACGAATACAGCAAAATTAACTTTTTTACATATTAAACAGTGCAATTAGCACTATCCGTACGAAAAAGTTTGAAGACTTTTTTTTTTTTTTAGAAAATGGCATTTGAGTGTTTCTGGAACTGCGGAATTTTCAGATCATTTTACCAGAAAACTGTTGAGTTTTCGAGAAAGTTTATACGACTTTATTTAAAGCTCATGTACTCATAAATACGTGAACAAATTGCAGCTAACGTAAATATTAACATCGCGAGACAAGTCAAAAAATTACATTTTTGTAATTTTTGAAAAAAGAAAAGGATTAAGCAAATGGCGTTTATACCATCTTACACAACGGATTTAGCACTGTACCTACCGAAAGTTTAAAGAAAAAAGTGGAGCCTTTGAGAAAATATGTTTTTTGTTTATTTTAAATTGTAAATATTGCATACACTACTGCACGAAAACTACTAAAATTTACAAAAAAATATACATGCCCTTCGCGAAAGAACTAATTATGGACTACAAATTTTATTTGAAGGAAAAATCGGTCTTCTACTTTGTAGATGTAGGAAGACGCAGAAAAAATTCAAAGTTTTGCAATTTTCCAAAAATCAGAGTACACCGTGTAAATCGGACTTATGCCACATTTTTGTGTATTTTACTATATTTGTTCGGGCCCACAGCAAAACAAAATCTTATTTTATCTGCTAACGGCTCCTAGCGCCAACCGCCTGATGTAACGGCCGCGTCCGGCCGTTCCTTGTGACAACCAGCGCACGTGTGCATCCGCTCGTGTATCTCAGAAACGCGTCTGGCGATATTCTAGCCAACCGTTTCGTAACGTCTCTTTAGCAAACTGTTTGTTCTGGAAACTTCCAGAACAACTCAAATTCACATCAATCAATATGGCTGGGACCCTATCCCCACTCATGTAATTCTAAATCCAAATCTCGCGACGCTTATCGCTGTTAGAAAAAGTACCAGTCACAATATGAATGCCTCGCGGGTAACATGTGTATGCGCCCGGGCTCCGTGTTACGCCACGTAAAAATCTCGATGTTTCGTGAAGAGTATCGTATTCAGCATTGTTAACATTGTGTAATTTGTTAACGCTATGTAAACTATTAATTTTGTGTACACTATTTGAAGTGCCACGAGTTACAAGCAAGGTCAGCTGACTCCGTGTAGCGTCATATGCAAAACTACTTCAAGTGTGATTTAAACTGCCACGTGCTTGCACTGTACCAGTGAAAATGTTATACGTGACAACTCAAGAGACATTAAACTATTGTGCTAGGTGAAATTGATGATTTGTTCACAGCTGATCCTCACCAGAAACTTCATCTGAACTGTCGAAAGGAGCGGACCGGTTTGTGTAAAACGTCCAACACCCAAACACAAGTCTACTTTTTCCCAAATACAACCGGTCCGTTCACTATTCTTACAAAAAAAATTTAAAGAAAAAAATTGGAGCAGTTTTTGAGAAAATTTTGAAAATGTTCGGGAGGGCTTCATGTAAAGGACCCTCAAATTTTAAAGAACATTTTTCAAAGCTTCAACTAGAGCCAGATGGACAGCTGTTTCTTCAATTCGGAAAAGATCGTACGCATAGTTCAGGCGCTAGTGAAGTTGACGGACGGAGACAAATGGATGGACGGACGTGCCTCCGGGTGAAGTTTTTTTTTCTTTCTTTCGTTTTTTTTCGACTTTGTAACACGGCGCGATGGAGCGTTCGATTGAAAACCTATACGCCATCAAGTTTTGCGTCAAGCTTGGAAAGAATGCAACCGAAACATTCCAGATGCTTCAAGAGACCTTAACGGACAATTGCATTTCAAAGTCAAAGTCCGGGAGGTGGCACAAGGCGTTGAAGTAGGACTGTGAGGAGGTCGCTGATGAACCCCATTTTTGACGCCAACGGCCAGAGCCAACAGAAACATGGATCGTGTGTGCGAAGTTTTGCGTTCCAACAGTCGAATGAGCATCCAGCAAATTTCTGACACCCTACACATGTCCACATTTGCGGTACATGGGATAGTGATGGAAGATCTGCAAATGCGCAAGGTCTGGGAGAAGCTGAAGCCGAAATAGTTGAAGGAAGATCAGAAAGAACTTCGAGTTTTGGGCAGTCAAGAATTGTTGGATTTGATTCAAAATCGAGCCAGAATTTTTTAACACCGGAGCAACATCCCCGTGGCCCCCCTGTAAGGGGGATCCCCTTGCAGTCCCAACTTTGCTCTGGCGACTTTTTTTGTTTCCCCGACTGAAGAAAGAGCTGAAAGGAAAGCATTTGGAGACCGCGGAAAACAACCAAAGACATACTACAACATTCCTGAGAGACATTACGGGGAGACATTCGAGGACTTTCAGGATGCTTTCCAGGCTTGACAGAGGCGTCTCTGCAAGTGTATTGATGCAGGGGAAGAGTATTTGGATGAATTTTAAGCATTTGTACAGATTCGATCAATATATCTATTTTTCACAGGAAATGCGCATTAGTTTTATAATGGACCCTGTATATTACTCCGTATATACGTACGTATACGAGAAAGTAAAAATTTATTTCCCGTAACTAAAATTGAACATGCATAAATTAATTTAATTATATTCAATTTTAGTCAAATAAGTGTGTACAGTTATGAACACAAAAAGATGCTTGTTATTATATATAATTTCTTTCCCTGGGTTATTTAAAAAAATAGGAGGCATTTTCCGCTTCTGTGAATAGTAAATACGTAAAAATATGAAATATTGAATGATACCAGTGCCACTGTCAGTTCTGTGTTCGAACAACGTGAACGCTGATTGTAGCACCGTCTTCCAGTAGACTACTTCCCGCCTAAGAGGTGTATAACTAACCTCGTTGCCCTGGAATTTCTTCGTCTTCGTATTTCATACGTGGAGAGGCAGTCAACACAAGTACCCTAGGATAGGATCTCTCTTTCTTCCTTTTACACCCTTCTACAACTAACTGAGGAAGCCTGCTTCCTTGGGATTTCCCTGAGAGCTCAAGTTTTCAGCGTTCAGGTGTTCAGGCTATTCATGGAAAACTTTCTTTTGATCATTAAATTAATACACACGGTCATTATTGAATTAAATCCCCCCCGCGGAAATATGTTAGAGATTCCTAAACCAGATGGATTTGGGGCGATGTTTTAATTTTGAATATGATGTTTGCATTTACAATCCTTGTGCATCGATGTCTTTGCTTTTCTCCTAATCCGAATCTCGGAAAGGGCACGTTGATAATTCTGAAATATTTTTTCCGAACAATGGCAGTAAGTATACGTGTAAGACTGCGCGTATCAAAAATATTTTTGAACGTGGGGATAGGCTGTTCGGGACAATGACGCCTATTTGTTGGCGCCCGCCTCAGTAAAGCAACGGCTGTAAGAATCATCCTTAGTGCCTGCAAGGTCCAACCTTTCGCGGCGGCAGGAGGAACTGAGAAATTGAATGCTTGAAAGGAACGAAATAAAAGGGCAGGGTGACCAGCGATCTGGCTTTGCGCAATTCAAGGTTTTTTCCCGGTTTTCCAGATCTGAGAATATAAATTTTCCAGGTTCTTTTTCGCCCATTACAACATATTTTTACTTTCGACAGCCTACGCAGTACAGAGAAAGGTATGTAATACTGCGGGAAAAGCGGCGAAATTTCGACAGAAAAACTCTTATTGCCTGGCCCTGTAAACGAAGAGTGGATAAAACCAGTTGCTAAATTTAGAAAAGAAATCCTCTAACACGTGGTGTAGCCAGAATCCATGTTTTGTGGGTCCTTGATACCGAAAACTCGCTTGACGGCAAAATGTTCGTCCGTTTGTCAGTGGACAAGCTAGCGGCTAAATCGTTCAGCCAATTTTCTAGAAAATTGATATTCCTTAATCGATCTCGCGGCCCCTTAAATTTGAAACCGATATTTTAATTTTGAGGGATGCTTTACGTGAATCCCTTGGGATATTTTCAAAATTTTCAAACAAATGGCTCCATCGTTTCTGATTAAATTTTGTTGTTGGATAGTGTGAAGGGCGTTTTAGAAAATAGTGCAAATCTCATGTTCGTTGAAACCCTGATTTTCGAAAATTGCTTAAGTTCAACATTATCTGTTCCTTACAGATATATTTTCAAATACGTGCATGTATAATTTTTCAAACAGAGTGCAGATCTCACATTCATTGAAAATTTCGATTTTTGAAAATTGCAAAAATTCGAATTTTTCTCGCCGTCTTGCTACAACTACAATTATGAAAATATTTTTCCCTTGTGAAATGTGTTTATCAAAAACATATTTAAATAATGTCACGTTTAATTGTTCGAAAATACGATAATTTTTTGAGAAATTTTTGTCAAATATTGCATTATTTATTCATTTTTTTCTTAAAAAAACGGAACATTTTTAAATCAAATTTGGACCTTAACGTAAAGGACGCTTAAGAGAATGATACAGGTCTCATGTTAGTTGATATGCCTGATTAAAAAAAAAGAAGCCTTTTTACAACTTCAATTGTGAAGATACATATTTTTTCTTAATGAAATATGATCCACCAAAAACAGATCTTCAAATAAGGTCATGTTGAAATTTTCAAAAATATGAGTTATTTCTTTGTAATTGGACATCAAACATTAAGTGAACACAATTTGAGACGTTTTTTGAAGCTATTGCTATTCTAATAAAAGAAGGAAGATTGATGGAAGGTAATAAAATTAACTTCGAACTAACAAATTACTTCTTCAAGAAATTTTGATTGCAGATTACGTATGTTTCACTTGTAAAAGTTTGCAATAACTACTGTTCCTGTCTATTGAAATAAACGCACCACAGGCGCTTCGTTTGAATTGATTGGGAATGGATTATATTAGCATTATTTCCAATATTCTACATGGAAGAAAAATTTAAAAAATTGGGTACCACAAATTGGTACCAACATTTTAACTTCAATTTCATATTATTATCTACGCTGCCTTCGGGAACAAGGCAGCGACAGAAATAGGGTTTACTCCTCTATTTCCTGGCGCACAACCCCGTCAAGACCTTCACATGTTCATTTTTTTCGTGCTCCCTGTCACTCTTAATCTCCGTATAGGCTATAAGCAAAGATAGCTTTGACTGCACTATTCTTCAAAAGAAGTTAAATCATTCCCTTTGAATATCATGGACGTGATAACATGGCCGTTTCGATCGAAAAAATAGCGAAGTGGTACCGAGGATATCAAAGAAGAGGCGCGACAGTACCGTAATTTGGGGTGAATAGGATCATTGGGGTGAATAGGATCAAATGTGGGGAAAATTAGTATCGACAATTGTGTAATTAATTTCCGTACGGCCATAAGTTCAAAATTCAAATAGCAGTTCTGAGATGAAATTCTGATGAAAATGGTATCACTGGTTGATTGTAAATGAGGGAACACTGCTCAGAAATACGTCGATATCGCATTGTTACAGAAGCCTCAGATTTCAGTGTCTCGATAACTTTATCTGTATCACGAAATATATTAAGTGTCAGTTATCCGCGTGCATGCAGTGAGCTCGCATGGCAGTCCGAGAGTGCGGTCTGGTGTGTAGTTCTATTGTTTTTCGCTAATTGCTGTATAAAAGTCATACTTTTCTGACTGAAGTGCGCTCTGAAGTGAATTCTGGGGTGAATAGGATCAGTGTTATTGTGAAGTGCTTCATTGCTCGTCATGCCCAGGAACTATCAACCAGATCCTCGTGCCAAACGCTACATAAAGAGAACTCCAGAAGAATTGGAAAGAGCAATCGACGACATCAAGAATGGTAGTAGTATCAGGGAAGCTTCCAAAGTCCATCAGATTCCCTTCTCTGTTCTACGGCGCCACTATAAAAACCCCAATATGAAACCACAAGGAGGACAAACAGCCCTCTCGATGGATGAGGAAGAAATTATCGTTTCCCGAATTGTTCTCTGTTCAGAGTGGGGCTACCCATTTGATAGAACAACTCTGAGGTTATTTATTAAGGGATATCTCGACAGGAGAGGCAAAAGTATTAAATGTTTCCGAAATAATACACCAGGATACGAGTTTACCACAAGCTTTTTGAAGCGCCATAAAGAAAAATTGAGTTTAAGGATGTGCCAAAATATCAAAAGGGCAAGAGCAGCAATGTCTGAGAATATTCTACATGAATACTTCGACAATCTGCAAGTGGAAATAGATGGGGTGCCTGCTTCCAACATCATCAATTTTGATGAGACAAATTTAGCCGACGATCCAGGAAGAACGAAGGTGATTACAAAAAGGGGCTGCAAATATCCAGAACGTGTAATGAACTCGTCAAAATCTGCTACATCCATCATGTTTGCTGCAGCTGCTGATGGAACCATGCTACACACGTACGTAGTGTACAAATCTAAACATTTGTACAACTCCTGGATTGAGGGTTCTCCAAAGGGAACACATTTTAATAGAACATTGTCTGGGTGGTTCGACAGTGATTGCTTTGATGATTGGCTCGTTAAAGTGATTATACTGTAGCGTCGCCTGGTCCGGCGCCGGTGCGTCGGGCCGCTTCGGGGAAACCCGCGTTAAGCCGGATGGGGGCGGAGGGTGGCGGCGCCACGCCGCGCCGGTTGGAAAAGCCCTTAGGAATCCCGGCTGGAATTTCCTTCAAAAGGACGCTCGTGGATGCGAGTTTAAGAGATGTCGGTTGTAGCTCTGGAAAGGCTGGCCAGCGAGCCGGGTGACGCCCGCTGCTTGTAGGGTGGGGGCGAGCCGGGGATATTTAAGGCCGCGCCGACAGGCGCCTCGCGGGATACGCTGGGTGTCGAAAGACGAGAGGTATCTCCAGTGCAATCCTTGCACGTGATCTTCGGGTCGAAGATCGGTTTGGCGACAAGCCATGTAACTGGTGTAGTTACGGGACTCTATGTCCGACAGCTTCGCACTTCGCGTCGCTTTTTGCTGTTTCCGAAGCAGTGGTTCTGGGCGAGGCCTAGGGGACGGTCGCGGGGTTTTGCGGCTAAGAGAATTGAAAGGTTGCCAAGGGGCCAGATTTTTGTATCATAATCATTGTACATTAATTGTAAAAATTCTGTAAATATATTGTATATATCAATCAGAACAGTCGTCTGTGTTTTTCACTCTAGTACGTCACAATACCTTACTGTCGTAAGTTGGAAGGTCTTAAGATTCTCATTGGCGATAATCTTTCAACACACCTTTCTGTGACCTCTGTTAAATTGTGTCAAGAGAACAATATCAAAATGGTGTTTTTGCCCTCGAATTCCACACACCTTACGCAGCCACTCGATGTCGCATTTTTTCGACCCTTAAAACAGAAGTGGAGAACAATCCTAACTAAATGGAAGATGGGACCTGGAAAAAGGGAGTGTTCAGTGCCCAAAGATAAATTTCCACGACTTTTGACTCAACTCATGCATGGAATTGAAATTAACGCTGGTGAGAATATAAAAGCAGGTTTCAAGAAATGTGGAATTCTTCCATTTGACCCAACGAAAGTGATTGAACGGGTGCCATCAGTTAATGCGAATGATGGTCCTCCACTGGCCAATGATGTAGATCACGCTCTAATCATGCTTTTGCAGGAATTGAGAGGGAGTGATGAGCCGAAATCTTCTCGAAAACGGAGAACCAGAATAAATGTAGAACCTGGAAAAAGTGTCAGCATTGATGAGAGTGACCTTGAGGATCAGTTTGACTTGCACGATCCCAATCTTCAACATTTGGAACACGACAGTGGTGACAATAGTGCAGACAAAGACATCTCTAGTCCCGAGGAATCCTCCAATGACGCTGCCAATCGCCATGAAGACGCAACGAAAGTCATTTGCGACTTTTCTCCTTTTGAAGTCGCTCCAACAGATTTTGTGATCGTAAAATTCGACACAAACAAGCGTGTCAGAAGATATATTGGCCAAGTAGAATCTGTTCTTAGCAGTGGCGTTGTACAATTAAAATGCCTCCGCAAGCGAGTTGGCAGGAAACAAGTGGTTTTTGTCTTCCCTCAAGTTAATGACATTAGTGAAGTCAATCCTGTTCAAATTGAGAGGGTAATCAAACCAACCCAAATCCAACGAGGTCAATACAGATTTCTAGTGGATGCAACTCATTTGGAATGATTTTTGCAATAGTTTATTACCAATTTACAGTTACGTCAAAAGTCTTTTTTTCCAATATTTTTTTGTAAATTTTCTGAGTTGGGCCAATAAAGTATTTTTTCACGCTATACTTATTTTTTCCTCTCTCAACCTGGCAGTACAATCGACTATTAGTAGGAACCAGAAGACTCTGAACCAGTTTTTATTTTGACCCAGGTCGAGACTATTGGTCATTTCTACGTGCGTTTAGGAGAAAGCGGGATATTCTTATAGATGATTCTATTCACCCCAACTTGCGGACCAATAGGATCAGGGGTTAAAAACTGAATTAATCCTTTCAGGATAATAATTGGACATCAGAGAAATGGTTACTTTGCAAATAGAGATTAAGACCCATAAAATGGACAGGTTTGATTTTTTTTATAACAACACGTCTTTGCACAATTAAGTGTTCAATTCAGAAAGTGATCCTATTCCCCCCAAATTACGGTAACTCAAACTTACACTATTGTGGTAAATGTATGCATTGTACTAAAAAGAAACCAATCGAAACTCATCTATTGAGTTCCCGGTGAGACGTTTGTTCCAAAAATATCCTGTCATCCAGGCACGTGCAATCCACAGACAACGACACTATGCACGTAATTCTAGCTACTCTACCCATGTTGCACCTATACAAGCGGCAGTGTTTGAAGTTGTGTTGTGCGTGAGTCAAGAGCTTCGCTATCTTCAAGAAAACTTGTGACACTTCTCATACATACTTCGATTTTAGCACTCGACATTATCATGTACTGAGTTGAAATCTGCACTTTAATGAATACGATGAAGTATGTGAATTTGTGCTAAATGTTGGGGAAAATCTGAAAATAACGAAAAATTCCGGTTTCCAAATAAAATTCCAGGTTTTTTCCCGGTTCTTCCAGGCTTTTCCCAATTCCCGGTTTTCAAGGATTCCAGGTTCACTGGCCACCCTGTCCGTAGTAAATACATAATAATATGCACGACTTATTAGAGAAAAAGCAAAAAATATACACACACACACACACACGCACGCACGCACGCACGCACGCACGCACGCGCGCGCGCGCACACACACACACACACACACACTTGTGATTTATAATTCACGAAACTGTTATCTTCCTTCTCAACTTTCTGATTCTCCTACAATTATAATAATTATGAAACTTCATCTTTTTATCCGAAGCCGAAAATTTAAATTTATTCTGTGCGTGTGAATTAATCTGCCCATTGTCGAACCAAGGTGTAGGTTGTTGTTCTGTGGTACCATTACGCGACGGGCAGTCGCCCCTTCACCGCCACCTGACGCAAAGAGCTGGGGGCAAAAGAGCCGTGGGGAGGAGGTGAGGGAATTCCAAATCCGATTCGGCACTGAGACTGTGGTTCGCAAACAGACAACTTCGTGAATACCCTTACAAAGTTCACTAATACTGATTAGCTCGCAGCCGTTTTTCGCGTCATACTTCCTGTTTCACCTGCGCTTTCGCTGCCACTGTTCATTCTTGAGCCACGAAGTCACCTCAGTTTACAGGACTCGTTCGAAGGATGACGGGTAAAATCGGACACGTACAATTTTTCAAGATAAAGTCAGTACTATACTCCGGTTACACAGAATATGAGAACATCTGCCCCAGTTGCAGCACAAGTGGTGTGATCTGTGGAGAAAAAAAGTGATACCACAAATGGCACAGACTTTCTCGTACTAATTCGTTACTAATTTCTTTGGTCTCGGCTATCTTTTCGGTATTGCCCCACCCTCTTCCCAGCTGCCATCCATTGCCAAAGATAATTTTTTCACATTTTCTCAAGTATTCAATTTCGTAATGAAACATGACTTTAAGAATATTATAGAAGAGTAAAACTTCGTCATATATAGAAATTTTCGTTGAAAACTTTTGAGAAAATGGCGTTTGAGCGTTTCTGAAAATGCAGAACTTCGAACTCATTTTCACAGAATACTTTTGAGTTTTCGAGAAACTTTATAAGGCATCATTTAAAGCACATGTACTCACAAATGCAATAATTAATACAAGTCGGCGGTAATGTGAATATTAAGGACGTGAGAGAAATGTCAAAAAATGACAATTGTGCATGTTTTAGAAAAACGAATAGAGCAAAATGGCGTTGAATGTCAATTATACAATACAATTAGCACCATTACTACCAAAAGTTTAAAGAAAAAAATCGAAGCAATTTTTGAGAAATTTTTGTTTTTAATATTTTTTTATGTAAATATTTCACGCAATAGTGCACGAAAACTAATAAAATATTCAAAGAAAATTGCACAACCTCAAGGAAAGAACTATTTTGGGAGAACAAATTTCATTTGAAGAAAGTAATCTGTATCTTCAATACTGGAGTTATGAGGAGACGCCGAGAAAAATTCAAACGTTTTCAAAATTAAAAAGTTAACAGTAAACATCGGAGCTATGCCATCATGAAAAGCGTATTTCAATTTATTCTTACAACAAATTTATAGAAAACTCCAATTATTTCTTTCACGAAGTAGCGTGGATGATATTGTAATAATAATATAACTTTTAACAAAAATATAGCTTTTCTTTCCACACATGCTTCTCCAGAATTTTGTTAAGAAAGTTTTATAGTGGACATGAAATATCGTTAATTTTAATTGCATATTAAAGGTAAAAATTCACAATTTTTAGGACATAAATGCATATTTAAAAAAATATTTCAAGACTTTTTTAGGACATAAAAATCCTTTTCCAACTAATAACCTTCGCGGGCCACAATAAATGGCATGTGGCCTGCGTGTCGCCAGTTGGACAACCCTGGTTTAGACGCGAGCGTTGACCATGGACGGACAGACGTTTTGCTGTCAATCGATTTTTCGTTTTTAAAGATCCACAAAACACGGATTCTGGCTACACCACGTGATAGATAGAGGACGTAATTTACAATATAGAGGAACATGATCTATCCACTTTTTGGTTACCTGGGCCCGTCACTATGAGTTTGTCCGTCGAAAATTCGCGGAACGATTATAATACTTTATTTTCTTACGAAGTAACGACGAGAAAGTAAAAACAGCCACCACTGCAGTAAATAATGTAAGTACCCGCCTAGCCTATTGTTTTTTTAATTTTCCAGCATTTTAGACTTTTTTCCATTGAGTCCCTGAAGAGTGGGAAAAGGTTTTACTGAAGGTAAAATATTGAAGGTAATAATAGGTCTATAATTCGATGTATGGTTTATGTCACCAGCTTTACTGTTTGGTATTATTTAGAAGGATTTTCATTCAGTAGGAAAAGGCCCTTTCTGAAGAGATTTATCAAAAATCAATTTCAAAATATGCACAAACACAAATTCACAATTTTTGAGAAATATTGCAGAAATGTCATTTGGTCCTGCATTGCATTTCAATTCCACATTGTTAATCTCTAAAAATCTCCCTCACCTATATCAATGCTGTCAACCACATATAGAGATTTGTCAACCAGCTCACACTTGTAGATTTTGTTTCTATGTTCTCAGTAAAATGTGGAGAAATAATTAGCAAAGCCATTTATGATAGAAAGATTATCAGTAAATTTTCTTATCCCATTGCATCATATTAGGTTATCCTCTATTTTTTTAATACAATTTTTTAAAATCTTTTATAGAAGAAACAAGGTTATTACATAACTTCACAAAATCTCTGACAGCCAATCTTTTGCATTCAATACTCAAATAACAAACTAGAGGTGCTACAGATGGCAAAAATTTTCTCATACCAAATTTTTCTAATTTCCTTGGCGTTGTCTGTCTTGATGGTCTCGCTCAATTCCCTGGCCAGCTGTCATCTATCGCGTTCCAAAGTACATTTGACAATTTCTCAACTTTTTGCTTTCCTAGTAGTACAACTAAATCATGACTTCAGGAATATTGAAGAGTAAAAACTCGTCCTAAATAGACGTTTTCATTGAAAAATGCGTAATCGTTTTATGGCGAAAACGGCGATGAAGCATTAATGTAAATGCGAAATTTGAAACACTTTTTCACAGGAATCTATTGAGTTTTCGAAAAACTTCATTTGAAGCACTTACACGCACAAATGTAATAATGCATACAAATCGATGGAAATGTCCATATTAACGGCGTGAGACGTAATAAAAAAATACATTTGTCGTTTTTGAAAACAAAACAAAAGAATACAGCAATATGCGATTATGTCATGGTTAAAGGTTCATTTGACACTAACCCTAGCAAAAATTTAAAGAAAAAATTGGAGCGGTTTTTGAGAAAATCTTGTTTTTGTAATTTTTTAAAATTGCAAATATTGCACGCATAATTGCACGAAAACTACTAAAATTTCCAAACAAATCTACATGACCTTATTGAAAGAACTATTTATGAACAACAAATTTCATTTGAAGGAAAAATCTGTCTTCAATTTTAGTTGTAGGAAGACACCGAAAAAGTTCGAACTTTTGCAATTTTCGAAAATTCAGAGTTACCAGTGAAAATGTGACCTGTGCCACCTTTATCAGTGTATTTTACAAGAAATTTAAAGGAAAAAATTGGAGCCGTTTTTGAGAAAATTTTGGAAATGTCCGGGGAGCTTCACGTAAAGTATCCCCAAATTTTAATGAATGTTTTTCAAAAATTTCAAAGCTTCAACTAGAGACAGATTGACATGGGATTCTTCAATTTGGAAGAGATCGTACGTATGGTTTAGGTGCGAGTAGTGTTCACAGACGGACAGACGTTTCGAAGAAAACAACACATTTCCGGAATCAGGGGACCCCAAAACGTGAATTTCCGTTGAAATCTCGAAATCAATTTTCCGCAGCATTACATAAACTTCTCTATACTACGTATATTACTCCCGTATATACGTACGTAACGAGAAAGTAAAAAGTGTATTAGTAAACAGATATATAGTTACACGCGTGCGTGTAGATACTCGCGCAACTTTTCTTGAACGATATATTGAAAAAATTCGAGCGGAGTGGGGATATTAGTTACAAAGTCGGCCACTAGAGTATTTACAGTAATGACAACCTCTGCAAAATCAAAGTCAAACCTGCTACATGTGCGGTCAGGTCATCACTCTGGGTAGGCAACAGCAGGGACAGTAGATAGGAGTTTGAGGTATCTCCTTTGAAGGTCCTGGACCTGCCTCAGACATTTCTGTAGATAATGGTAATAAAGCTGAACAGAAATTCTCGACTATGAAAGCAACTAGCTCTAACTAGCTTCTGTTTCGCGCCAACCAAGTTTTAATGCTTGGAATGTTGTCATCAGTGCTCGCTGCGAGCATTTGCCTTCAACTGTTTATAGCTCAAGGGAGGGGGAAGCAAGGTCATCGTTCAAGAAAAGTTGCGCGTATAGTATAGTTAGTTATATGCGACTTGAAAGTCTTGTACTTCCAATGAGCTTCTTTCTTGGGTGTGATTATTTCTTTAAGTTCCCCACTGAACCAGGATGGAAAATTTAGTTTCACCAACTTTTTCTGGGGTATATAAAGATCAATGCATTGAAGAACATAAGAATAAAATATTTTGACAGATTTGTCGAGATCAAAATTCTGAGGCAACTAACAAGAATGCAGTTCACTAATTCATCTCTCAAATGTTATAACTGATCGCAATGTAATAATGTGAAATCAGAGTTTACTTTAACATTATCAGAACACTTTGTTCTTAAGTAACGAAATGTCAAGATTGTGGCTGTTGAAAATGGACGTTTATGATCACGGTCAAATTTGTTCAATCTAAAACAATTCTTGATATTTGTTTGTGTGTTGCCTATACTTGAGTTTTTCTAACGTGGCTGCTGAGGGTAACTTCTCTAAAATAGAATTGGGCACGACTTTTTGCGTCTTTTTTGGTCTTGCCGCAAGATGTCGCATGATCGCGCCCGCACCATTCAGTGCTGCAGATCAAGCGACTCTAGCGGCAGGACTGAGAATGACTCAAAAAGTCGGGTCGAATTCTATCTTGGAGACACTACCCTCAGCCGCCACGTTAGAAAAACCCAAGTATGAAGCAAACAACTGATTTTATATAATGTCGATGTGCTGAATTCACAATTTCAATCTGTTTTCTTCTATCACGTAAGGTTTTCTTGCGAAGTCACTTTACATGTATTGTATAATTGCGCGAATTTCATCACAAACGTTTTCATAATACTTTATTTTAAAGAAAAACAATACACAACTTGCTGAAATTAATGTGTATTGTTGTTAATACAGGTCACTAGAGTATTTGTGTTTTATTTTGCCGTGTTTTCTTCACTGTTGGAAACACAAACATCACACCCATTGCTTTTTCGTTGAGAAAGTACTCCTGTTCCTTCAACATTTTGCACCCGCTGCTTCTTACTTGATAAATACTCCTGTTCTTTTTTCTTTTGTTTGTCTTCAATTATTTCACGCTTTAACATCCAACAATACTCTGCAAGCATACTGATGCTCCAGCGTCCCTGGTACCTTCTTTTGAGCTCTAGCCCATCCTTGTCAAGTTGTTCGCCTTGTTCTTCGCTCAAGATACAATTGGGCACGACTTTTTGCGTCTAGATTTTCAGGGAAATAATCTAGATGAGAAAACAGGAAATGTACTCATACTCATGCTACAACCAAGTTCCTCGTATGTTTCAAGCTTGTTAGCCACAATGTTGCTTTAATTGGGATCCTTGTTGTTACCAAGAAATTTTGAAACTTCACAGAAAGATATCCATGCTGCTTTTTTCTTTTATTCCATAGAGTTTTTAAATGCTGCATCTGACTTTTTTATATCAATATCATTAAATATACCATCATTAATTTTGCTTTAGAGAATATTGGGGATTTCTCACATATGTACTTGAAACAGTCTCCTTTCTTATTTTAAGCATCTACGCATTGTTTCATTATGCCAAGCTTCATGTGGAGAAGTGGCAGCAAAACTCCACAAGGACTCACAAGGTTTTGGCATAAACCATTCTTACAATTGACTTTCAAACGTTCTCGAGGTGACCAGTCTTTCATATTCCAGTGATCAACTCATGCCCTGCTATCCCACAAGCAAAGAAAGCACGGACATTTGGTAAAACCATATTGTTGTCCCAGCAGCATTACAAGAACTTTAAAATCAGCACCAACATGCCTGTTGTTTTCACTGTAGTTTACTCACAATAACATTAATTGCAAATTTGCGTATGGTTCTTCGAGGATCACTGAATAGGTAACAGATATTGAACCAAAAATGTTTCCATTATGAAGGAGAGCACCCTCTAAACATCTCTTGAATGCATTAGTGAATAGTTTCCACTCACTTGGATTATAGTTCGGAAGCCCAAGTTTTATAATAATCATCAGGCTATCCCAGGTACATCATACCCATGGGTAAAATGACTCTCCGAACTAAGGGATACACTATTTGCTATTTATTTTTAGAATTATACCCCTTCACATCACACGATCAGAAGTAGCAGTCATTAATATAGTTTGACTGCTCTCTCTCCAAACCATAGGTATTCCAAAATATTGCAACAGTCTTTTGCCACTGATCCTATGACGAAGATCTTCAATGCACACTTCACATAATTTGTGGGTTGCCCAAATGTTTTCTTTGGTCTCCTTTGTTGATTAAAAAATAGGCAACATGTGTTGACACACGCGAATTCATTTTCGGCCGCCCAGCGCGGCCGGCGGCGGGCTGCGCGTCCGTCGTTGGCCCTGTCCTTCAATGCCGCCGCTGCCGCGCCTGTTTTCACCGCTGCTCGGCAGCCGCCCCCAAAAGGAAGCGCGCGGGGTTTTCAGAACACTTGTTCGCGGTTCAAAGATTTATCGGTGAAATGGAGTGCGCGGTTTATGAGTTTATTGCCACTCCCAGCTGGACCGGCCTTCCTGCGCCTCGCGCGCCCGCATCTCTTGTCTCGGGAGTGAGGACCCACAGCCGCCCAAGGCCCCCACCCCTCCGCGACCACCGTGTGGGAGGGGCGGTTTTCTATATATTGGTTGTGAACCACCGCGACCATAGGTTCATTATGTTTTCAACAAGCTAGATTCGCGCAGGCATTTTGCTCGTCAGACGTGAAAGTTCGTCGCGCGGGCTCACGGGGATACTCGCGTTGAAGTAACATTGACTTGTGCTACACTGGCAGTCGGCATTTGTGCCTTGCCAGTTATGTCGCACCGCATCATCAATCAGGGCTACAGGCTGCCCATCTCGCCGTTATCTAAAGCTCCAAGCTGCTTAACAGCATATGCCTTTCTGGCATAATTTCGAGTCACTCACGCGATCGCGGGGCCATTGCCAAATTAGACCACGGCGGCTCACATAGCCTGGTCATCGTGCCCGGGCACTTGGAGCGTTCGCTCAGCAGATGCAGAATGACGTGTGCATTACGCCCGCATCGCGGCGAGACTCCAGGCTCCAGCTCCGGCAACAACCTTCGCATACCAGGTACCTGCCTCTGTCGTGGAGGGTGCCGAACTAAGAAAGTTATTCGAATTCAAGATCTGTATCAAAAAATGCGCATTAATTAATTGCAATTTAACTTCGATTTTCATTCATTTAGGCGTAGAAACTTGTATATAGTTATTTTTGCTTTTCTTAATTAATTTTATCAACCTTTGTTTTTGTAAACTACTAATTTGGTTTTAGAATTAGTTTTCTTTTTATTAATAATTCATCGTTCGGGCTCGGCATGTATTTGTAAATACTAGAAGTTATAATTGATTTGTATTTTCTTAGATTGTAAGTTTATTTATTTTGTTCCAAGAGGCATAATCACTCTCCTTTGAACTTTCGTATCATTAAATTAATATTAGTTCAATTTCTTCTCATTCAATATTTCGGCCGAATCCTATCATTTTCCTCTTACGAGGTGGTCCTCCAGCCCTCTTCCTTTAGTAGCCCTCTGGCTACATCGCTGAGCTTCCGGAGGTCGATATGTGTATTGTGTGCACTTAGCTAACAGTTGAGTCCACGCTGTTAGCACATCGTCGTGCGTGGCGCCGTGTGAGAGGTGGGTACCAGGTGAGTACTGCATCTGCACGCGCTCAGACGTCACACACGCACGTGCGCGCACACACATGCACGCACGCGCAAACACACGCACGCGCGCACACACGCACACACACACAGGGGTCCAAGGGGAGGTGATGCGATTACAAGTCTCTCGGAAGAGAGTCTCCTAGCCTCTATATCCCAACTCCGCTCTCACCTTCAAGAGGTGGACCCTGTCGAGTCGAGTAACCCGTGCCAAGGTTGTGGTAACCAATCCCATCGACGGTACTGGTCGACCAACACACGAAAGGGGGTTCTGACAAGTCACCCTGTCGGAATGGCAGGTAACCGCCGTACTGGAGCGCCCCGAAAGTATGTCGGGATACGGTCTGGTTGGTTACACCCCTGACCCAGGGTAAAGGGTGAAGCCGGGGGAGCCTGTAACCCCTAAGCGACGTGTCCCCAGGTGGCGAACAGGGGAGGAATCTCTAGATATAGAGGTCGAGGCAATTAAAATACCTCTCACGAACCAACAGGTAAGGAAGGACACCTCGGTCAAAAAACCAATATGGAAGGTCTTTTGGGATCTCAGTTTACGGTGCAGGGGCCCGGATCCCCAGTACCGGCGTCTGTTGGGAGTGAGCAAGCGGGCTCCCAGGCGTCGTCAACCAGTGACCGCAGTACTTCAGCAGTGGACCACTGGGCTGCTGTAGTATCCCTTGCTACTAGTGATGATCATGCGAAACAACAGGCATTGTGTAGCCTAGAGAAGAAAATAACCGAGCTTCTCAATTTTGTTAAGCCTCGTCATAATGTTCATGGTGAGATCAAAAAATTGGCGTATTCGATCCAGACGCACTTTAATGAGGTGGTAGCACTGCAAAAAGGAGGATCACTCAGACCAGATCCTCAGTGCAACAAACCCACTGGGAAAGAAGAGTGTACTCAGACGTCCCCTGAGAAGGTGGCTGCGGGAGTACTCGTAACGAGAAGCGATCCTTCGCGGAACCGGAACTCCCAGGTGCCCAAGGTAAGGAAGGAGACTGCGAAAAACGCAGATAAAATCCGGGCAGAAATACCCTCTCCGAAATACCACGAGAAGAGCCCGAGTGGGAAGTGGTCACTCGTAAGAGAACGCGTAAGCGTTCTAATACGCGGAAAAGGCCACCCAGACCAGATGCCCTGATGATAAAGAAGGACACGCTGACGTACGCGGACATCCTTAAAAAAATGAAAACTGACCCTGAGCTTAAGGATCTGGGCGAGAATGTCACGCACATCCGGAAGACAGCTGGCGGCGATCTCCTTCTGCAACTGAAGCGGTCTGCCGGAGGCCAAACAGATTTTCAGTCCTCTGTAAAGAAGGTGTTTGGATCGGACGCTGATGTGAGGGCTCTCACTCACACCGTGACTATTCAGGTGAAGGACCTGGATGAGGTCACAACTAAAGAGGAAGTGCATAGGGCTCTGGTGGACAAACTTCCCGAAGCCAGTGATCTCCCAGCTACTGTGGTCAAATCCCTAAGACCATCCTATGGTGGAACACAGGTAGCAATAGTCAGCGTTCCTGTTGCGGTGGCTAACAAATTGTTGGCCATCCGTAAAATAATAGGATGGGTGTACTGCACTCTGCGTGAGAAGATCCCCCTGAGGTGTTACAGATGTTTGGATTTTGGACACCTCAGAAAAGCATGTAAAACTCACATGACCGGTCCAACTTGTGCATGAATTGTGGTGGTGATGATCACCTTGCTAAGTCATGCACAAATGACGCAAAGTGCTTGCTTTGTGAAGAAAAGGGGAAACAAGGCAGACATGCTACTGGGTGCAGCAGGTGTCCATCGTACCAAAAAGCGCAGAAAGCAATAACGGATAGAAAATGAGAATTATACAACTCAATCTCAACCATTGCGCAGTCGCCCAGGATATCCTGGCATTGTCGGTTAGGGAATGGGAGGCTGATTTAGCAATAGTATGCGAACAGTATACTAACCGTGAAGATACAGCGTGGGTATCTGACCTCCACAACCAGGCGGCAATCTCGGTCTGTGGAAAACACACATTCCAGCAAGTAATGACGAGACCCGGAGCTGGATTTGTCTGGGTAAAAATCAACGGCGTTTACATCTACAGCTGTTATGCCTCACCAAACGCGACAATGGACGAGTTTGAGCAGTTCCTCGACCGCTTAGTGTACGATGCAAGAGGACGAAGCCCCTTGGTGATAGCTGGAGATTTCAACGCCTGGGCGGTTGAGTGGGGTAGTTCGTCTACTAATGAGCGAGGTCGAGCAGTTCTGGCATCCCTCTCCCTTCTGAATGTAGAGCTCGCCAACACAGGAGACATATACACCTTCAGCAGAGGGGGCGTGGGATCTGTTGTGGATCTGACGTCAGATAATCTTTTGAGAATGGGAGTGTCCTCGAGAGTTAGTGTACACTATACCTACAGTGACCACCAGGCACTTTTGTACGAGGTGAAAAATCAGCGGAGGGATAATTTTGCACCGAAATATCAGCCAGCTGGGTGGAAAGCAAAAACGTTCGACGAAGTTTTCCGACAATGTTTGGAGACGATAGTGCCAACAGGTACCGCAGATGACAAAGCTGGGCAGGTGATGAAATGGGTAACCAAAGCCTGTGATGCGGCTATGTCTAGACGGGGCGCAATCTCTCGACGTTCACCAGTTTACTGGTGGAATGAGGAAATCGCTCAATTACGACGGAGGTGTCTTCGAGCCAGAAGACAGTACCAGAGAGATCGTGGCAGAGATAACTTTCTTCAATTGCAAGAGCAATACAAACTCGCTCGAAGCCAGTTGAAGATAGAAATCCGCAAGAGCAAACGCTTATGCGCCAAAAGCCTGTGTGGCGAGGTGGAAAATCTCCATGGGGTAGGCCGTTCAAGACGGTCATGAGTAGGTTAAGACAACGGCACCTACGTTCTCCAACTTGCCCCAATATGCTGCTCAGAATTGTGACAGCCCTATTCCCGAGCCACCCCGGTGACTCAGTCAATATAGCGTTATCTGAGCGAGAAATAATTCCTCCAGTCACGCAAGAAGAAATTCTGCACGCAATCAGCAAAACAAAGGCTCCCGGACCGGATAACATTCCCAATATTGCCCTCAAGACTGCGATACTCGCGCAAACCATCTTTGTGGATCTTTATTATTCTTGCTTGAGGGAAGGGGTGTACCCAGAAAGATGGAAAAACAGCGCCTGGTGCTCCTCCCTAAGGGGAATAAATCTCCCGAAGATCCATCATCATACCGGCCATTGTGTATGCTTGACACAGCTGGCAAGGTTCTGGAGAGAATTATTAGTACCAGACTGGAGAAAGCTGTGGAGGGAGGAGGCCTTTCGGAAAATCAGTATGGTTTCCGCAGAGCCCGCTCGACTGTTGACGCAGTCCAGCTTGTCATTAACACCGCCCGACATGCAATTGGAGGAAATAGATGGAAGAGAGGCCCAAAACAGTACTGTGCTGTCGTTACGTTGGATATTAAAAATGCATTCAACTCGGCCAGGTGGAGTAATATTCACCAAGCTCTCCGCAGATTTAAGGTGCCAATGTACTTGAGGAAGATTGAGGCCGAATATCTGAGTAATAGAGCCCTGATTTACAATACAAATAATGGGCCGAAAATACATAATATCACGGCCGGTGTCCCGCAAGGGTCGGTATTGGGTCCACCATTATGGAATGTGATGTATGACGCGGTCCTTCGGCTTCCCCTCCCAGAAGGCACCAGTATTATTGGTTTCGCGGACGACATTGCTATCGTCGCCGTTGCGAAATACATTGAGGAAATTGTGAATATTTGCAACGAAGCGATCGCTATTGTTAGTCAGTGGTTGAAGTCCTCAGGGATGCAGTTAGCTGAGCACAAGACTGAGGTTATCCTAGTCACTAGTAGGAAAAAGAGATTGATTGATTTTTTCGTGTTTCCGGGCGCGTCAACTGCTTCGGTCATTAGTCCCGTTAGTGTAGTGCATGTTTTTTCTCGGGGGATGGCGAGATCCGGCGCCGACCTACCGTCGGCTAGTGGGGCTTCCCCCTAACCAGGACTCTCCCGCCAGCGGGGCACCGCCCCAGCCGGGACAAGCTCTAAACTCCCGACCGGCCTCCCGGAGTATGTGATAGTGTAGTACATGTTAGTGTAAGTGTGTGTGTGTAAGGGGAGAGGATAGGACAAGGAAGAGGAAGGACAGATCGCGCGCGGTCCGTGGCCCGTTTTGCAGGGTACTGCTCCGGCATTCGCCTGGTGTTGATCGGAGAAACCACGGAAAAAGAGAGAAACCATCACTCTCAAAGTTGGAGACCACCGTATTGCGTCACAGCCGTCGATCAAATATCTTGGTCTCATTATTGACGCCCCTCTGACATTTCCTGACCACCTGAAGTACGCCAGCAATAAAGCTGCGGTAATTAATCCAGCACTGTCGAGACTAATGCCCAACATAGGGCCCTGTCGGGAGACACGGAAGCTTCTGGCCTTGGTTGCGAGGTTCGTCTTGCTCTATGGAGCCCCAGTATGGGTCAACTCCACGTCGACAAATAGTTACATCCGAGGGATGACGTCAGTGTACAGGTTATCAGCATTGCGGGTAGCTTGTGCATTCCGCACTGTGTCAAACGATGCAGTGTGCGTCATAGCGGGGATGCCTCCTGTCGATATCTCGGCGCAGGAGAGACGGAGGCGATATCACAAAAAAGAGGAGATCCCAGACTGCTCGACAACACTGCTCCAATGGCAGGATCGATGGGACAAGTCCATTAAAGGAAGATGGAGGTACAGCATGATTCCCTCCATTGCACCGTGGATCAACCGTAAACACGGCGAAGTAAATTTCTTCTTGACTCAGCTGTTGTCTGGACATGGATGCTTTCTGGCATATCTCCACAGGTTCAAGCTGGAGGATACCCCATTCTGTCCACTATGTGAACCTGCTGTGGAAGACGCCGAGCATGTGTTCTTCCAGTGCCCGCGGTACCATCTGCAGCGACGGCACGTTATGCGTATACTCGGGATCGACCCGCTGACACCCGAAGCAATGGTTGGGTGCATGCTCGCCTCAGAAACCAACTGGGATGCGGTGAGCGCATATGCGCAGACCATAATAGCTGAGCTCAGGAGAATAGAAAGGGAAAGAAGGGAAGTCGATTGACCCTCCTTTGATCCTTCCTACGTTTTGGCGAAGAGAAGTGGCTTGTGACTAAGTCACTCTAATCGACTCCCCGTGATGTAATGCCTGGCGGCGGTTCCGCGGGGAGGATGGAGGTTGGTTTTAGTGGGTAAAAATCTCACACTATCATGTGGTACGGGCCATATGGTGTCTTTTGAAGATTTCCACCTACCCTCGTAAAAAAACAAAAACACACACACGCCCGCCCGCGCGCGCGCGCGCGCACGCACGCACACGCACGCACACACACACGCGCACGCACACACACACGCGCGCACCCACACGCGCGCGCGCACACACACACACGCACGCGCGCGCGCCCACACACGCACGCACGTGCCCACACACACGCGCGCGCGCACCCACACACGCGCGCGCGCACCCACACACACGCGCGCACCCACACACGCGCGCGCACCCACGCACGCACACGCGCACCAACACGCACCCACACACACGCACGCGCGCGCGCGCGCGCACACACACACACACACACACACACACACACACACACACACACAAGTGCTCTGAATCATAGGTAGATGACCGATGCAACCTGGTAAATATACTTTTGTACTGAACTACAAATTCACAATGCAGCTTGAAACTGACTTCTTTCCAGATGACATACTCTAATGAAATGCGAGAGAAACTAAGGCTACTAATGTATGTTTTCATAAAGATAAGACGAGCCTGTCACCAAGGATGGGCTATCTACATGGGATAATGGCAAAAGTGCATGTAATTTCACTCTAAATTCCTGAGACACTTGCACCCTGTATCAGACAAGAATCATCTGGTGCCCTTCGTGATTACTATAACACATTAAAAGCATTCCAAATACATTTGGTTTTCAAATCCTTACATTTTAAAACTACACATGGTAAAGTATTAGAATTAGTATAATTATTCTTTGGGCACATGAAAATTATGCAAAAAGGAAAATAAAAAATAAATAAATACATTGATACAAGTGATATGAACTTTCTGGCTTTGAATTTGATTTTAGCATGCTAAAAATACATCAAAAACATTAAAACTTCGGAGGCAGTAATTTCATCACAGATTCATCAGTCCAATAACTTCACCCAAAATTTTCAAAATCAATCCTACATCAATTTCTTTCGTGTCAATTAATCAGAGCTCATAGGTTCATTGAAATTGTATATAATTAAATTGTTCCAATGTCTCAATCTCTCCGTTATCTCAACAATTGTGTGAAAATCAACCACATTGGCTACCTTCATCCTGTGACTGATTTTCATGATTAATAAAATTCTTGAGTTTCTCAACTTCAGTCATTAATTTAGACAGGTCAGATAAAATTCTCAGCAAATACCTCAAACTTTCTGCAGTAATTGGGAGAAGAAAAAAAATTTCAAGAACTTTCCAGAGTTGTCTGCATACCTTGTTGCTGGCGCTATATTTGATGCACGGAACCTCAACTTCCATCATGAATTCAAATCCACACCCACCAGAGGAAAAAAAACTATAAACTAAATCAATTCCAGAAGAGCTGGAGCAAACATAGAGATAGAAACCTCACAGATTCCAGCTAAAAAGGTACTTACGTCACGAACTAGGATTGAGGTTGGGGGCATGCATGACTGATTGCTCTAAACGACCCCATATGAATACAAAAATTACAACATTAACATACAATTTTGACAGAAATTCAAAACAAATTAGTAATAAATTTACCATAGAATTGATCATCTTTACACCTAGTCTAAATACAGGAGTATCAAGCAGAGGATATCAAATACATTTGAAAAGTTTACATTTAATAAGTGAACTACCACATAACTGATTGAACAGTGGTTTTTAAATGTGTATGATTTTCCCTGGAGATATGTGGTTTTCAGGAATATGTAAGCAGCTTTCAAAGAAATCAAACACAATTTGCCAAATATGCCCGATAGCAGAAGGCCATTGAGTGATAACAAAATACACTGATATGAACTATGATACTGTGGGCAGGCTGTAGGGTGGACTCCAAGGCAGGTGTGTTTCACCATGTACCTGTGCTACAATTGCTCTAATAAAATCTAAAATTTTGAACCTCTTTCTTAAATTTGATTTTCAGACATATCATAAAAAGATAATTACTTAAACATAGCCAAAAGATGTAACATAGCAATTACAAATTACTTACTAGTTTTATCCTTTCCTTCACTTCAATAAATGCCAGACAATAAACACTATCACTTGAGAAATTCAGTTTGAATGACATAAGAGCATTTCATAATAAACCCAGTAAACATCCAATTACTACATGGATTGAAACTTACCACACTTCTCTTCCAATAACTGTTTGGCATAAACAACTTGTGACTCAGGACACCCATCTTCTGCTAGTTGACTTCGTAACCGACGTAGAGAACCTCTAGGACCATCTCCATGCAAATAAAGAAAATATAATTAGTAAGTCTCATATATTAAAGTAAAATTTAATACCTTTTTTGTACTAAACACATCAAAATATTTGGGGATGGAAACAAATGTTTTAATCTTATTCACATTCACATTTGTACACATTTCAGTTATAATAATAATAATAATAATAATAATAATAATAATAATAATAATAATAATAATAATAGTTAGTATTCAACCATAACTGTAATTAACAAATTAAATTCAAAAGGCTGAATGACAATCTTAACATACTACTAGAAATTAACTTAAAAACTATTCACACATATTCCACACAATTTTAAAGATAATTTCTTTATTTTCAATATAAATAAATAATAATGAATACTTCCAAATGAAAATCACAGATTTTTTTTGGTAAACTGAAGTGGTGTAGAACTGGGCTCCATATTACTCCACAGTCCGTATTGAAAATAGTATTAAACATTGAATAATTAGTTTCATTAATTAAATCATAAACAATTACTGAATTGTTCATCCAATAATGTTGTACAGCAGAACAGAACACACTCCATTTCAAAAACTTAAACTTCTTTTTAAAATAGCAATATTTACTATGAGAAATTTCAACAAGCTACACTCACTGCATACACAAGATTTAAAAGTAATTATTGTAATCACAGTATTTAGGAATGTTGCTGAAACTATTAACATGCAAGTCATCATCATCATAATCATAATAATAATAATAATAATAATAATAATAATAATAATAAAATCTGTAAGTCTAAAAGCAATAAAATTTTATCAAGCAAAGTCTGTCTAGAAATTATTTAAAATTACAGTAAGTTAATTACTACGTCCTCTTACAGTAATAAATTAACACATTTATATTATCTTGATAAATTAAATGCTAAAAATATATATAGTTTACTTGATAAAATACACATAGTTTACTTGGTAACTTACATTACTAATAAAGCATGCAAGTGCTCACAATAAACATTAATATAATTTACATTTTAATTATACAAAGTCACATTATTAAATTAAGAATAAGATTAATAATGCATTGTATTAAGAAACTAGCAGATTATGATACAGTGAAAAAACAACTTACAATAACTTGAATATATTAGGTTAATAATAATTGTAAGTGCTTACAATATCCTGACATATAATTACAATATTTACTATATTATTAAATAGTACATTGTCTTATTAATACTGAATAACTGGTACACAGTGGTCATTCTTGTAGTAGTACATGGTTTTTAATTTCAGGAAAGTTAAAGTGGTTCAGATATCTTATATGGACACACACTAATAAGATGGTGTTTAAACAATGTTTTGAAGTATTTATCATTAGCTAATTTTATGGTGACTGGGAGATTATTAAAAAGCTGACCTGCAATGCAATAATAATCTTTATAAGTTGAAGACTTGTTGGTGAATATCCTGTGATAGTTCGTATGTTCTCTAGTATGATAGTTATGTAGCTCTTTATTTCTCACAAAATATTGATTCTGATTATTTCTCAATAGTAGAATTAATTTGTAAGAGTAGAGTGCTACAACAGTCAGTAATTCATATTTAATAAAGAAATCTTTACAGGACTGTCTTGGATTCAGTTTGAAAATGATTCTGATACATTTCATTAGTAGGACCATTAATCTATCCTCTCTTCTTCTTCTTCTTCTTCTTCTTCTCCTCTTTTTTTTTTGGGGGGGGGGATGTTGTACCTCCCCATATTTCAATACCATATTGAAGTTGTGAGAAGATTATGCCATAATAAATTGACAGCAGTGAGTCTGTTTCCAGGTATCTGGAAAAGTATCTCAAGAGGAATACATTGGAGTTTATTTTATTACAAAGTGTATCAACTTGTTGTAGTAAGTTAAGTTCTGATCTATGAATATTCCTAAAAACTTATGGCAATCAGTTTGATTCACTGATTCATTGTCTACTTCCACTTTTATGTTCGGGTGTTCGTAACTGGGATGAAGCTTGAAATTGATTAATACAGTTTTATCAACATTTAATTTCAATTCATTTATGGACAGATAACTTTTAATTGATTTTATTGATTCAGACAGATTAGTTTCTAGAAGACAAAGATTTTGCCCACTGCTTATTAATGTCATATCATCTGCATAAGAAATCACAGAGTAATCAGAAGAGCTTGGAATATCATTAACATATATTAGAAATAACAAAGGTCCAAGCACAGATCCTTGCAGAACACCTGTGGATATTGTATCAAAATTTGATTTAAAATACTAATAACTACTAATACTGATTTTAAATAATTTTTCATACAAAGATTATGAACAGTATATTGTTTTCTATGCAACATACCAGGAAAGTCAATTCAATAAAGATAGATAACAGGAAAGTCAACAACATAACTAAAGTATTCACATGAAAATTTAAACATACCATGTAAAGTCCATTGCTTTCGACCAGTCCTTATAGGCACAGGTACTACTCCAGCCATTATTCAAAGTACACGTCAAAGATGTGACAATTTCACATTTATCACATAAAATGCTTCTTAAATTTCAAACAACTTTACCAATGTTAAAATTCATGCTCTCTTTTGTGCAGATACTGTGGAACTTGTTGTTTCCTTTTCAACATTTATTTTCTTTTTTCCCCAGTAAATGTAATTTCACAACAGTTTAGCAACCTTCACAGAAAACTAGACCCTTTATTGGGTTTGGGTCACAAAAGCAATCATTGATGACTTCAAACACACAGGTTACATTTTAACTCACGCAGTTGTGTTTTTATTTGAAAGGAGTGACCTGCACAGACCTGCACGCAATAACCATATATATACTTCCATACACACCGATCTCAACACACTGTAACAGTCAAAGCCATACACTTGTCACAATTTGCTAATAATCATAAATACGTCCTTTGCCAGCACTAGTTTATTTTCACTTGGTTGCCTTCGCACAAAAGATTATTGAACAAACCGAACTATAATACAAACGCAATATGTAAATTTGTTCAGTAACCCACCCAACCAGTCTGCAACGAAATTCTCCTCAATTTCAAGAACTATCGATACACGGAATAAATCAAATAGGTATCGAATCTTGACCTATAACAACCAATCAGGAATATAGGATGCAAAGAGTGAGATGGAGAAACAAATGAATGACGGATTGACAGATGGGAAGGGAACAGCTGACTACCAAAAAGCAAGAAGAAACAAAATCAGAGAATTGTGTAACGTGGGAACTCCGGATGGACCAACCGGGGAGTGGAGAAAAAGAAATATGTAGAAAATTATAACTTAATGAAAAGGAAAAATCTAGTCGACCAAGCTGAATTCTGACGAAAATAGAAACGGTGAACTGCTTCATTAGTGCAAATTGAAAATTAATTGTGGTAGTGTATAGTTCTTAAAAGGGGAGGACATTGTTGAGTAAAAGTAAGAAATATTTAAAAGTAATAGCAATTTTGAAATATGATCCCTACAAGTTTGAATTTATAGATCGTTTTATAATGTTCACCAGGCAAGTGATTTTTAATTGAAAATTATGTTATTTCAAATCAGGAATAATTGCATCATGGCTCACAGTGCTCCTCTTATTATTCGTTTGGTTGCATCATCTGTAAGGACTGCAAGGCGTGCAGGAGACATTATCCGCAATGTTATGGCACAAGGTGATTTAAGAATTGTTGAAAAGGTATTGTAATATTTTGTATTAAGCTTTCTAATAGTATTTACACCCATATATTCTTTCTAAACAAATTTTTTTCATAAGGGTAAAAATGACTATCAAACTGAAGCAGATCGGTCCGCACAACAGTGTATTATTAAGTCTTTGGAGCGACAATTTCCTTCCATAACTATTATTGGAGAAGAAGAACAGTCTTCATGTGATGTACCTCATGAATGGATAGTTACGGAAAGTGAACCAGATATACTTTCTTTGGATTGTCCAGAAGAACTGCAGAACATTAGAGATGAAGAGGTATGATTGAGGTGCGTTTGCATTTCAAAACAAGGGTTGTCTTGCTATTTAAATAAAGTCTCTCTTTTCAAAAAATTAATATGTACAGAATATAAAATTTAGAACATATTTTACCCAAAAAATCAATGATTGTTGTCTTTTTATGTAGGTTGTTGTGTGGGTTGATCCTTTAGATGGAACATCAGAATTTACTCAAGGTATGTATCTGCATTTGAACAATACATATTCATACCATTGGTTATTCATAACATCAGTTATTTCACAGAAGCTGAGAAGTTTCTTTTTCTTCTTTTCTTAAAAAAAATTGCAGTTTATTTAAGATTACATTCTCTCTTTATACAATTTTATAGAGACTTGTGTCCCCAAAATGTTTATAGTGTAGTGAAGTATTTCTCTGTTTTAGGATTAGTGGACCATGTTACTGTCTTAATTGGAATAGCCGTTGGAGACCGTTCTGTGGCAGGTGTTATACACCAGCCCTATTATAAAAATGGAAAAGGAGCTAATAGTCAAGGTCGAACTTTGTGGGGAATTCGAGGAATTGGTGTTGGAGGATTTGAAGCTCAAATGGCTCCTAGTGGGCAACGGATTATTGTTACAACACGTTCTCACAGAACTCCTGAAGTACATGATGCAGTAGAAGCACTGCAGCCAGCAAAAGTGATGTATGTTGGTGGTGCTGGGCATAAGGTAAGAGAATATATAAAAAATTTTAATAAATCATCTGAATGTTTCATTTGTGGTATTTTTAGGGTGAATTTATTTCACCAAATATTGAAAATTTGTGAGTGAGTGAAAATTGAAAGTGATTTTTTCTGATCTCTCTTTAATACTATTCTTAAAGTAATATTTTGGTTTTACTGGTAGGAAACCAAAAGTAGAGAAAATTTCAAAAAAATGTACTTCAGGCAGCGATAGATAGCAGCTGGCAACAGGATGGAGTAAGACCGTAAAGGCAGTCTACACCAAGGAAACACTTAGAAAACTTTACTATGAGAAAGTCTATGCCATTCTGTAGTACCACTAGTTACTTTCTCGTCCTTCAGAAGGTACTTCTAAAGAAGAGGAAGTTGTGAAATGCTGCAGGAAAAAAACAGGGAATTTTGGGCAGAAAGAACACTATTACCAGTCCCTGGTAACGAAAAAGTGGTTAAATCCACTAGCTAAATTATAAAAAAAATCCTCTAACACGTTGTGTAACTAGAACCCATGTTTTGTGATTCCTTGATACTGAAAAATCGAATGACCGGAAAACGTCCGTCTGTGAACAACGCAAGTGGTTAAACCAATCAGTGAATTTTCTCCAAAATTGATATTTCCCTTTTGGTCTGGCTGATGTCGCGGCTCCTTGAATTTGAGACCTATATTTGAATGGGAGGGGGGCACTACATGGAGCTCCTGGGACATTTCAAAATTTAAAAAAACATGGCCTCATTGTTTTTTATTAAATTTTGTTGTTGGATAGTGTGAAGGATGTATGTGGGAATGGTACAGGTCTCATTTTCAGGAATAACCCTGATTTTTCAAAAAGTTGCAAAAATTCTAATTTTTTTCAGCATCTTCCTACAACTACAATTTTGAAGATTTTTCTTTTTTAATGAAATGTGTTCATCCAAAACAGTACTTCAAGAGATGTCATGTTCAATATTTCGAAAATATGAGTATTTTTTGCATAATTTTAGATGAAACATAAGTGCTTTCAAAACAATTTTAAACAATTCTTTTTTAGAAATGACTTACAAAATTTGTCTCTCATTTTTATCCTCGTATGAAGCAAAGAACTGTAAAGATAGTAGTGATGGTCCTAATTTGACGCACCTTGAATTTGAACAAAACTAAAACAATGACATTCAAAGGAAAGTATCCTGTGAGAACTAAAATAATAATAGAAGAAAAGCTACTAGAACAAGTAAAATATTTAAAATATTTAGGCTGTTATGTATCTTATGAAAAGGACATTGATGTAGATGAAAAACTTAATAGATTCTGAAGTGTCTGCAGTACAATTCACGGACACATGAAAAAATGAAACTCGGAGAGAGAAAAAAGGGGAAAATTTTTCAGTACTGTTGCTATTCCAGTACTCGCGAATGGAGATGAAACAAGAGTAATGTCACAGAAGGACAAATCCAGGAGCACTCTTGCTTATACAATTTTAGATAAAAAAGAAACCCGGAAATAAGACAGGAATTGAAGGTTGATTCATTGCTGGATACTCTGAGAATAGAAGAAGATGGTGGGAACATTTGCAGGGAATGCCAAACATGAGATTACCGGCAATCGCAATGGATTTTAGATCAGTGGGAAGAAGAGATGTTGGAAGACCAACAGCAAAATGGGCACCAGGACAGGGTCATTAGTGCCTAATCCTTGGAGTGAAGAAGAAGACTCTGTATTTCCAAGAATTAAGAAAAAAAATCATTGTTGTCAGTCATGATGATTGTGTGATATAGATGATATTTTTATGACAGGAAATGGAAGGAAGGTAATAAATTTTAACTTAGAACTAACAAACACACTTTAAGAAGTACACATACTTTTAGAAGTTTTAATCACTAGTATGGAATGAAAAAATTGAAAGCTCATTTAAAATGTTATCAAGGTAGGCTTGTGTGATATTATTCTTGCTTCTCTGCATTATGTTCTGTATATACTGCCACATTTAAATTTATTCATGTTCATTTCATTTCTAAACGTAAGAAATGACTACTCTTACTGACAGTGAAAATAAATGCAGATAAGTACGACCGGCGATTCGTTTGAATACTTTTTTAAGTTATAACCGAGTTCTTAGTACGGTAGAAATTGCAATATTTTAATATTACGTAACTTTTCAATCACGCGAGAAAGTATGTGCTGTTTTAGCTCGTCTAGTTTACTTTCTCGCTACCGCTTGCGCTGTTATGGTTATGAAATGCTGCCAGAAAAAACAGCGAATTTTCGGCAGAAAAACCCATTGCCGGGCCCGATAACAAAATAGTGGATAATGCAGTTCAGAAATGAAAAATAAAAAAAAGCCCTCCAGCACATGGTGTAGCCAGAATCCATGTTTTGTGTGAATTTGGCACCGAAAAATCGAATGACGGCAAAATGTCTGTCCGGTGTATGTGAACAACACTAGCGCCTAAACTATACGTAGTCGTTTTGCAAACTAAATAAACCAGTGACCAGCGATCTAGCTTTTTGGAATTCAAGGTTTTTTCCAGTTTTCCAGGTCTGAGAATATAAATTTTCCATGTTCATTTTCGCACATTAGAATTTTTTCATTCTACCGTTTATGCAGTGCAGAGAAAGTTATGTAATGTTGCGGGAAAAAGCGGCGAATTTCGGAAAACTCTTACTGCAAGGCCCTGGTAGCGAAAATGTGTATAAATCTAGTTGTTAAATTTAGAAAAGAAATCCTCTAATACGTGGTGTTGTCAGAATCCATGTTTTGTAGGTTCTTGATACCAAAATCTCGGTTGACGGCAAAAGTTCGTCCGTCTGTCAGAGAACAACGCTAGCGGGGAAACTGTTCAGCCAATTTTCTTGAAAACTGATATTCCTTTATCGATCTGGCGATGTCGCGGCCTCTTAAATTTAAAACCCATATTTTAATTCTGAGGTTACTTTACATGAAGCTCCTGAGACATTTGCAAAGAAATGGCTCCGTTGTTTTTGATTAAATTTTGTGGTTGGAATAGTGTGAAGGTCGTTTAAGAGAACAGTGCAGGTCTCATGTTTGTTGAAAACCCTGACTTTCGGAAAATTGCAAAAGTTCAACATTTTTTCGGCGTCTTCTACAACTACAATTATAAAGATAGAGATTTTTCCTTTCATGAAATCTGTTCCTTAAACATAGATTTTGAAATAAGGTCATATACAATTTTTCGAAAATTTGAGTACTTTCCGCGTAATTTTGTGTGAAAAATACGCAATTTTTAATTTTGTTTAAACAATTTTCTTTTCAAAGACGGCATCAACAATTTTCACCCCGAATAATATGGCATTTAAGAGTGCAGGTCTCATGTTAGTTGAAAATTTTGATTTTTGAAAATTGCAAGAAGTCTTTCTCTAACTACAATTATGAAGATTTTTTTTCTTTTTTAGTGAAATGTGTTCATCAAAAACAGATGTTGAAGTAATGTCATGTTCAATATTTCGAAAATATGAGAATATTTGGCGAATTTTTTGTCAAACATTGACTTTTTTACGCAATTTTTCTTTAAAAAAACGGCACAATTTGTTTGGATTAAATTTGGACCATTGATAGTGTAAAGGACGCTTAAGAGAACGGTGAAGGTCTCATGTTGGTTGATTTGCCCGTTTTTTCGAAAACTGAAAAACATTTCAAAAAATCTGCGTCTTACAACATCAATTGTGAAAATACAATTTTTTTACTTTCAGTACAAGTTCTTTAAATTACTTCAATTGAAGTTTTTCGTAAACTGAATAGATTCCTGTCAAAAAGAGCTTCAAATTTCGCATTTACAGTAATGTTTAATCGCCATTTTCTTAAAAACGGCTTCAATTTTTTTAATGAAAATTTCTATTTAGAACAAGGTTTTACTCGTCTTTAATATTCTTGAAGTAATATTTCGGTTCTAATATTAGGAAACCGGAAAGTTGACAAAATGTTCAAAAACTGTTCTTTGTGCGACGATAAATGGCAACTGGCAAGAAGATGGGGTACCGTAATACCGTAAAGCCAGTCCACACCAAGGAAATTAGAAAACTTTACTACGAGAAAGTTTGTGGCAGTCAATAGCACCTCTAGTTTAAATGAAATACGTTAATCAAAAGCAGATTTTCAAAAACGATCGTTTTGAATTTTTCGAAAATGTGAGTATTTTTTGTGTAATTTGGCGACAAACATAGTCGCCCCCTCCGGATTTACTGCGTTTCGTGAACATAATTTAAGAGGTTTTTGGAAGCTATGGCTGTTCTTATAAAAGAAAGTAGATTGGTGAAAATTAACTTCGAACAAATTACTTCTTTACTTCAAGGAATTTTGATCGCTGATTATGGTATGTTTCATTTGTACAAATTTGAAATTGCTACTGTTCCTGTATATCCATATAAACGCTGGTATTCTGCACAGGCGCTTTGTTTCAATTGGTTTTGTTTTGATTATATTAGCACTATTTCTAATACTTTACATGAAAGAAAAATTGAATAAATTGAGTACCAGAAATTTATACCAATATTTAACTTTAATTTCATATTATCACTTGCGCTGCCTACCCGCCACCAGGGAACAATGCAGCGTAAGAAATGGGTCTACTGGAATATCCTGGTGGGCAACCCCGTCAAAATCTCCGCATGTTTATTTTCTTTTTGCTCCCTGTCAATTCGGGCACTGTTACTCTTAATCTCCGTGTCATGTATAAGCAAAGATAGCTTCGACTGCGCTCTTCTACAAAAGAAGATAAAATTCCCGTTGAATATGATAGACATAATAACATGGTCGTTTCGATCGAAAAAATAGCAAAGAGGTACCGCGATGTCACCAAAGAATAGGCGCGACACTAATCGAAACTCAAACTTACATGTATTGTAGAAGTGTTAATAAATAATTTTAAAAAAAACTAATCGAAAGTTAGCTATTGAGTTCTCGGTGAGACGTTTATTCCACAAATATCTCGTCCATGCACGTGCAACCCACAGGCAACCATAGGTGTTATCGGGTGCTAGATACTTTACCCATGTGGCACCTATATAAGCGGCAGTGTCTGAAGTTGTGTTATGCGTGAGTCAAAAACTTTGCAATCCTCAAGAAAACTCGTGACACTTCTCATACATACTTCGATTTTAACACTCGCCATTATCATGTACTGAGCTGAATTCTACATTTTACTGAACTCTGCGATTTTGGAAAACATTCATTAATTTTTGGGGGGACTTTACATGAAGCCTAACTTCTTCCACACAACTGTTTTTGTCTATACTTGGATTTTTCTAACGTGACGGCTGAGGTTAGTATCTCCAAGATAGAATTCGGCACGACTTTTTGAGCCATTCTCAGGCCTGCCGGTAGAGTCGCTTGATCTGCAGCACTGCTTGATGTGGTCGCGATCATGCGACATCTTGCGGCAGGACTGAGAATGTCTCAAAACGTCGTGCCAAATTCCATCTTGGAGATACTACCCTCAGCCGCCATGTTAGAAAAACCCAAGTTTACAAAATACGTTCAAACGCTCCCGTTGGTGAGGCGAGTGTCTTGTGTACTGTGTAGGTTGGTGACGACTTCGTAATCGCGGGAAAAATAGAGGGCGAAATTTTTCGAAAAAACAAACAATCATTTCTTTTGGATATTATTAGCAAGTATTCAAATACAATTAAAAATAAAGATACTAATGAGAAAAAAACGAATGCTAGGAAAAAGCTTCCTACAGCTTTAATACTAAAAAAAGCGCAAGGTAGAGCAATTGAGAAGACTTATCCTTTGATCTGCTGTTCACCCAGCTTGGACATTAATAGGAAAGTAACTTTTTCGTAGTAGCGTAGGCAGTAATATAGCAGAGCGTAGGTTAACGAATGGTTAACAGTTTACAGGTCCGATTTTTTGTCTATAATTTAAAGTCGAAGCCTTTAACGAATCGGTAAACTTAAAGAACGTTCTTGCCACGCTTTCTTCCGTTAAGGCAACACTAATAGGACCATTAGCGTTTAACGAATCGTTAAATAGGTTCATGCAATCCAGGGTAAATTCGATAAATAAGTTTAAGTACAAAGTAAAATCTTTTCCGCTACATAACTGTTTCTATACAATTAGTTACAATACCGAGCATCAAAAATGAAAGTAATATTAATTTTAAAAATATCGAATGTATAATTTAAAGTATGTAATTCTAATTCGCTTGTATTGTACCTCAGCTTCTTGATCAATATCCCCCATCTCGGTCACGTGTTTCGTCCATTTTCCCTAATCCTTCGAGCAAATGCTGAGTTGGCCCCCTGTTTTGCTTCTGGGCATGAATGTAACTTGACTATCTGTGCACGTCTTCTAGAGTTCTTTATT
Organism: Teleogryllus occipitalis; assembly: GCA_011170035.1. Taxonomy (NCBI): domain Eukaryota; kingdom Metazoa; phylum Arthropoda; class Insecta; order Orthoptera; family Gryllidae; genus Teleogryllus; species Teleogryllus occipitalis. The sequence continues at coordinate 846,281 of BLKR01000040.1, forward strand.
TATTTATTTTACGTCAAAAAAACCAGTTAAAACTGCGTATGACGTGGAAAAGTGAATTGTGTGCACATTTTCAATTTTCTGTAATATAGTCATTCAAATGATCGTTTTCCATGTTCAGGGAGTCGTTTCATTCACGAAGGGTATGATGAAGAATAAAACAAATATCTTTAGCTTATTTGCAAATACTTTGAAGCGAATTTTTCTTATCAATTCTTGCCCGAAATCCTTTTTTCCATCTGTATTGTAGTAACGAAAAAGAGGCTCCTGCCTAACTGAACTAAACTAAACATAAACATATACGTCAACATAAATAAACACCTACATAAACATACACATAAACCTAAAAAACCTCAACATCTGAACATACACGTTGGTCGCCACTGTCACACAATTTCCTACTTATTAATTCCCGGCTGATCTTTAGTGCCCGCGCCTCAGCTAGCATTTGCCCGCCTCACCTTGGCGTGAATCCCGTGATCGCTCCATACGGAGAACACTAAAAAAAATATCGGCGTGATCGTGCTTGGGTCAGTTTCTAGCTAATAAATAACGTACACATAACACAATTCAAAATTCAAATGACCCGCCGTAGGCGCTCATCTATTTATTTTACTGTATTAGCAAATTTAACACAAATTCTGCCCGTTACGGTCTATGAACATCACCGCATTCGTTTGGTCGCGGCGATTTCTGCTCCTTTGCATAAACACATTGACACTAATATTCAAACACATACAATAACCCATAAAATTAATTATACACATTCACACATAACAACAAAAAAAAAATATTTACACTCATTCACTCGAATGCGCATTCTGTTGTACCCTAAAATTTAATCTAATACTAATGAAACAATACTTGGTCTTCAACAGAATGTCTTTCCTTTTTGTGGATTTCCTTCATTCACGCAATAATAAAAAAATAGGTTGTCGTCACTTCCCTTGTTCTGCCACTCTGCGCATCTCGCCTACACAGCACTGCCGTCTGCTTCCAACCCTGCTGGACACGTAGACACTCGCTGGCTACCAGTCTCCTTTGCCCAGGCTCCAATTCAATCGCCCGTCGTCCAAAATCCAAAAATTACTGTTCGCGGCGATTATTCACCGTCCTTAAATTTAATTCCGCCGGCTCAATTATTCCGGGATAAACACAAAAACAACTATTACAAAATTACTATAAACACGAACGAAAATGACGAATAATTAAAATAATTAAATTTCTACTAATATTCTAACGCGACCTAAATTCCATTAATCACCAATAAATGTTGCGATAGATTACTGTTCATTACTTAACACTGCAAAATAAAATCAACGGTATCGTGTTCAAGTCCGAAAATAAAAGTTTCACTACTATCACATACATCTGACCTCTCCCAGATCTAAGCTGCTTCTCCCCGTCTACTTCAACACAATATTGTTGTCCTTTTCTTAGCGTTGTTCATCTTTCAAAACAGCCGCCCATCACCGACTGAAATTCACCACTATATTTTATGTTCAAGTTCGACATTTTCGGTGTTTAGCGCTGTTTCGTAATCACTATCTTTCTTCTGGGCCTTGTAAACATTTAATCCGTTGTCATCGGGTCTTTTTATTGTTCCTTTTATTTACAATGTAATATTCGTACCTTCCGGGATGCCGTGTGGTGTTGCTGTATTTTACTCGCGCGTCGATTGTTTCTTAATCCCCTATGTAATGATACTTTAGATTAATTCTTTCCGGTCTTGCATTCGTTCCTCCGGGTCGAGACTAATTTTGCCGGATTCCTCGTAATTTCCTCTATTGCTTTCCAAAGTTTCGACGTAATCCGTCGACGCGTTCTCAAGAAATTAACCGAAATGTGGTTTTCCCTATGTCATTAGCATATCAACAATGACTTCATGTTGCTACTTCAAACATGTTAAAAATACAAATTCTTTCGTTTATGATTTCTCGTGAACCCGTGGTGCGATTTTCTTGATCTTGGTGTCATAGTTTTTCTAAAATTGTCCGCCAAATGGTGTTCACGTTGCCCTGCCCCAAATTTCCCGTTTTCACTGATTTCCAAAAAATTCCCCTTCCGCGGCACGATCGCTCATTGTTTTCCGGCGTTGCCTAAATTCTCTTGGAGTTCGACTGGAAATACTGTTCAATAAATTATTTAATAAATTATGTTATCGGACCGGTACAAATCATTACATCTCCCCCCGCCTAAGATGTTACTCAGTTCATGATGCCATCATACTGAGTTGACATCTATCACTGTTCTTGCACTGTGAAGTCTACACTCTGTTTGTTGCCGGCGCGACTTGCACCTGCTGCCACATGCACTTTCTACTCGGCCGCCCCAGTGTCTACGACCTTGGCTAACACTGCCTTCAACCTACTCGCGTTCGCGACGGATGTACCTGCTAGCACTTACACTTGCGGTTGCACTGCACATTGTACCGTCGTCTATTATCGCACTATCACACGTTACACTTGTCACCCTTTTCTTTCACCGGTGCCTTAATCTAAACAATCTTCCTTTCTTGCTTATAAACTATTCCTTACAACTAATCTTAACCGATACCTTCAAACTACCTTTTAACGTCTACACTTTGTTCATAAAAGCTATTCTTTATCATTTGACTTTTGTCACCCTTGTCACTTGCTACTGTCACCTTTAATCTCAACTCTTTGTACATTTTACATTGTAACCATACCTTTCTCAACTACTAGTACTGGCTACCTAGCTATTACCAACGTCATTCTATTTCTCTATATAGTTTTACATTATAAATGTTTTGCGTTCCTTTATCTATTTCTCCGTCTACTAACACAACATTGTTGTTATCTAAAACCTTTTTTATAGTGTACGGGCCGTCATAGAGCGGAAAGAATTTACGAAACAATTTCTGGTCCGACGAGGACGAATGCGACGCTCGGACTAGTACTTTGTCTCCAGCTTTAAATGTCTTCCGTTGGCATTGTTTCTGGGCCTTCTTCCTGCTCGTTGCCGACTTCCGTAGCTGCTCGTACACTATTTGTTGACTCGTTGCCACTTCTTGCACGCCGCCGATTTCTGGTGGGATCCGAATACGATCAAATGGTCTTGTCTTCCTCCTTCCGAAGTGCGCTTCCCACGGCGTCACGTTGGTGCTGGAATGCGGTACGGCGTTGAGGACGTTATTCAAAATTGGCACCGCCTCAAACCACGCCCGATGATTTTCTGCTGTGTATACTCGGAATAATCGCGACAATTCTCGCATTACTCTTTCGCTCGGATTACTCTGAGGGTGGCGCACAGCCGTGAAGTGAACAGAGATTTCTAGAGCTTCTATCTCCTCTCTCCACCTGTCGCTTGTAAACTGAGTTCCCCTATCGCTAAGAATCCGGGCCGGTTTTCCGCACATCTCAATAAATTTTTTCACTTGGCGTACGCAACTAGCTGTATTCGGCTTTCGTATGGGAAAAATCTGCACAAACTTCGTGAACACATCGATGATGACGAATAGATGTTGGTTGCCAAACCTCGTCTTCGGCAGCGGGCCGTATAAATCCACTGCATACAGATCCTGAGGCCCTTGCGGCACGATTGCTTGCCATTCTCCTTCGCAATGCCGATTTGGTTGTTTGGTCTTCTGGCACACGTCACATGCACTCGCTATTCGCCTCACTTCCTTTCCCATGTTCGGCCAGTAACAATAGTCTGCCAGTATCTGCACTATTTTTCCGCCTCCAAAGTGCCCATAGTGCTCGTGGGTCGACGTCGCCAATTCTCTTCGGCTTTCTTCTGGTACCCAAATTCTAAATTTTCCTTCTGGGCCGTTGACTTTTCGCAGCAATATCCCGTCGTGCATTCTCCAGTTGCTGACGTCTTGGTCCCCTTTTTTGTTCACCCGGTTGGTATCGTAGGGCTGTCCTGCAATCAACTTCTTTACTTCTCGGACGAATGGATCGCGTTGTTGGATATCCAACACCGCCCCTGCCGTCCATCGTGGGTTGATCTCTCGTACTCGGATTGCTGCTACCACATCTTCACATTCTCCCTTTTCCTTCACCTTTATCCGGGACAAATAATCGGGAAGCAAGTTCTTCTTTCCTTCACAATATTCAATTTCAATTTGAAATTGCTGTAACCATAGCGCCCACCGCAACAGTTTATCATTGTGGGTATGGCTCCTCATTAAAAACGTCAACGCCTTATGGTCGGTGATGACGGTAAATGGACGCCCAATTAGCATCGTTCTAAATTTCCGGGTCGCCCACACTACCGCTAACGCCTCCAGCTCCGTAACTCCAAAATTTCGTTCGCTGCCTTTTAGTGACCGGCTGTCCAGAGCAACGATTCGCTGTTCTCCGCCATCTCCCAACTGAAATAGCACTGCTCCCAGCGCATATCCGCTACTGTCTGTCTGGACATACATGCGTCGGCGAAAATCCGGGTAATGCACCACGTATGTGCGCTCGAAGGCCTCTAACAGCTGCTGGTACGCTTCTTGACACTGTTGGTCCCAATGCCATTTATTCCCCTTTCTCAATAGATGCAGCAGCGGTACCACCTTTTGTGAGTAGTTTTTCACAAAACGCGCGTAATAGTTGCAGATACCGAATAATCGTCGTAGCTCTCTTATGTTCTTTGGTGGCGGTAATTTCCGGATCAGTTCCCGTTTACTCTCCTGAATCTTCATTCCTTCGCTTGAAATTTCATGTCCCATAAATTGAACTCTTCGTTTGCAGAACTCGCATTTCTCCAAATTCAATTTCAAATTGTACTTCTTAAAGATTCGAAATAGTTCTTCTAATTTTGCTAGGTGCGACTGCAAATCCGATGAGAACAAAATTATGTCGTCGACATACATGACCATCGTTCTTTTTAATTCTTCCGGTATCACGTCGTCCAGATAACGAATCAGCGCCGCCCCCGAGTTCTTTAATCCAAATGGCAATCGCGTAAAGGAGTACACCGTCCCTTCAAATTTGAAACTAATAAATTGTTGACTCCTCCTTTCAACTTCGATCTGCCAATAAGCGGACGAAAAATCGAGCGCGCTGAAAATCGTCGCTCCTCCTAACTTCACTATCATTTCATTGATTGTAGGTGGCGTCTCGTATCGTGGGATCGTGACTGCGTTCAGCTTTCTTGCATCCAGGCATATTCGAATGTTACCGTTCTTCTTAATAACTACTACCAGAGGACTGACGTACGGGGTTATTGCCCTCTTAATGACTCCTTTCTGCTCCATTTCACCTATTAGCTCGCGCACTTGCGCCCTATACTTGCACGGTATGGGATACTGCTTTGTGGAAAACGGTGCGGTGTCCTTCAATTCCAACTTGAATCGATAACCCTTCACTGGTTCTGACGATTCTCCAAAAATTTCTAGGTGCTCCTCTAACAGTTTCCGAACTCGCCCCGGGCAGTCTTCCTGGTCGATGATACCGTTCACGGCCTTGTCCACGCTCTGGAGAACCTCTTCCATTGTAGCCTGGACTTCGTCTCCCTCGACCTCCGCCTCATCCGTTTCGGCGACCACTGGGCCGCTTCCGATACAATCTCTCGATCGTAGCGTCACTTTCCTCGTACCTACGTCGACGACGGCTCGGTAAGCCCTCAGTGCGTCCATACCTAGGATGACGTCACGGATCAGTCCCCGGACCACGATCGCTGCTACCTCTATGGTCATTTCCCCTAGATCCAATTCCAGCCAGATCTGTTTTCCCGTGGTGTTAGCCGCTTTTCGGTTCGCCATTACGACACGAAGCCTCCGCGTCGGCAGCTCTATCAACACTTGCCCGCTCTTTCGCACCTTCTCACAGAATTCTTCTGACACCGCGCTTACACTACTTCCCGAGTCCACTAATGCCTGCACTTCCCTTCCATAACACGTGCCTTTTAAAATCAAGCACTTACTCGGCTTTACTCCTTCCACTTTGTCCTCTCTTAGCAATTCGTCCCCTTCAACAATAATGCTGGCCGTAGCCATGACCGTCACGATTTCTCCCACGTCGTTTGGTTCGTGCCACCGTCTCGCCCCAAACGTTTCTAGTTTTCCGATCTACCATTGCATTCCCAACGCACTTGCGTCGCCTCTACATTTCCCGTACTGTGATTCCGGGTGTCCTGAACCGCTCGCTCCGTGCTTACTCGATCAACGTCGCTCTCTCTTGGCTTCGATTTTCGCGGTGCCTGACCGCCCTGCGATTTCTCTTGTTTCCCCTTTTCTGTTTCTACTCGCGCTTCCATCGCGCAAATGTTGTTTTGCCTATTCTTCCCGTTGCTATACCGGTTCTGGTAACCATTACCGGAGTTCTGGCTTCGATCATCTTGCGCGTCATGGTCGTCCCCTTCATACGCTCGATCAAACCGACTGACGCGTTCTATCAGGTCGTCTATTGTTTCGGGCATGTTATTCCACAAAAGCTCGCGGATCCTGTTCGGCATTTGCCGAATAAGAATTCTGATTATTTCAGCGGGGTTGAATTCTTCACTGCAAACTTTAAACGCGCTTACTTTCCGCGTCACGAAATCGCTCATGCTTTCCGAGCCCCCTTTACGGAATCTCTCCGACATCAACCGGTACTTCAGTTCAAATTTATGGTGTTGGTTCCAGTATCGTTCTAGAAACTTAGCCCTCCATTCCCCATAAGTTGTCGGCGTCGGCGTCAAGGCCTGCCACCAATATTGCGCTTTTGCACTTAACGCCTCTTCTACAAACCTCAACTTAACACTTTCGGGAATACCGTTTACTGTGAAGTAATTTTCGAGAGCTGTTAAGAACGAGTATGGCTGTTCTTTACTCTCACCGTGGAACCGTAAATAATTCGGCAATGTAGCATGCCCTGCGACATTGCCGAAGGTCGTTGACCTACGTGCCGTATCCACTTGTCGTTCTAGTTCCGCGATTTTCCGTAAGATTGACTCATCAATCTCTCTAGTTTGCCCGTTGTCTGCTGTTTTTAAATTCTTAATTTCGCCCTGCACGGTCGACCTAATGTTGTCGTCAATCTCGGTCACCGATTTTTCGAGCTGCCCTAGCCGAACGTCCTGGCGTCTCGCGGCGTTTTGAATGCCCTCGACACCCTTGCCGATATCCGACAATTGCACTTGCTGCAATTGTATATTGTTCTGCAGCCCGTCTACGACCACCTTCACGTCATCGAGGTTAGAATTCACCTGCTGGTTGACGACTTCCTGAATAGCAAAGCGAGTTTCTACCTTCTCTTCAATCGCCTTCGTTTCCTGTTCTACCCTGGACAATTGCGCGGCCATTTCAATTTTGAACGCGCCCACTTCCTCGCGTATGCTCGCTACGGTGGATTGCAGTTTGCGACGTAATCCGTCGACGCGTTCTCAAGAAATTAACCGAAATGTGGTTTTCCTATGTCATTAGCATATCAACAATGACTTCATGTTGCTACTTCAAACATGTTAAAAATACAAATTCTTTCGTTTATGATTTCTCGTGAACCCGTGGTGCGATTTTCTTGATCTTGGTGTCATAGTTTTTCTAAAATTGTCCGCCAAATGGTGTTCACGTTGCCCTGCCCCAAATTTCCCGTTTTCACTGATTTCCAAAAATTCCCCTTCCGCGGCACGATCGCTCATTGTTTTTCCGGCGTTGCCTAAATTCTCTTGGAGTTCGACTGGAAATACTGTTCAATAAATTATTTAATAAATTATGTTATCGGACCGGTACAAATCATTACAGTATTCAGAATTCAACTTGTATGTGGGTTAGAATAGGGATCCCCGAATTTAAGAAAATGTGCACAGCTCTCCTCCCAATAGTACGTAACACAGTTTTGAACTGTTTTTTATGTTAAACAAACAAACAAGCAAATGCAAAATGTTCTACTTATTTTTCCAGAGATTTCCAACAGCTCTCTAAAATTGCAATTGTTTCTTTAGGTTATTCTTCTGTTGGAGGGAAAGGCCCATGCATATGTATTCCCCAGCACTGGATGCAAGCGCTGGGATACTTGTGCTCCCGAAGCAGTTCTTGCAGCTGCCGGTGGAAAGCTGACAGATGTTAATGGTCATGAATACAGCTACTGTAAGGATACTCCATACATGAACAGTTCTGGTGTTCTCGCTACAGGTGCGGGACAAGATCATGAATGGTATATTCGTAAAATTCCTGGTGCTGTTCGCGATAAATTTGTATGATTCTTGTAACTTATTAGTTGACAAATTTATTGTGTAGTAGTATTTATTATTTACATATTGAGTGTTACAGAATCTTGAGGAAAAAGGCAGGCAGTATGTAGAACATTAGTTGTGTTATACAGTATAAAACTGCATAATTTCCTTGGTCTTATCTCGGAAGAAGAAACAGATATAATACAGTATGTGTAATATTATAACTTTTCTAACCATATCATTCGGAAATTGAAGTATGACGTTGCTGTTTTTGGATGAAATCTATATGGTTTGGAATTTGGCTCATGGTAGGAATTTTGGAATATGTTCATGGAATGCAGGATAACAAACACTCTTTGAAAGTTTTTGTTGATGTAACTCTTGCCACATAATTTTGATATTAAGTGATTGATCTGAACAAATTTGTTTTTATTTTTTGAAATTAATTTTGCCTTTATTCATTTTTTAAATGATTACTCTTAAATTTTGGACATTACATATTACGATAATATTTTGTTAGTCATTATACAAGAGTGTCGCTCTTTCAATTTACATTTGTGCTTAGAATTCTTTGGTACTTTCGTTTTAGAACTCTGATTATTTTTTCTAGGAAATTATTATGTTAATAAACCAATGATAACTAAAATGTTGATTTTTATTGCATATCCAGTTAACCAAATACCCGATTTCATTAAGAAAGATATTAAAAGAAGTAATTATTGAACAATTTACTTATCATGCGTATATTTATGCTAATTACATTCATTTAATTATTGAAATTATTGCAAATAAATTGCTGTCTTAACCACTTGTGATGTTCATGGAAATACAAATATTTAATAGTGATGGGTTGATACCTGAATTTCTCGATACTCGATACTGTTACCTGTCTGAGAGCTTCGATACTTGATACCATACTACTTAAGAATCAACAACAAAAGTGGTTCAATCAGAATTGGAAGGATATATTTTCTTCTTCATACATTCATGTATTTACTATTTCAATATTTAAAACTATTGAGATGAACATATATTTTTCAAGTTTTTAAAGATTCTTATTGAGGAAAACTAACATTCTTCTTTCTTTCTTTTTCTTTTTTTTTTTTTTTTTTTGTCATATCAATCCAGCTATACTGAAAAGTCTCTCCGAAAACACTGTAGCTGGTGGAATGCACAGGAATCAAACAGAACTTTATCTCAAATTGGGGAGAGTCACTTTGTTTTTCCAGTAAGATAGTCCATTTGCATCAGAAGTCCTCGCTTAGATACACATTTAATTCATCCTCTTGTGTTGGGATTTTGTGTACATAGCATGATGTTTCATGGTCACTTTTCAGAATATTCCTATTAATAGTGCCCATGCCATGCATTTTCGGGGTTCAGTGGTTGAGGATGCTTGTAAAATAAATTAATTGAATTAAAATTTTGAACAATAACTTCTTGTCTTTAATTTGAAATTATTAATGTAGATACTGAAAATGGGGTATTCTGAATTATATACAGTGACTTTAATTTTTTTAAACTATTGAAATATTGGAGAATCGAAATCGCGATGAAAAAAATAGCGTTTAAAATTAAAATTAGAAATCAGAAACCCTTACCTCATCTTTTGAAACCACTGGATCAGCTTCCTGACTTACAAGATCCAATAATCTCTTTCTGGCAGTCTCGAACGCAGCACTCTCGCGGAAAACTCGACCTTTCAGTCAAGGATCCAACAATGTAGCAATGGAACACATTTCGTTTAGTTCTGTATCTTTGAATCTTGCTTTTAAAGATCCCAGCATGGTCCTTCTCGCAGCAGCAAGTCCTGAATCAACTTCATTTGGCTTTTCGAGTTCACAAATTACACTATGTACAATAGGAAAACTTCAGATGCTGACACATTAGGCGCACTGACCGTTAGTGTTGCTTGATCAAAAATGTTTAAGTCTTAGTGCGTTGATCAATAAGTTCCTACTGCTCAGTTGAGAGTGAAGTGAACAATTTATAAATGCTTAAATCTGCAGAAGAATAAACAATAGTCTTCTTCTGTTCCTTAAGTCTTTGGAGCATGTGGAGAGTTGAGTTCCATCGCGTCGGCTCCTCTTGAATTAAACGACATGGAAGCACAGAAACATGTTTCTGGAACGCTTTGAGTACTTTGCTGGATTTAGACAAATGTTTGAAAATCCCCATAAGTTTTAGCCACGAAGCAGTAATTTTCTGAATTTTAATATTGCTCAACAGTCCCTCTTTCACCACGAGTTGCAAAGTATGAGCTAAACATGAAATATGTAGAAAGTTTCCATCAACCTCTCACTCCTCTTACTACATTACGATCATTGTCGTGAATTACGGCCACTAACGTATCCTGCAGACCCCATAATTTCAAAGTTTCGAAGAAAATTTGCAATATGTGCTCCTGTGTGACGGATTTCTTCAAAAGATATTACTTCGATGCAGATGTGATGAAGTTGAAAATCTTTGTCTATGAAATGCACTGTAATACTCATATAATCATCACAGGCTGTTGGAAGTCCATAAATCAGTGGTGGTTGCAACCCTCTCGGCCTCGTAATTTGATTTCTGACCTTGTTCTCCACTTCTTCGAATAACTGGTGGACATAGTGATTCGCTAATATTTTCTTGTGAACATGGTGTACCTAGGTTCAAGATGTTTAATTAATTCCTTGAATACATTGTCCTCAACAATACTGAATAGTGGGAGCTAAACTTCTATGGAAGAGTGCTCAGAAAAAAGAAATGAAAAAGAATACTTCTGATAAATGCTATTGCTTGTGAACGGTTGTCTCCTGATTTAAATTTGTTCTTTGTGTCAAAAAAATCAACGAGTGTTGGTTGATTTGTGATGAAACTTGATCTTGACAGGGCCATGGGTCATCAGCTTCTACCACTTCACTAGTATGTTCTGCGACGTGTTCAACATCCGGTACAACATTAGTTGGCTTGGCTCTCTTGTGTTCCGTGGAGCTGAATACTACCTGATGTAATGATGTAACGTTTTTTTAAAATTACATTATATTGTGTGATTTTCCACCAAGCAAAAATGTTTTTTTTTTACGTATTCTACGAATCTCATCTTTCGAGTCCACTTCAAAATAATTCCACACTTCACTCATTTTGTATAAGGAATGCACTCGTCTATAATTTTCAAACTGAAAAATTTATAAATTTCAAATTTTTAAATTGAAAAAATTGGTTTTAATTTTTTTAACTACCGTCCACATTGTTTAAAAATCTGAAAAAAAATATGTTTATAGAATGTTATAAGAACCATTTTAGGAGACAAAATTGAGACAGTACTTAAACGTTATCACGTCGAAAATTAATTTCAAAACTATTTATTTATTTTTCTATATGAACTTGACGGCAAAATCCGTTGACAAAAATACCTTCAAATTCAACTATGTTTCCCCGTCTCTCCATTTTTTTTCAGTCTGATACATGCAATAGATGCCTAGAAAAAAATAAAACCTGCAAAACACGTTTCTCGTATCTCTGCAACAGATTGCCCTGATATTTTGTGAATCCCTAGGAGACTGATATTTTGTGAATCTACGTCATTTTGTATTCTCTTTCATATGAGCATCGCGATTATCGATTTAGTTTGGAGGCACTTTTCACCGCCTTATTGGGCTATACCCTTTGCCTTATAGTTTCTGCTAATTCAAACTGGACTTATAAGATTGGTCAGATTATTTTGAGGGTTTGTTTTGCTGCTGGAGAAACAGTCTCTGCAAGAGAAGGTAAGACCTTTCTTTCATTTTAATAGTTTACATAATTATTTACGACCCCGTTATTGTGTTGATACATTTGAAGGAATGGAGGAAGATGTAAACTAAATGTATTTTGCATATTATTATTAGAGACCGAATTTTTATGTAAGTACATATTTTTTGTCTTCCTACTTATCGTTCTCAAAACTGTGATTTGGGGTAATCGTCCCCATACTAACACAATATCCAATTTTTTCATTACATATTTGTACATATTTAGTACCATTTTACATATTTTGCTATTTCCACAAAATATTTTTTATATTATCAATGTTCTTTTATGTTATACACTTTTTATGAAAAGTATTTCAAAAAAATCAGAATTTTTTCCCATGCTATTACTGAGTGCTGTCGAATCGAGATGCGCTACGTTAAGACGCGGTCGAATGTTTTTACAGCCCGGCGCGCCTGCTTCAGTTATCTCAGTGGCGAGAAGTGTGCATCGGCGATTGTGATCATTTTCACCTTTAGGTGTGAAAAGTATCACTGACGCCGGGTTTTGTGATCTTTAATCTTAATTTCCGAGAAATTTTGGCGATCGCCGTCGTGTAACACTTCAGTGAGAATGCTGCACGCCGCAGTTATTGCTGGACGTAGATATCGCCTGTTCGTACGAGAGTTTCTATTGCGTCTAGTCTGGCTGCTAAAGTACCGTTCTAGATAGCAATAGATGAAGTTTTTTTATACTGAAGTAGAAAGTTGTATGATGAATAATGTACATCAAATTGTGCTCTCCAACTGATTTCTAGAACATGGTAATATTTTTAAAATTTATTTAGGAAATTTTTGCTAAATTTAATTTCATATTAGGTAAATGTGTTTTGTAATTAGTATATTTTAATATTACATATATCCGATTATACACATTTCTTACACATTCTCAGTTTTCATTACACATTTATGTACATATTTTGACGTTTCATGCTACATGTTTTCCGGTGACGTTTCATGCTACAACTTTTCCTAATTTAGGTGCAAAAAATAATAAAAATTAGTGCATGTTTAGGCGCAAAAAATAAAAATTGGTGCATGTTTACTAGGTATAAATATATTACATGAATTTAAAGTATAAAATTTATACCATAACATGACAAATCCACAAGAAATATTGAGGAAAAACAGGTAACTTACATACAACTACATGTTTTAATACAGATTGGCATCATTAATGATATCACTGGGGAACGGAATTTATTGTAATAAAAAATGCAAAATGTGTACTATATAGCCAAACGTTTCAGACACTTTTCTGTTATTTAACAACAGCAATGAACACTGCCCCAAGTGCAAACGTCTGTCCGGTTTTGTCGTGAGCTTTGCAGCTCTTTGCGAATGGCCGGAGTCCCAACGGTACGGTGAGGAGCGAGGGAACGTAAGAGGGCAATAGACATTGGGATTTGTTTGAAATATGTCTTTGACTTATCGATGGGTGATAGTATGGATGGATAAATGGAATGAGTCCGCCACAGTTCCAGAGCCCGGCAGCAAATAATTGAAATACGACTCTGCTGCTTTTTTTCGATTTTGATTGAACGGATATTGGACAACCCTGCTCTTCTTTTGGAACAACTCAACTGGACTACTGGATCACTCTTGTTCTCCTGGCACATCTTCACGGCTTGCTGACGACCCTGCTATCTTCTGGGACATCTTCACGGATTTTGGACCACCTCAGCTCGACCCAGGATCTTCTTCTGGACTGCGGACCATCCCCGGCCTGCTGATCACTTTCGGACAGCAGACCAGCCCTTGGCCTTGGCGAGATGGAGGAGCCTCCCGGTGCGACGGGCCCGTCGCCTGGCGCTGAACACCAGCTCTTCGGAGGGGAAGATCCCCCCGGCCCACCCGACGCCCCAACCGCCACAGCCGACAGCAAGCTCTCCCCTGGCGAGTGGAGCCTCAACTTCGGCAGCAGCCCCCCGGCGACTACCAGCAACCACCTGCCCATTAAGCCGGTGGCCGGTCGATCATCCTTCGGCACCGTGCCCAAGCCAGCCCGCGCCCTTCGGGGCCTCACCGACGGGAGCCTGTCCGCCTCACACGCCATCCTGGAGAGCGGAAAGAAGCGAGCCGCCCAGAAATTGGAGGAGTTTCCGCAACTTGCTTGCTACGAGAAACTTCTTAAGACCAAGAGAATCACAGGGAAGAAGACCAGAATTGCGGCACTGAAGAAGACATCTTTCCTTGCACAGCCACCTGGACCATCCGACACTGCAGAAGATGACAAGGGAGAGGATGCTACTCCTAATCCATACCCTGATCCGGCCGGAGAATTCATCTTCCCTAAAGTGACAGCACGCAACGTGAAACTCTATACCCCGTCTTCCATTCCAATTGACAACCGTTTCTCTCTGTTACAGACCAACTCCACGGCTGTTGCGGAACCGACCGAGACTATGGACACAACAGCATCGACAGAAGGTGATAACCGACAGAGTAATGAACAGACCCGACAAAATGATGACGGACCTACGACCTTGACACCTAACGATTCTTCCCCTAGGCAACTCACATCACAAAAGATACTGAAACATAGATAGATATCATAGTGTAAATCCTGCAAGAGTGCGTTCTCATGGACATTTTACTATCCCGAGAATATCTAAACATGATCTTATCTACGTATCATATAATTTAAAGTGTCCCAAATACACACCAAAAATAATAAAATATCGATATTATAAGAACTTCGATGCAAATTCCTTCGTTTCTGATGGATTTTCGGTCCCTGGAATATTGTACTAAATGAAACGTCGCTTAATAACGAAGTAGCAGTATTTACGGAAATGTTTAATAAAATTGTAAATAGACATATTCCACTAAAGACGTCACGCGTGACACGTCCCGCAGCTCCATGGATATCTGGTGAAATTAGCCAATTTATGCACGATAGGGACACTGCGTACAAACTTTTTCGTAAAACTAGGAACTATAACGACCATGTTACGTTTAAAAAACTTAAAAATCGTGTAACCCAAATGTTGAGAAATGCCAAGATTAAATATTATCACTGTATTTTTCAAAATAACCGTGATTCAAAATTGCTCTGGAAAAATTTGCGCACTATAGGTATTGGAAATATTCGAAATTCAACAGAAATAAATGTGTCACTTGATTTGCTAAATCATGCTTTTGTTACGCTTGCGCAGCCAATAAATCCACTCCTAAAATCTCAAATTTTATCTATGCTGCGAAGCACAGAGATTGGTATTAAAGACACTTTGTACTTTGCGTTAGGAACACCCATAGACGTCACTAAAATCATTTTGAATCTTAAATCAAACGCATTTGGCTCTGACGGCATCAATGCAAAGTTGCTGAAGCTTGGAGCTGAAGTAGCACTCCCTGCAATAGTGGACATAATTAATTTCTCACTAATGAGCGGCGAATTTCCCTCGGCGCGGAAGACAGCGCTTGTCCATCCACTTCCTAAAAGCGCCAATCCTACGACGCCAGTTGATTACCGCCCAATTAGTATCTTACCAACAATATCAAAAGTTCTTGAAAAGATCGCCAGGAAGCAGATCGAACATCACCTTCATAATTTCAGTATTTTAAATACAAATCTGTCAGGTTTTAGACCCGGTAAAAGCACAGGAACTGCGCTTCTTAGTGTTGTTGAAGATGCCAGAAATGAAATGGACAGCGGTAAAATCACAATTCTCGTCCTTCTCGATTTTAGCCTGGCATTCGACTCGGTCGACCACGATATTTTGTTGGCAAAGTTAAAAAACATTCGATGTGCCTCATCCACACTCAAATGGTTCTCCAGCTATCTATCGGAGCGACAACAAAAATTTGTGTACGGTGACAATGTGTCGGGTATCTTGCCACTAGTACGCGGTGTCACACAGGGCTCAGTGTTAGGAGCTCTTGCTTTCCTAATTTATGTTAATGATATAGACAAATAAATAAAAAATTGTCATCATTACATGTACGCTGATGATCTCCAATTGTATATTAGTGGACCCTCCTCTCGCGTTTTTGAACTTGCTAAAAAAATCAACGAAGAAATTCACAGTCTGTCCTCTTGGCCATCATTATTGGGGCTACTGCTTAACCCCAATAAATCTCAGTGTCTTCTAATCGGCTCCAGAAACTCCTTAAAAAAGTTATCAATCTCCGCTCTCCCTGACATTTGCATAAATGTAACTCCCATACCGTGGTGTAAAGACGTGAGAGATTTAGGTGTGTATATGGATAATACTCTGGATAATAACTGGAATGTGCAAATTGATCAAATCTGTCAAAAAGTCTTCGCGTCCCTGCATGTTCTAAATCGCACGCGTACATTTTTACCTATAAAAACTCGTCAGACCCACGTAATATCCCTCCTTATGCCTCCCTTTGATTACTGCGATTTCCTACTAACTGACATAAATCTAAAACAGCAACGCAAGATACAAGTAGCTCAAAATGAATGTATTCGTTTTATTTTCGACCTTCAAAAATACGATCATATTTCAACCTTTTATGCCCATTCTAAAATTCTTACCGTTGATAAAACGCGTTTACTTCACTGCCTTCTCCTCCTTTACAAGATTTTAAACAGCACACAACATACCATCCTATCACAACGATTTCAGGTTATGAAGCTACATCGTGCCCGAGCGTCACGCCTTATTTGTATTCCGCATCACAATACCACTGTTTAGAAAATCATTCACTGTCACTGCCATCCATGCTTGGAACAATCTTCCCTCTACTAGTATAAAAAATAGCAGTACATTTCATAAGTTTAAAAAAGAAGTCACTAACTGGATCCATGAAAATATTACATAACAATAGTCCCACTGCTCGCTTGCCAAAAAGTAGATCTAGGTGGACGCCGCACTACTTCAGCAGTGTGACGTATCTCATATTTATTCGTATCCCACCTATCGTACATAGTTCTACCCCATTTCTTAAATAAATACTTCCATTTACAATAAACGCTTTCCCGTCTCTCTCTCTCTCTCTCTCTCTCTCTCTCTCTCTCTCTCTCTCTCTCTCTCTCTTTATCTCTCTCTCTATCTAAAATCCTCGCTCTTTCTTTTTATGTTCTTTTTCTCTCTTAGTTTTCATCATAGGGTTATTTTATTCTCCCTTCTCTCCAATTGTCATACTGTGACATACCAATATGTGACTGAATATGGTACAATATTTATTATAAATATATGTGAATATGCGAGCATAGCAGCGGTAAGCGAGCCGTCGTCAAGATCAACATCTTCATGCAGTGACAATCGCGGAGACGGCTATCATTATATTTTTTTAAAAAAATACAAATTCATAACCTAGCTATATGTCTCTGTATCTACTCATACACTCTTTCAATCATTTTTAAATAACGTATGAAGATCAAACTTTCGTCTCATACATCACTTTTATTGCAGTACGCAGATGTATATACCTTTGTTGTGTGATTATGCATCAGCATTTGCTCATATGTGTATGAATTCAAAATATAATAATGATATGCTTTTAATTTTGTCTAGATGTGCTTCACTAATTTGCAATATTTCTGTTTCAGTTCTTCATCTCTTACAAACTGCGCCGTACATTTAGACATAATATTAAATTCAAAACAGTTTCATTTTTTTCTTTCTTTGTATTTTGTGTGCACTGAATGTTTTTACTTGTATTGTGTCTTGGCCTTAAGCCGCCATTCTGATTGAGGTTTACCTGGGTTTACTCGATCGCTTAAGGCGCATGCCGGGATGGTCCCTTGCTTGCAGTCCCAGGAATAAAAGTAGAATAAATCGTTGGCTTACGGGTGAGAGATGTTGGGTCGGGTTTTCGGGTATTGGGAATACTCTAAACGGTAAAAATTTCCTACATTCTTAAAATTTTCCAATTTGCTAGTTGTGGAATATTTTAACTGTTAACATTTCCTAAAAATGAATTGATTATATCTACATTTTTAATTTTTTTTACTTTATTTAAGAATCAAATAGCTTTACGCCAGTTTATCATATAATAATAATAATAATAATAATAATAATAATAATAATAATAATAATAATAATAATAATAATAATAATAATTGTTAATATTTTGAAATACACGCAAAATCATTTACCATTATCTCTCAATGTTTTCAGTTTCTATCAGGGCTTGAACTCTTGACTTGATGTGTCTTCACTTGTATGCTGACGAGATTCCTTCCGTTTCTAGTTTTTCTAGGGGTAATTCAAAAATAAGTACGCAATTTTAGCTTATTCAAAACCTCCATGAACCAATTAGCAGAACTAATTAACATTTCACTGATTTTTTTCTCCAGTTTTTCTTTCCTTTCTTTCTACCGTTCCTTTCATCCCGATTCTTTCCCGATTTCCTATCAAGCTCGTCCTCCCTCGCTTTCACTCCTGTCATTCATGTAAAAATCTTCATCCAAATTGCGTGCGTAATTTTCATTGAATGACTTCCTTTATTATGTACTATTGTAATATAAATTCTGAAAGTGGTCAGGCGGAAGAGCAGGCTAAATGGCCTGAGCCTCGCCACCAATAAAGACATTTATTTATTATTTATTTCATTTTCAATGGAGCACATAATTGTTTTTTTGAAATCAGTGGGGGTTGGTGTCCCAACAGACTGGAGGTTGCATCTCCATCGAATAACGGAAATGTAATTTCCAAAATTCAAAATACGAATATGTAATAAAAATGTACGCAATTCATATCAATTAAAATTAAGTGAAATAAAATTCTATAACGTTATCTGGCCAACTAGTATGACAAGTCGTTTTTAAAAATTAGATTCCAGATTCACCATAGTTTACATATGATCATTACAATAAAATGAAAAAATAATGCGTTAATATTAACTTCGTTTTAATTCATTTACATGATTGCTTACAAGTTTCATTACGTCATACATTAGTGTTCTGAATTTTGGAAGTTATATTCCCGTAATTCGATGCATCTGCAACCCCCAGTTTGTTGGAGCATCAGCCGCCATTGCTCTTTTCAAGGTTTGTGTTCCTCTTGATTTCTACCGAACACAACAATCGTCTCCTATATTATTTCAGTAGTATACATACCTTTTGCGGCTCTCACAAGCAACCAACCTTTATTGATGACGTCACAAAAGAAAGAGAATTTCACGGACGCGTGACGAATTGCACTTCGATTTTAAAAATATGAAGGATTTGTTTAAAAAACGCATCTAAATATTAATGTTAAATGCAACCCGTAGCTCACGGTCAGATATATTGTTAAATAACTCCTAAACGAAGCGTTCTAGTGCCTTAAAACATAAAATTTTTAGGTCAAAGGCCTCAAAGAAACGTTTCTCGCACCGTAATCTATAGACCTACTTTTGGACATTCTATTACATTTTTGCTGGTCCGCCGCTTATCGATATTACCAACTATATTACTCTGCGCTGGAGACGATCTTTGTTTGTAACGTCACGTTTAGAAGGCTTAGATTTCTCCCACTTATAGGTATGCTTTCTGTGTACACCGTGGTTTACGCCGATTGGTGAGGTTTCTTTGCTTAATCATTAATGAAAGATTATGCAAATAAACCTAAATATTCTCGCAGCAACAATTAGAAGTTCCTAGATACCGATGAAGATTGCTTTTCATGTGACTAGTGCAAATGTTCATTTATCGAATGCAAGTATTGACTTTCTTTTCTTTTTGTGAAAACTTTGTGATATAACCTACAGTAATCGTGCATTTGGTATGGTTCTACTAATCACTAAAAATTAATAAACTTAACTGCGTTCATTTGTTTATTATTCAATTTTTTTTTCTGTATAGCTCACTCCTCAAATTTGAAACTTCGTTAATTTAATTCAATATACATTCATAAACAGGGTTAGAGGTTGTTAGGTCTAATGACAGAAGGTCTCATTTTTAAAGTCTAATGTCACAAGGTCAATGAAAACACGTCTAATGAAAATTTGACAATTGTTTAAAATGTCTAATAGTATTTAGTGTAATAGTAAAAAATGTTTAATAAACTTCGGTCTATCTGACACGAATGTCTAATCTTTTATGCTGTTTACTGTGCACCGCAGCAAGTGTGCCCCGGTGTGGTGGGTACACTGTACCAGGCAGTGTAGTTGCGGCCCACTGTGGCCGCTGCAGGGTTTCGCCGTGAGCCGCGACCAGGGTAGGAATGTGTAGTTCCGAGTGACACCGCCAGGAGCAGGGCAAGCGGCGGCACTGTGCCGTGACCACCGGGCCGTGTCCGCTAAGCGGTCACAGGAGGGGCATTTCCCCTCGATACCCCGCCATGGAGGCGGGAAGTAAGAGACTCGCCCCGATGCCTCGGGGCGTATTTATAGGACCTCCCCCGGGGCAGTAGGCAGTAGGACATTTCTGGAGCAGCAAGCGAGTGCCTAGTAGTAAGTTAGTAGTTAATAGTAGTAAGTTCGGTGTTTGAAGTGCGTGTGTTACGGTGATTGTATTCTTCTGGCGGACTGGAACTTGGCTTGTATTTCGGACTTGATTTGGATTGTGGCTTTACTGCAATAAATTTATGGTGAAAGAACTGTTGTTGTTTTACTTTGTACATAACACTGTTACAGAAATATTCAACAAAATGTGGTTCACATATCATTACGTCAGTATGTTATTGTCCGAAATGAAATCACAATAGGAATGATACAGTTTAATTCAGGAAGTACGTAATGCAGTACAATATATGTAGTTTTCTTTTCGAAAATGGTAGGCGTAGTCGTTGTGATCTAAAATTCTTTCACCTTTACACGATGCAATGGTGCAGGTAGTCATCTGAAATTTAGTAGTAAATGCAATGTATTGCTACGGTTCTCTTGTACGGAAGTAGTTCTCTTGAAAATTTAATTGACGTTGATAAAATATAGAATTTTGGTTTTCGGGAGTTTAAAAATGAAGAAATAGAAAATTTGCTATTACACCTTTGAGTAATTTAATTTATATTAGAAACAATACATACTCTAAAAACAAAAGGTGTTTGATCATTTTATTTCGATAACATAAATAATTTCCACATAAAACAAACATTTGTCAGCAAAAAGTTTCAAATCATTCTGGTAAGCAAGACTTTTCAATAATTTTAATATAAACTGTTTAAACATTGTGAATTCATAAATAAAATCAGTTGCTAAATTAAGAAAAAAAAATCCTCTAACACATGGTGTAGCCATAATCCCTGTTTTGTGGCTCCTTGATACCGAAAGAACAATCGTCCGTCCATCCGTCTGTCTGTCCGTTCGTCTGTGAACACTGCTAGCGTCTGAACCATGCGCAGGAGTTTTTCAAAATTGAAGAAACCCCTGTTCATCCAGCTTAAGTTGACGATTTGAAATTTTGAAAAAACATTCTTTAAATTTTTTGGGTACAATACATGAAGCCCTCCGTTCATATTCTAAATTTTCTCAAAAACGCCACCAAATTTTTTCTTTAAATTTCTTGTAACAATAGGGTGAAATACACTTATAAAAGTGGCATAAATCCCATTTTCACGGTTAACTCTGAATTTTCGAAAATTGCTGAAGTTTGAATTTTTTCGGCGTCTTCCCATTACAAAGTTGATGATAGAGATTTTTCCTTCAAATTAAATTTGTTGTCCATAAGTAGTTCTTTCATTACGGTCATTTACATTCTCTTGAACATTTTAGCAGTTTTCTCGCAATCTGGCGTGCAATATTTTCAATTTAAAAAAAATTAACATGAGGTTTTCTGAAAAACGGCTCCAAATTTTTTCTTTCAATTTTTGCTAAAGATAGTGCCAAACGAACCCTATACGATGACACCACAACGCCATATTGCTCTTTCTTCTTTTTTAAAAAATTACAAAAATATAGTTTTTTTACTTGTCTCTCACGTCGGTAATATTTACATTAGATGCGATTTATTCACGTTAATGTATTTATGAGTGCATGTGATTTAAATAATGTCAAATAAGGTTACTCGAAAACCCAAAAATTTTCTGCGAAAATAATCTCAAAATTCCGCATTTTCAGAAACGCTCAAACGGCATTTTCTCAAAAATGGCTCCAAATTTTTTCTTCAAAATTTTCCAATGGATAGTGGTAATGAAACTGTTTAATATGACTAAGTTCATTTTGGTTTATTCTTTTGTTTTTCAAAAATTACACAAATGCATTTTTTAAAATCTCTCACGCCATTAATATGCACATTTCCATCGATCTGTATACATTATTACCTTTGGGAGTGGAAGTGCTTCAAATGACTTCAAATGAAGTTTTTTGAAAACTCAATAGATTCCTGTAAAAAAGTTCTTCAAATTTCACATTTACAGTAACACTTAAAACGCAATTTTCTTAAAAACGGCTCTCAATTTTTCAATGATTTTTTTTAAATTTAGGACGATGTTTTACTCTTCTTTAATGTTCTTAAAATAATATTTCGGTTCTACTATTAGAAAATCGAAATGTTTGGAAAAAAAGTACTTTGGGTGGCGATATGTGGCTGTTGGCAAGAGGATGGGCAAGACCGTAAAGCCAAGTCTACACCAGGAAATTAGAAACCTTTACCCCGAGAAAGTTTGTACCATTCTGTAGTACCACTAGTTTTATCTAAATGCTAGATTCCACGGATTATAAATGTGAATAATAGAAATTAAGGACTCCAGAATTTTTTATTTGCTCAGACATTAATATTTTTTGATAAATTAAATTTTTGCTTATTTTTAACGAAAAAAGGATGAATTTATTTTTTGGGAGCAACTGCTATTCAAAACAACAGTCTATTAATCTTAATGTGTAAAGGACCGTTTCTTAATTACATACTTCTGAACTAATCTGCTGAACATATTGAAAAAAGTTCTACAGGGTTGACCCAAAAAATACAAACATTTTAAATTTACCAATTTGAACATGAGAGCTGTGTAAATTGAGAGTCGTAATGAAAAGCTACCCTACTTCCTATAGAATTATTCACATTTGGTTCCCTCCTTGCAGTGTTATTTTCAATGGTGCGAGAGTGTTCTTCAGCAATTTCCTCTTGAATCTGAGTAGCTGATTGAGAATTTTTATAGACAGCCCATCTCTTAGCACTTGTAGTCTGTTCTGACCTTGGAACTAGGAAATGGCATGATGTCACAAACGTGAAGCCACCTGAAGCAACGATCCACAATATTGCTGTGCCCAAAACGTTTCAGGCGTCCTCGTGTTGAGGTGTTTTGTCGTAATTTTTAATATTTAAAGTCTTGATCAGATTAACAAGCTTTCGTAACAGTTCGTCATGGTTACTTGTATAGCTTACTGCCGTACAAATTGTTTGGGAAAGTCGGGAATTACTTTTCTCATGTAAGTAGTTATTTTGTGTGGTTTGGAGAACATAATGCATTTTAGTTCCGATTTGCCAAGATCACGATGTTGAGAACTGAATAAAGAAAGAAAGACAAAAATATGTAATTACTAGACATCGTCTAGGGAAGTGCCTATTTTATTCTAGGAAACGTATTTAAAGGTTGATAATATGTGTGCTCGAGTCATGACAAGTGATGACATTTGACGAAGTTTTATAATGCTTATTTTTGCTTTTTTAAGCATAAATGCCTTTTTTGCATAAATACCGTCTTTTTAGAATTATTGGACTTTTCTGACTTTGTATGATTTTTATATATAATGCTAAGATATAAAATCGGCCGTGGCCCAATGTGACCACCAACCTTCAATTGACGTCTTTGTATTTTAAAATACGAGATAATTCCTAAAACCAACAGATTTTTCATTTCCCTATTTTATAAATACCAACCCTATTTTGAGAACATGGTCGATTGACATTATGCCGAGGGCACTAAAATTTTAAGTGGAAATAAATGAAAAGTCCCAGGTTTCAGTGTTGCTGTTGGTCTTCGAAAATATATGCCAGTGACATCAGTAGATGTTGAGAGATACTTCTCCGAATTCAAACTGATTTTGTCTCCTAATCGTAGCAAATATGAAATTGAGATCCTTGAAAAGTTATTGGTAATACATTGCAATGCAAACTATTAAGAATAAATTGTAAAAGAGTTGTAAATATATAACACTTGTTTTATATTAACATGTAGTACTTGTTTTATACGTTAATATTTACAAAATAATATTGAAAAAAATTACAAACAACTTTTCATTTTAGTGTATATGTAACTTATGAGAGAGCATTCTCCTTATTCTTGACATTTTCAGTGCCTTTTTAGGCGCCTAAAAGATGATTTTTTATTTTCTAAATATTTGATGTCTAGTAATTACATGAGAATTCGAACTCTATTCATATGGTTGATTGATGAACACGAAAATAAGAATTCATCATGTATGGTGAGAGAAATGGTGCAAATGGTATTCAAGTAATATTACGCATGAATGTTATGACGAGACATATCATATTTACCCTCATGGAACAGATTTTGAACTTTTGAAGAATTCTTGCGAAGAATCCCCTTCCTTATCTATTTTTCGGGCTTTGCATCTTTTCTTTCAGTTCAACGAATGTATTAGCGAACATATTCTTCCCACGAATTCAAAATCCTATTCTTATTTGCACTAAGGGTGGATGAAGTTTTGTTATAAGCTACAAGTAAATTGAACCATATTATGTCTTATTCTTTGTTTCAAAATCAATTTTCTGAGAGTTTCGATGAAATAATCTAAAGCAGACAAAAGTAGCGCAGTTAATACCTATTATTTTATATTCTATTGAGTGTCTGACGGCTTTTTGCAATAGTCTGTTGGCTGGCTTTTAAGAATTCTAGATTAATTTCTATCTATGACTCCTCCTCAAACTACAAATACAAAATTAAATCGTCTAAATTATCTCTATAGCCTTGTCGTTCGAGTTCTGGAACTTGCATTTGGTATCCACTGTTTCGAAGACGTATTGACTTCAAAGTATTTGTTTCGGCGATTTGCCTCGGCGAACAGGCGTAACGAGAGCACCGAGTTGAGGGGTAGCACAGCCCATTCCCACGGGGGCGAAGGGCGCCACCTCCGCCGCGTGACCGTGGCGCTGCGTGCTTCTGTGCTGTTCTTCTATACTCCGGTAGCAGCGGCGATGGCAACAGTTGCTTTGGTGGTGGTGGCGGCGGCAGCAGTAGCCATTGACTCTTCTGGGAACGTGGTGACGTCAGAGGGGACAGTGCGGCGAGGCGGCAGCCGAGACAAACAAGTGAAGAGCAATTTAACTCCGTAACCCCGTCTGCAGTCGCATCGCTGCCACCGCCACCTCCGCCGCCGTTGCGCGTTGTTTACTACGGCTCCGGCCTGGGTCGCCACCGGTGACCCGGCGGTAGAACGTGGGGCGGGAACGGGACGCACCGGCATGCTAAGAGAACCGCAAGAGAGGCGCAGTTTGGGAGGATGACTCTCATTCAGGGCAGATCGCTCTCAACTGGCGGTTATTTTTAGCTTGTTTTTACAAAATCAGTTAATTTGGTATCCGGAATATGAATATTAGATTCTTTCGGAACTCAAGGAAATTTACTATTCATTCTTCGAGATTTTAGGCGTTTCGCGCATTTCAGATATCCACAACCTTCCATTTGTTGTGGCGCATGTATTATTCAATGTTATTACCGAATTTGTGAAGCATGTTTCGGAAAAATATTTAATTTACTCTAATGTTTTAAACTAGAGTATAACATTAGTTCTTTTATCTCACATGTGATCGAAACAATTATCTCCCAAACATTTCCGTTTCTTGTGTGATTCTGGAAACCAC
Organism: Teleogryllus occipitalis; assembly: GCA_011170035.1. Taxonomy (NCBI): domain Eukaryota; kingdom Metazoa; phylum Arthropoda; class Insecta; order Orthoptera; family Gryllidae; genus Teleogryllus; species Teleogryllus occipitalis. The sequence goes on from BLKR01000040.1 coordinate 871,811, forward strand.
GATTTCACGAGTAGTTAACAATTTTAATGTATCAGTTGTGTTAGTCCAAGTAGCACTAAAAAAGATTAGTAACATTTAGTTTAAAGAAGCAGTATAAAACTATTTAGTGTCCTTTTGTTCAATGAAGTACTGTAAATAACCAAACATACTGATAACTGTGGTATATTTTGTTTCTGTAATATAAATCATCGCGTACTAAATACATAAAAGTTAGTGAATAATTTACACATATCTAAAAATATATTGTCCAAGTAAAATGTGAATTGGCAATACCCAGTGAAATAGGGAGTGTTAAGTACAATCTCAAAGTTATTCACACATTTGTAAATCCCCTGCACATTAGACAATTAGCATATCATACGTGTATGGAAGGTGGCCGATTATGCCCCTGTTAAGTTCTCAGCGGACTTAACTTTCTCCAACAATTTGGAGTTCTCTACGAAGAGCGAAAACCCATAAAGTTTAATGTTTTTCTAAATCATATTAAATACATTTATTAATGATTCTAAATAGACTTCTTAGAGACGAATGAAATAAATAACCTGTAATACATCATATATCAGATTTTACATTTTCAAATATATCGAAGACAAAAGTTTATATAGATACCCATACGAAACGATTAATAGAGCAATTGCAGAAGTGGAAGTGAACACCAATTAGACTAAGTTTTTAGAGTTTTAATCTCTTCAAAAATTAGGGGAGAAAAATATGGAAATGATTAGCAAATCCAGGGATGAATCAAATGTAGTTGTAGAAGATTTTACATGGATTAGAGAATTACTGAGAAGAACAGCTTACAAGTGATCTTTGTGCATTATTGCGCATATGAGCAAAAAATCGTTAAAAAAATGTAGCTGTACTAAGCTCTACACGTATCATCAATACCTTCGAATTACTTTCAACGACGATTATAATTTTAAAATTGAAACATTACCATTCATATCCCGTATGCAGATAAGATACAAGGCCATTAAATGTTGGGAATTTTTGAAGGGGAATATAACAATTATCAGCTAATACTATTAACTCGTATGTCCAATGCCAGAAACTGTAAGAACATATTTGAACAAAGCTACGCATGAAAGAAATGAAGTAAGAAAGAAATTTTCAAGACATGAAAACATTTTTAAAACAGTTTACAGCGTCTGCGACACCGCATTCAACTAGTGATAGTGTATTCCTTTTAAATAAATAAATTAGATGGAGTATAGTGTTTTATAAATTTAGTTTATATGAGCAACATTTCTGCTTCATGAAAGGAAGAACAAAAAATATATTTTTTATAACCAAAAGTGCTGGTGATTTTTAATGATACACTCTTCAGTTCCCTATAATTTTTCATTTTTACTTTAGCTGATCCTTCCATATTTTGTCGCTGCACTAACCAGAATCTATAGACGCGTTTCTTGTTTCCAAACAGTCCTAGTAAAGAAGATATATTTTTTGCGCTCGTAACAATCCACTTGTTAGTCAGGGTTCAAAGCACTCATAAGCCTGCGCAGCCTACAACACGAGGAGAGCAATTACGTTTCCGGACCCCGATGTCCCTTACTGGGAACATCCCTCAGACAAACCCCTTTTCTATTAGAATTTTTATTTACAAATGACTTGTTTTACTAGCAAATAAATAAAAATTTAATTCTAGGAGAATTAAATAATTTTAATGATAATAAATTTTAATAATTAATAAGTACACTTAGTTTTATGTTAAATCACCCACAGGGTTGCCTGAAGAATTGAAGTGCCTACTCCTCAAATGCCATACAACTCCCCAACTGTGAGCTTAAAAGGGGGAAAGCAAGAAATGATCCTATTTACGGAAATAAAATATTTTATTACGTAGGGCTACGGGTCCCCTCTTGAAATTTTCAGGTTGGAGGGACACGTCACCCGTGCCCTCCTCTGGGCACACGCCTATGGACACACTTGAAGCAGAAGCGAATTTGGGGAGGCGCGCAGATACGGAGGCCATTCCTGTGCTGCGTCTCGTGCTTCGAGTTGCAAGGTACGTCCACCAGAGGGAGCGCGCGTCGGGGAACTCAGCGCTTTTCTCAGCGGCGGCGGGGGCGACGGCCTATGGTCTCTTGTCTCTAATTTCATAATTGCTCCATTATCATTCACCAGTTTTCCCCTTATTCACCGGATTTCGACGAAAATATATATTTTACTATTCGACGTATGTGTAGTAAAAATAAATTATAAACATATTCCTTGACTTTAGGTTATTACATAAAGTAATAAGGTCTAGAAATGCTTATTTGGGCTTGAAAGACTAAAAATGATTATATTATCATTATTGAAATGTTTACATTATCGTAGTTATTTACAAGTTTGTTTCGTAGTCATATTACCTGGAGAGACAATGCTGTTGTCTATTCGGAACATCTTCGCAAGCACTTTCAACGCTTCTTAACGCTCACAATTGCCTCAAAGGGTGTAGCCGAATAAGGGGATGAAAAATCAGACATTGTATCTCTGCAACAGATTGCCCTACGAGGCTGATTTTTTGTGAATCCACGTCATTTTGTAGTCTCTTTCATACGAGCATCGCGATTATGGATTTGGTTTGGAGGCACTTTTCACCGCCTTATTCGGCTATACCTTTTCATATCTACTTACTCGACTCATAAATACTGTTGAATTAGATATTCTTGCTAACATCGATCAAAAGTGGGCCAAAATGCGATGAGTTATTCTACCTACTTACATCGTTGTATCCTCAGACTGCAAGTGAGTCGAAGTGGGTTTTTTTAATTTTCTTGAATGGTGACACTAGAAGCAATAAGAGTGACCTTAACAGACATTAGTCAAATGAATTCAAAGGGACTGAAAAACCAGACTGAAGCTGAAATTTACAATTAAGATGGGAGATTATCGTGCCTGCGCTCTGATTGATTAATTGATATTTCCAGGCATATCAACTGCTGTCGTCATTATATATACATATACATATATATATATCCATTTACGTAGTGAATCGCGGGAGGTGGGGCCATTCCTATCCTACTGGATGGTGAGGTTCGGCGCCGACCAATACGTCCGCTTGCGGGGAAATTTCTCCTTCCAAGGACCTCCCCCTCCCCATCCGGGCACTGCCCCAGCCGAGTCAAGCTTTAAGCTCCCAACTAGTCTCCCGACATGTGTGATAGCGTAGTGCACGTAAGTGTGTGTGTATTAGGAGTGAGGGAAGGACAAGAAAGGGGAAGGGAAAATCGGGCGCTTTCCGTGCCTCGTTTTTACTGCCATGGCATAAGCCCACCATTGTTGGTAGAAATACCGGAAAACAACCGATCAGAACAGCTGGCCGCTAGAATTCTCCTCGAGACTGAATTCAACCAAGCTATATATTAGTAGTATCGAAAATCCACTACCTTGGGGACTCGAACTGTATGTCTTTTCGGTCAGAGTCACTGTAATGGCTGCGCTTTTCTTCAAGCATTCCAACGGATGTGACCTCAAAGGCCGACACAATTAGTTCACTGCAAATTATTTCAACATTAAAATATTCCCCAATCACAAATGTAGATATAGAAAGATAAGTTTCTGCTCATAGAGATTTCGAGTTAAAAATACAATTTCCACGTCCATAATTTACATCAGATATTGACTATATTTTTGAGACAAATTATTACCGAATAGTAAAGTTACCTATCAAATTCAAAGTAACCAACTGGAATACATACTTCTATTACTTTATTAAAAAAGTATTAAAACATTGAGATTGATTAAATGTAAGACGTTTGGACCTTACCTAGTTAGTGTCACAATGGTGATAATCATGTGCAGAGGCGGGATCTTTTGTTGGTGGCCAAAGGATCCCCCCGAATTAGATAGTCAAAAGTTGTCCTAAATAAAATGAAATATGAATATTTACATTATAAATCTAACATTAAAAATAAGATTTTTGTAAGATTTCTTTGCCCCCGTCCCACCACCCACAACCTCTACAGCGAGAAGCGAGTTTTTAATTTCAATATTTTTCGTCAACTGAACACTTTTTTATATGATTAAAAAAATATGAAAAATTAGATACTGCCGGGCCCTAATTACGAACAAGTGAGTAAATTCATTTGCTAAATTTAAAAAAATGGTGTAACACGTGGTGTAGTCAAAATTCATATTTTGTGGGTCATTGATACCGAAAAATCGATTGACGGCAAAACATCCGTCCTTCTGTCTTTCCGTCTGGTATACCATATGAAAAATACTTGCACTTAAACCATGCGTAGGATTTTTCCCAAATTGAAGAACCCCTGCCGATCTGACCTAAGACGAAGCTCTGCGATTTTGAAAAACATTCATTAATTTTTGGGGGTACTTTACATGAAGCCCCTGACACATTTTTAAAATTTTCTCAAATATGACTCCAATTTTTTTCTTTACATTTCTTGTAAGAATAGAGTAAAATAAACTTATACAGGTGACATAGGTCAAATTTTCACTGTTAACTCTGAATTTTCGATAATTGCAAAGTTTGAATTTTTTGGGGCGGCTTTCTAGAACTACAAAATTGAAGATAGACATTTTTCCTTCAAATAAAATTTGTCGTTAATTATTTCTTCCATGAAGGTCATGTACATTTTGGAACTGTGTAGTAGTTTTCACGCAATATTGCGTGCAATATGTGAAATGCAATTTAAAGAAATAACTAAACAAGATTTTCTCAAAAATAGCTCCCAATTTTTTTTTTAAATTTTTGGTAGGGGTAGCGCCAAATGAATCCTATTTGATGACATAAACGCCATATTGCTCTATTCTTTTGTTTTTTCAAAAATTACAAAAATGTAATTTTTTAACTTGCCTCTTAAGTCGATATTTTCATTAGCGGCAATTTTATCACAGTATTATATTAACGAGTAAATGTGCTTTAAATGATTTCAGGTCAAGTTTTCGAAAACTCAAAAATTTTCTTTGAAAATGAGCTCAAAATTCCGCATTTTCAGAAACGCTCTAACGCCGTTTTCTCACAAAGCGCTCCAAATTTTTCTTCAAACTCTTCGTACGGATAGTGCTAAATGGTCTGTTTAGAAAAGTGAAATTATTATAACCCTGAATATAACACATTTCTTAATTTTTCTCTCAGTGTACACACTTGGCATCAAACAATACATTGTATATAATATTATAATGAATATATTATAATGAAACATACAATGTATAATATAATAAACCATTTTACGAAACATCATTTGTATATTTTCACTTTCTCATTTTTTAAAAAATTGTCAACTCGCAGTTTCTTATCTCTAACACTGAATGTTCACGCTAGAACTGCCAGATCACAGGAAAGTTAGCCAGTCGGCGCATATTTTGATATATTCCGTACGTTTCGCAACGTTGATAAATTTCTTAATTTTTTGAAGCTCTATTAAATAAAATCGTTTAACCACATGGACAACGGCCTAGAATTTTCAGTTTCAGTTTCCCGACTATGCTTCCATAGGTAACAAGTCATGCTGAAAAATAAACACATGATTTTTATCGCACTGCGGACACACGAAACGTTGTTTCGCGAGAAGCGCCTATTTTTCGGCATTTGAAATATTTAAGAACTCTAGGATATTTGTAATGGAAAGAGTTTATTTAATCATAATATAATTATGTTAATTCGAGTGTTAGGACTCGTGATTTTAGGCACGAAACTGTTAAATTTGTGAGTAAATAACGTTAAAAGGCAATATAATTGAAAGATGATTTATTGATACGGGATATTCACAGTAATACTTAACATTATCCCGCTCGTTTTGTAATATGGAGTTAAATTTTACCAATTTATTAATGTATCTTATTAGCTCAGTTTAATAAAATTATTGATCACTTAATTATTATTAAATTTCTTCTCAAAATACTGAAAACAAGGTAATCGTTTTTTATATAAATTTGAAGATTTTGAAAATGAAATTTAAAAAAAATGTCTCAACATTCGGGGGGGGGGGGGGCAGTTGCCCCCCCCTGAATCCCGCCTCTGTTTATGTACCTCATTTCAAAATGTCTCACATCACGGACGTCCCTCCTACATTCTGTAAATTAAATCTTATCTTTTTGTATAAGAAGGTTACCTTTGCCGGCCCGGTGGCCGAGATCGCTAAGGCAGTAGTGTCGTAGTGATCTCGGGCCGAAGGGTCGCGGGTTCGAATCCCGCCTCGGGCATGGATGTTTGTGTGTGTCTGTGTTATCCGTACATGTTCTTCCTATAGTTTCCCCTACAGTTCTATCCACAGTAATAGTGGTCGCTAATGACCTTTGATGTTGATGCGACCTTAAATAACAAAAAAAAAAAAAAAAAAGGTTACCTTTCACATTTTATGAAGAGGGTCACACTATTCGTAAGGCCGAAACGTCGTAATGTTCTCAAAGTTTTGATACTTTTTAATAAAGTTACATTGGTCTTTAGCTAAATTTTATATATAAATTATGATATATATATATATATATATATATATATATATATATATGTGTGTGTGTGTGTGTGTGTGTGTGTGTGTTAATTGTGTGTTTTTAGTAAGTTACGTAACAAGTCTGCGAAATGGGTGATTCGTGCACGAATGGAATTATTCGCCCGGGCGGCAACATACGTACGAGTCTGCGATTCACCTCGTGTACACATGCTGCATACACTTTTATAACACGGCGTGGGAGAGATGCGAAGTGTGGAGTACAGGAATACGAAATTAAATAATTAAATATCAAATAAATATAATTACTCAAGACTCAGTATATTTAAGTACACATATTTTCCTTTTTCTAATCACAATTGTCATTTATAACAAAATTAACTGAGTAGTTATTAAACTGAAAGGAAAGTAAATCATCATTTCTTAAACGATTTATAGAAAATGTCTAAGCTTCTGAACATTCTTCCTTATCGTGTACAAAAGGAGTAGAAAATATTTCTTCTAATTCCTACCTAAAGTGAATCAACTCGTTCAATAATTTGTTTTTAGACGCTTTCATTCCTGTTTTTCATAAGGTTTTTCGTATATGGATGAATATCTAGAATTAGTAGTAATAGATGTTGATGTAGGATCCCAAGTACATTTTCAAGTAGGTGGTGGTGCAATCGAAGTTGAATTAATGATCTGTTACCCAATTTTTCATATGTGGCTATGTGATACCGCAACATAATCCTCAGAAACTGACGTTGATTTCCGACCACCAAGTTTCTTAACTGCGGTGATATCTACTAGCTTTAACAACCAATTTGATGATGTTCGAGGAAAGCTGTGACCACGTTCTGGATTTGGCAAGTTTAAAAAAAGGAGCAATTACACTTCGCACAGCACCAATCTTGATAACTGGTTCTTTCATGCACTTCCCAGGTCGTTAATTCAAGAAAAAAATTTCAAACTTTTGGCTGTAGTTTCAGATGGTTTGCGTATGTAACAAAATTTTCTAACCAGTGCAAATGAACATTCGTCGGGATCCTCGCTTTCGGCATGGTATCATAAACCTTTCCGTCTTGATCCTATGCATCTTGTACGCTTATATTTGTGAGACCTTTTCCTTCTACATGCGCCAGGCACACCAATCACAAAAACAATCGAAAAACAATTTTAGGTTTAAAAAAGCTACTTACATGATGACACTATTATTTTTATTACATTAGCATTTTATGGCACGAATGATTGCATCATCACACATCGCAGCTAGAAAATCGTGGGGATGTAAACTACCGTTTTCTCGCACAGATATCAAATACCCGAGACGTCACAAGAAAGTTGTTTCGCAAAATTAAGTTTGATTCTCTTATAAATTAATAATTCTGTTATGCAAAAAATACCGTATTCAACTTGTTTATAATGTTGCTTTCTTGCATTCCTATAAATTTGAAAACTCGCTCTTAAAGTAGCTCGTTTTCAAAACATGTGCTCATACAATAAAGCTTAACATTATAAACTAAATACATAAATTACTATTTTAGTTTGTACTTCTATTTGCTTTAATTATGTTTCAGTATTTTCATATTTCCTTTTTTCATTTTAATATTTATTCTGCTGACATGTAGCAGAATAATTTGAAGTTAAAAACACATTTATTCTGAAAAGTTATTTTTGGCTAAATTTGTACTGTTTACTTAAGAAATATATAATATATTTGCGCTTTTTAAGTGTCTATTTTACTCACCTAAAATGGGATATTTTACACCTCACTCCGAATTGCAATTATCACGTACTATAATTTTTTTCAATAATTTTTATACAACCCTTCTGGAAACACCGAACAGGTTGGAACATGGTAAACGTATGAATAGCGGCTTTGGTAGTAGTGTCGAAATGGTGATGAGAACAATTACAGCGGAAGAGATTGCACAATTTTCGCAATGCTCATGTGGTGCCAGGTGGTTGTGGTGACGATGACTAGCATTGGCGATGGTTGCGACAACAATGAAAGATCGAGGTCGCGTGACGATGGCAGTTGAGTTGAGAATGAAGCAAAACCAACATGGTGGAGGAGCGTCGCGGAGGAACGCAAAGGAAAGGAAAGGAAAGGAAAGGAAGCATTTGAAGAGGTGCCGGCAGGGGCCGCCTACTGCTGCTGCCGCCTGCAGATTCCATGGCCAGGATATCTCGATTCTGACGCGCATTCGTTCCAACTTTACACAGTAACGGAATTCAGACAATTACCGTATTTACGTGAATCTAAAGCGCACCCCATATTTGGAGCTTAAAATTATGAAAGAAAGGTTTATACGTAATATAATGCGCATCAATGACAAAGTTATAGGTACGGATTTTATTTAAATTTATGTAATAAAACAATAGTTTTATCGTGTACATTATTAGCATTCTAACTGCTTTACTGCTAACTTCTTTACTCTTTAATGATGCAGCTTAAGATGTACTTGTCTGTTTGCTCTCCGCATCGTAACTACAACCCCTCAATAATAGACCAATGATAAAAGAACGAAGTTGAAGTTGAAATTTCCAGCAATCCATTGTGACGTAATAAACGAAAAAAATGAATTAAGTTCTAGTTTTCTATGGAACGGATTTGCACTCGAATCTAATGCGCACCACGATTTTGAGTACTACATTTGAAACAAAAAGGATCACATTATTCGCGTAAATACGGTATTTTAATGTTCAGCTCATGTATTAAAAGAGTTATAATCTCATCTTTTATGTACTTTACATTGAGTTGACTCTTCTCTAGTATATCATTTTGAACACCACGCATTCTATTCAACTTTGTAAATCAAAACCTAAAAGATGACATCACACATGTGATTCTGTCATGCAAAAGCTCCAGAATTTTTGACAAAAACAATAAAAGCATGCGAATTACTACTGTTACTTATTTGCCATCGGTTTTTATCTTAAAATCTATTCGTTCACTACTTGTCATTGAAATGTACTGTTTCTCGAATTACCGCAATCAAAGAGAGGAACGAAAAGCCACTCCTAACGGCCTGCGTTTCTTTAAGGGATTTAACAGGTCTGCCATTCGTTAAGAACAATCGAAACAAATCGTAGCCAAAGATGTGTTATGAGTACTTGTATTCTCAGAAAAGGTTATTTTCATTTATATGATTTATTCTTTTAAGGGGTAGTTGATATTAAGAAAAGTATTGAACGACATACGGCTGATATCACAAATAACGGTCTAGGTTCGTCATGAACCTTGGCTGTCGCCACGGTTAACAAACTTCATTTGCGTCAATTATTTGTTCTATATCGGACTAATGCCGTTAATGACTATAATATGACACTGAATAATGAAATACTTATATTTTTCCATAGTACACTCTCTTATGTGTTCCGTTAAAATTCGCAATGTGGAAAACCTGCGCTCCTCCGGCAACATAAATGGTAGAACTTCGGAACTGTCGATTTCCTTGATTTTCATGTTTCCGGGCGCGTAACTTGGCTTCGGTCATTAGTCTCCCGTTAGTGTAGTGTGTTTTTCTCGGGAGATGGCGGTGATCTTCCCTGCTAGATGGCGGTCGGCGCCGACCTACCGCGTCGGTTAGTGGTGTTTCCTAACCAGAGCTCTCCCCACCAGCGGGGCACCGCCCCAGCTGGGACAAACTCTAAACTCCCATCCGGTCTCCCGGAATATGTAGTAGTGTAGTGCATGTTAATTGTAAGTGTGTGTGTAAGGGGAGAGGATAGGACAAGGAAGAGGTGGCTTCGTGAACCATTTGTTAGGGTACTGCTCCGGCATTCGCCTGGTATTTGATCGGAGAAACCACGGAAAACTACCGATCAGAGCAGCCGCTAGAATTCTCCTCCAGACAGCAGCTGAATTCGACCTAGCTGAAAAGCTAGTGTCGAAAATCCTGCCGCCGTCAGGACTCGAACCTAGGACCTCCCGGTTAGAAGCGCTGCAGTGACATCAGTTGATGCACTGAGCTACCGCTACCGGTCCCCTTTAGATTTTTCTTGACCTCGATATACCCGATGTCACGACCCTCAAATTCAATTTTCATTACACAATTTCTTAGCTTCTAACATCCTAAACAAGTCATTTTTGGGTGTATTTTAGAATTTATGTTATTCGCGGAGCCATTCGCACTTTCAAGTTTCCTTTGAAGAGTTGATTTTTTCTTGTTTTGCTTTCTTTAAGTTCTTCGATAAATATTACGATATATGGACGAAAACATTATCTGCACGTATCCGTCTTTATTGATTAGGTTGTTGCAAACTACACGAGATGAAGTGCATTAAACTGTGTTGGCTGCAAATCTTTTGATCTTATAAATTAGGATATCCCATTTGGTAATCTTAATTGCCACTTCCAGATAATCTGGATCCTACGCCAGATCTTGAGTCATCACAACTTTCAGATGTTCATTCTCAAACAATTTTAATACAATGGTTTGTTGTTTGCTTGTGTCATAAAAGTTAAACATTGGAGTCATCTAGATAACGTTTACTAGACACGCGGAAATGGAGGATCATACAGTTTAGGAATATCGCAGCTGTTATTCAGTATTATGCAACATTTGGCAACCGGAATTTATTTCAGGTACAGTTCTGAGGAGTTTCATCTGAGCGTCCCGCAGAACAATTGTTTCTATTTTTATGAAACATTGTTTTAAAAATTACTACAATAGAACAACAACGCCCGGATTCTTTACCTAATATGACCAGTAGTCTTAATATTTTAGGTACTAATCAGAAATATATAATATACTGTTTAATTTCGTAGAAATTATTCGGAGGAGAGTAAATTATTTGGAGGAGAGCTAAATAAAAAAAAAAAAAAATAAGACACAAGCAGGGCGAGATATAACTTCAGGGTCCGGAAGCATGATCAAAGTATGGCTTACCCCAATAACATTTAAATATTAAATTTATGTATTCAATGTGAATATAAAATAACGTTATTGAATATTATTATAACGTTTGGGATTTAAAAATTTAATATTGTGTTTTGCTTATTTATGGACTCATACATAATTTTGTTTGAAGAACAATTGAGAGTTCCAATCCAGAGGGGACCATAAGCACTTGCATCGCCGGATCAATCCCAGAATTTGAGAAGGGATTACGAAGGAAGGAAAAGCGCTACAATGTTTTCTACGATATTTGATTCTCTCCGTAAAAAATAGCAAAATTTGAAACTAATAGAACTACAACAACACATACTATCTCCTAATTAAAGCAAGGGTTACTTAGCATTATAATATTGCAACCTCTCTTCTACTAACTCTTCATCTTTCTCTCGAAACACTTAAAACAAATCTTTAATTTTTGAAAATTTTAAAGAAGGTACATTTAGCTCACTGCTAATTTTAAAACTAATATATGTTAATGGATCTGTAGACACTATCTTACATTTTAAAAGAAAGAACATTGTTTCTTTTGTAACTGGCAAAAAGTACAAGGGTTTACAAACATACGTTTGATACAGAATATTCAAAATCGGCTAATGTTCTTCACACGACATGATCCAATTTCTCTCACCCCTTTGTAAAACTTCCCGATAGGTTCTTCATATTTTCTTACATTGTTGAGTTTTACTGGATGATAAATCAGCTGATATGAAAAAACATAACCTAGTCATCATTCTCAGGTTTTGTTACTTTATGAGGTGCACGTATCGATCATTCCATTTAAAACAGTGAACTACTTTCACTAATCACAAACTACGAACTATTTAAAATGATAAAAGCAAAAAATGCACACTTGAGTCGATCCGTCGCGTTGCCTTCCGTCTCGGCACATCGCATTGGGTGTAGAGGTGAGGCTGGGCAGGAGCGGAACTACAGACATTCAGTAAGAGAAGAGGAGACATGTTAACTGACTGCCAGTGGTTTAATGCAAGGGTCTCCCAAAGTATTACTCTGCACGTGTCCGTCGGTCACTTATGGTTAGACCCATCCCGGTCCATCGTTTGAGGCAAACGTTATTGCTGGGGTCTGCTGGGGGAAAACACCATTTTTATTTCTCAACTTTCTAACCTAATTTAAAAACCTATAAAATACTTTAAAACTGTCTAAAGCGATGGATGAAGACGACGCCCTAAGCTAGCAATGGACTTTTACATTCTGCAATCCGCGGTGCCTGAAGATGTGAATTGACCAGCGGGGGCGAGGTAAGTGACCAGCAGGCGGCAGCAACGGCACGACAGCATTGAACAGCCTGGAGGGGCCTGGAGACTGCGTGACGAGCGTGGGGCGGGACGGGACGGGACGGGACGGGACGAAACGAAACGAAACGAAACGAAACGAAACGAAACGAAACGAAACGAAACGAAACGAAACGAAACGAAACGAAACGAAACGAAACGAAACGAAACGAAATGAAAACGGAACGGAACGGAACGAAACTGGACGGAGCGAGACGATGCGACGCGATAGGACGGGGCGGGCCGGAGTGGGGCGGGGAGGCCGGGAGGACGCGCTGTTGGGTTGAGTCACAGCTTCGGAATGCGATCGCCGCGCCGCGCCGCGCCGCCTTGCTGCGCCGCGGGCGCGCAGGCCTCCTGGGGTTACGCCGTGTTCGGAAACCTGTCTGGTTGGCATCCTGTGCGAGAGAGGGGGAATAACGTCCCATTCATGATGCATGGTTCGTCTGCCGAGGCGGATATCGGATGTTGAAAAACTTGTCTTCGCCAATAACCGAACAATTAGAGGGCATTATTTATTTACTTGTTTTGTAAAGCTGCTGTTCTTTTTTGCGGGAGCGGATCCACAGGGAACAGGATTGTGGAAATTTATAAAAGCTGATGCAACACCTAGAATGGAGGCAGTATTATCATATGAGTAATTAAGGGTAAATAAAAACGAAATCTGATATCAGTTAACGTTCAATTATAATGCTCGCCATACTGAATTGCTGAGAGTGGGTGAGAAAGTAGGCATACGAATTTAAGTCTTGTTACTTGGAAAAGTGTCCACAGCATAGATTTTGCTTTTATCGGCCACTAAAAGGTATGCATGGACTACTCGCGATCGAACTAGTGATGCTACAACAGTACATACTTTTTCGCATTTCTGAAACGGCTGCGCAATATTATAATACTAAATGAACCTGCAAAAGTGTTTCCACCCAGCAAAACGTGTGCCTACGCGTCGAGATTCGAACTTGTTTTTTTGCCGAAAAGCTAATTCCACAAAACTCTCCCATTATTTTGAATTTGCACAATTTTCGAAAATTCAAATAGTTCAAAGAAAATATAACCTATTTATAAGAAAAATTAATAGAAAAATTAAAAGAATAACCTATTCAAAGAAAATATAACCTATATAACTATTCTCTAAGAGTCCCTTGATCTATCCGTGGAAAAAAATTAAAGAAAGAATTTGTAGTCATTTTTGAGAAAACGTGTTTTTTAACTTCAAGCACAAATTAAGCGAAAATACTCGTTTTATCAAAAATACAAGTACATGATCTTTTATCAAGGTCTGATTTTTTTATAACATTCCATTTAATACAACATTATCTATCTTTAATATTGTTCTTTAGCAATGTTATTTTTTTGCAATTTTCAAAAATACAGAAATGAAGTCGATAATGGGACCAGCACATCGTATTTTCACCGTCTTTGGTACGTGCGAGGAGAAACTTTTAAGAAAAATTTGAAGCCGTTTTTCAGAACAAATTGTATAAAAATTGCGTTTATTTCACGCAAAATTACGTGAAAACTACTATTTTTTCGATGAACCTTACGTGACCTCTTTTCAAACTGCCATTGCACAACCAATTTCATACAATAAAAAAATCTTCAATATTGTAGGAAGACGACGAACATATTTTGATATTTTCGAAAAATCAGGGTTTTCAACGGAATACTTGTGCCATTCTTTTAAGCGTCCTTTACGCTCTCCGAGAACAATAATTTGAAGACATTTTTGAGAAAATTTAGAAAATGTTGAGGCTGATATAAAGTATCCCCTAAAATCCAAATTCCCATTTCAAACTCACAAGCCCTCGATCTCGTTCAGATTGATTGAGAAATATCAATTTTGAAAAAAAAAGTCACAACGGTTTATGCCCTAGCGTTGATTGCAGACGGACACTTAGACGTTTTACCGTTAATCGATTTTTCGGTATCAAGGTTCCATAAAATGAGAATTCTGGCTACACATCGTGTAAGAGGAAGTAATTTACTACAATAGGAACACAATTTATCCAGGTTTTCGTTACTTGGGCCCAACAATAACAGTTTTTCTGTCAAAAAATCGTCGATTCCCGCCTGCACGAATACAATACTTTCTATTTACTACTTACGTAGTCAAGTGAGAAACTAAAGTATACTTGTCTTTTTAACGTGGCATCTGAGGGTATTATCTTCAAGATGGAATATGGCACGACGTTTTGCGTCTTTCTTGGTCCTGCCGCAAGATGTCGCATGATCGCAACCGTATCAAGTAGTGCTGCAGATCAAGCGACTCTAATGACAGGATCGAGAAAGACGCAACAAGTCGTACCATATTCCATCATGAAGGTAATACCCTCAGATACCACGTTAGAAAAACCCAAGTATAGACGAAGTGTTTCGTGTCATTCATTCATAATTATCTCAGAAGTGCTAATAAAAATAGAATTCAAAGTTATTACAGCATTTTTCTATGAAAGATCACTCGATGAAATTGCCTAAAAGATCGAGTACAGCAGATACCCTGCGTGGGCTACCACTCCACACAATACTCATGTTATACCAGATGGCACGAGCCCCCGGGCAGGGCACCTACGGCTTTTCGCCTTTATCCGCACAACCCGCCGACGCATAAGTACACCGTCAGGCACTAATCCGGATCCCGCGCAACGCAGTTTGCCTTCACGGCAATCTCTCCAATCAATGCTGGGTGGAGCCACCCTGCCAGCTCGGAGTTACTAGGTATCCAGGCTAGTACCGGAGTCCGAATAATGCGCTACTAGCAGGCGCCGGGAACAAGTCCCTCCTCTTTGCTCAGAGTATCGAACCACTGCTACTACGAATCCGAGAGCCCCTCAGGTAGCCACCCGAACTAAAGTTCGGGCGTCTCGGGACCCCCTTCCCATCTCCTCACTGCCTCCACCTTGAGGCTATTGACTTGAGTATCGCCAGAACCTAGGGTTCCCAACCGGGGAGGGGGGTCCGTTTAACATTCTGTACTTCTACATGTGGAATCCAGAACGTTCTCACGAACGTATCTTGGCCCAATCCAGCCTAAGGATAGGCCCCATGGACCCAACTGGTGGGTTACCGGCAAGCCCGGCAACACGGGGTTTAGCATGTTCCTATTCACTGCCTCCTCCTTGAGGCTAACGATGTGAGTTGCATCATGAAACTTAGGGTTCGGGTGATCGTCTACCGCTTTCCACCAGAGATCGTGTCCACCTACGCAGCCACGACCCCCCTGCGTCGAAAAGATCTAGTATAGAAAAAAATCGCAAATTTGAAGTGTTCTACGCTGTAACGAAGTGCTGAACGTAAACGGCTATTTCATAAAACATTCTTCACCGCCCGAAAGAAATTCCAAGACTAACCGTTCAAAAATACGCTTACTCCTCAACAATTTTCCTTCCGCGCTTTCCCTTTGCCCGTCACCCTTTGAACATGTAATTCATCTTGACTAGCAGGTCTCTCTTCCAAAATACATCCCCAAAATTATGTAAGCAAATTCCAAAAACCTGCCCATTGTCTGTTCTTAAGTGAATTCACATCATCGTACGATACGGACAATCTACCTTCGGGCATGTGTGAGTCTACGCGAGAAAAAACGGTATCCCATAGTAGCAACGTTGGCAAGGGCGTTGGCAACACAAGCAGCAATGGTAGCAGGGTGGAGACAATGAGCCGCCAATTATAGTACCTCTGTTTTCCTCATCCCTTGATCTTCCTTCTGTCTATCTGTCTGTCTGCTTCTTTCTTTCCTAAAGTTCAGAATAAATAAATAAATAAATAAAAGAAGAGAATAGGGCCTACAATCAATCCCTGCGGGACTCCACGTGCAATTGGCCTGATTGGCAATTAGCAATTTACCTAATGTTCCATAATTCCAGTAAGTTACTTCTACTTTCTGAGATCGTTTTTTTATGATATGAACATAACCAATCTAGAGCAATACCACGGATTCCCTATGAAGGTAATTTTGAAAGTAAAATGTCATGATCAATGACGTCAAAAGCTTTCAAAAGATCTAAAAATAATCCAACAGGTGCTGCGTTTTGATCCAATGATGAGGCGACATCTTTAAGAAAAGAAAAAGTGGCTGTTTCCGTAGATATTGATTTTCGAATTCCACGTTGGCAATCTGAAAACGTGTCGTGTTTACTGAGAAAGATTTCCATTCGTACGTAAAAAAATTTCTCTACAATTTTTTGAAAAAATCTGACGAAAGAGACCTCGTAGTTAACCTTCCGGCCTCATCCTTAAAGACTAATTTAGAGGACTTGTTGCATAAATAACTATTAATTACAGTACATTGGTATTTTATCAGTTCTTGTTATTTGAGTCAAGTAAATCAATAAAAATTAACACTTTCGTTCTCATCGTCTTTAGGTTGAGTGCAGCACTCATTCGCTGTGCTTATGGTAAATTCCAGCATTATCACCTGATGTTCACTTCAGTTGTTGCGACGTAAAGGTGGATGCACCACCCTCCGTTTGCACAAGAAAACAGTCTTCATGATCTGAATGTGTTACAAAAGCAAAGATTCTTAGACTTTCAGCACAATGAGAATACAGTGTTTTTCCTCAGCGAAGAGTTTACCAGTGGATTGAACCATTCAAAAGCAGTCAAACAAACACGCAGGATGAGAAAAGAGCAAAATGTCCTGCCTAATCCACTGCTGATCCCAATATTCAGCAAGTCTGTGTCCTGATTCTGAATAACCGATGCATGACAATTTATAAAGTATAAAACCTTATCCACGTTACTCATGTTCTGCATATATGAAAGCCGAGATGAAGTGTGGAAAGACACTTTTCTTGCAAGACAACGCGCATTCACGTACCGTCACCCAACTCTTCAGAATATTACTTCGGGATATCAGAGTATACGGGATACAGTGTTGATCTTGTCTAATTATCCTCTGTTGGGTGCACTTAAAGATGCTTTATGAGTCCGAAAATTTGCCGAACTACGCCTGAAAAAGCAGTGAATACATAGTTTGCTGCTCAATTGAATTTTTTTCTGCGGGCATCAAAAAGCTGAAGGAACACTACATTGAAAAGCAAGGTCCCTACGTTGAAAAATGGTCCCATTCTAAATTTTGTTCTGATGCTGTAGTCAATTACAAACATAGAGTGCAGATACTTACTGTCTTGTCCTTGTATCATGTAAAGTTGCAGATATTTTGTAATTTGGGCGTTTGTATCCCAATCAGTACACGAATTTAATCTTACATATTTCCTAAAACATATCACAGAGAATATGATGAACTAGATTATTACAAATTACATTTGCGTGCGCGCAGTGTACAATATGGATTGTATCTGTACTAGTCCGAAATACCGTAGTTTCTGTTTGAAAAGGGTACTCATATGTGGTACCTAGAAATGCGTACAAATGAAACACGTAGATCTATTAGTTTAAATACAGAGGCAGGATCTATGTTATAAACTTTTAGGGCGTGTGAAGGGGTCGAAAATGATAACTTTTTCCAATGAATATGTTGGGAAAATGTTCATAAGACTGTCACATACATTCGCCCCTGATTGTTAGGCAACTCCTCATGCGCTGGTGTTCAGCTGGTCAAGCTCTGAGGCCGGCAAAGGGGTTTCGGTATCCTGCCGAAAAGCGGAGCATGAGGATTTGCCTCTTAGGAGCAAATTTCAAATGTGTAACTTCGTCTTAAGAAATTTCCCTATACATGTCGCCGAAATTTGTCATATTTGTTCTGAGACATCTGTTTATGATGCAACTAAGGTCAATCATAAATTGGAGAAAAATACCGTTTGTACAGAGAGTCGCTAAATGGAGGTAATACGAATATAGCATACGGACTAATTTTACTTGTAAATAAGCGTGCATTGTTTGTTGAATAATTTTACAATACATTTCAATGACAAATTTGGTATTATGTTAAGTAGGCATTGCTTGTTAACACATTTTATTACACTAAAACTACAAAATGCCGGGTATGTTATCCACATGTGGTTCTTATCTGAATTATTGGTATGTTCTTTTTTTATTTATAGAATACTAAACATTCCAAAGCGGAGAGTGGAAACGAGGTGGAACAGCATTCACTTCTTCCGCATAGGTACATTTGATCGAAATACCAAATTTCAAAACACTGCCATGAATGTCTTCACAGTGTTCATGAAAAGATCACTTAACGTCGCGAATGGAAATTCCATAATCTCCACAACCGAACGTCACACCTTCGGATGCTAACGATCAAGATGCAGCTCCCGGCGCGCGAGAATGTCTCTGGATATTTCGCGAGAAAAATAATGAAGCAACTGGATCTTCCACTAAGCGTCGACGTAAAACCGGGAGCGGTAGATCAATGCATCAACTGATGTCATTGCAGCGCCTCTGACCGGGAGGTCCTAGGTTCGAGTCCTGACGACGGCAGGATTTTCGACACTAGCTTTTCAGCTAGGTCGAATTCAGTCGCTGTCTGAATGAGAATTCTAGCGGACAGCTGCTCTAATCGGTAGTCTTCCGTGGCTTCTTCGATCAACAGCAGGCGAATGCCGGAGCAGTACCCTAACAAACGGGCCACGGACTGTGCGCGATCTTTCCCTCCTCTTCCTTGTCCTATCCTCTCCCATTACACCCATACTTACACTAACATGCACTACACTACCACATATTCCGGGAGAGTGGTCGGGAGCTTAGAGCTCGGTGCCCCACTGGTGGGAGAGTCCTGGTTAGGGGGAAACCCCTCTAGCCAACGGTAGGTCGGCACCGGATCTGGCCATCTAGTCTAGAAGATCACCGCCATCTCCAGAGGAAAAACACACACTACGCTTTCGAGACTAATGACCTAAGCTGTTGACGCGCCCGGAATCACTAACCAACAACAATCGTCCTGAAAAAAAAATCGATTTTCAGCGATACGCGGCTACTATACCCCGATACATTCCAGTACTGTCGAACCCTGAGATAATTTTTGTTTTGAATTAGAAAAATATTAGAAGAATCTAGCTAGATGGGGCAGTCAATGATACAGGGACAAACTGATCTGGCCCACCTCTTAGCCGATCCGCGCGGAGTGACCCGTGCGGCCCTCCTTAGGCCGTGGACTCGGGCGGGTTCTACTTTCTGCCGAAACCACTGCCAATTTACATCCGTGCCCTCGCATTTACTACGTGTAAAGTGTTTACGTGGTTAACTAATATAACGCAGGCTAAGTTTCCAAAAAGTGTGAAGGAGTGTTTATGTTGTATCGTGTGAGAGTGGTGTCAGTGCCTGCGTGTAGATGTCGATCAATCCGGGAGACCCATTGCGGGCATTAACAGAGGAGGTGAATCGAAGTTTCTCCCTCACCATCGGGAGGTATCCGCCAGACCCAGGTTAGAGAGCTTCGCTCTGAACGGTCCATGCCCCGACATCACGTAGGGTTAGTTGTAGCTTAAGACGAAAATGTGTATGTGTGTGTGTGTGTGTGTGTGTGTGTGTGTGTGTGTGTGTGTGTGTGGTCGCGCGCGCGGAAGAATTTTCATTTGGAAGAAAAAGCTTTACAATCGCCGTCTGGGACAGCGCGCCGCCACCTGCGGAGCAGCTCGGCTGTGAGTTAAGTAAGGCCCTCCTCCATTTGGAACAACTCGCCTACAATTTTCAATTCAGTGTCACTTTTTCTCAGTTTATTTCTGCCTGCAGCCCTAGCCGCCATGAGATCATGGGGCAAGTGGCCCGAGATAACTTGAAGGCTAGCTCTAGCTGCTTGGCACGCTCTGGTAATGCATTCCAGCGCGGCCCTTTGAGTCTTTTGTAGTTCTCCTTGGATATACGTGATATGGGCCCTATTTGCCCTCACTAACTTAAACTACATACTGAGAATAAATGCGTTCTTGTGATCCTACATTTTTGAGAAGAGCCACCGAGTGAACATGCACGTAGGCCCCGGCAACTCTGTGCAGTTTCTGGAAGAGTGCCCTGGCTTTGCTGCACGACGCTTCTGCATGCTGTGTAAAGGTCCGTGCAGGGTCAAGTACTAGTCCTCTGGACAATCGGAATAGCCTGCCCTTGGTTTCTTATCGTGTGTGTGTGTGTGTGGGGGGGGGGGCTTCCTTTACATGGCAACAACGCACCGATGCGAACGTGAGCCATAATAACCACACTGCAGATTTTTTACCGCGGCGATGGTGAGTTGGACTCTTAGCTCCATACGCTTACAACCTCAAGGGCTGCTTCTGCATCTCTTTCAAGCTCCCTGTGGGAGGGTCTGCGAGCAATAATCACTAGATCATCGGCATAAGCTACGGCTGTTACTCTGAAGCGGCGAACCGCACAAGGAAGGTGTTTACTATTGGTCTATGATTCCAGAAAAAAGGGGCCGGAATTCGACCCCTGGGGACAGGTTCAGGAAAAATCATACTCCCTTTCACAACCTACCCTCTAATATGACCATACCTCCCTCTGACCGACTTTTTTGGGAATGGAATTATTTTTCCAGGCCGATGTAATTATGCCCCGTTTATGCCGACTAATCCTAATCTTGACGATTAACTTACGTTTTAAGTGACATTTCATTCATATTAACTGGCGCATATAAAAACATTAACTAATCTTGCACGCGGATCTAGTGAAACTCTTGAAGCTACCTTTGCTCCGTATACTCATACGTGAATCTTGGAAAACTATCAGTTGGGCCGAGGAAACGAAGTTTTCCACCGTAGCCTCAAAACACCCTTCGTATCCGTACACAGTACATGCAACACCAAATGTGCCGTTTCAATGGCACCTACTTGCTTATAGTGAAACTATTTTCGCAGCACTTAAGTTTGTCATGCCTGAGACCCAGTTAGCCAGAAGGTGTAAGCTGAGATCGAAGTAAGGGAAAATGAATCTAAAAGTTCCGCGCGCATGTCAACATCATGAAATTGAATTCTCTGGTTTGAGCAAATGTAGAAACGAAACTAATGAAAAAATGAAATGCGAAGCACGCGAAGAAATTGGTAAAATGACACACCAACTTTACCAGGCGAACTACCGCTAAAGAGTGTAGTACGAGCCTAGTGCCATGCTTTGGCAAAACACAAGTAAGCAGAGCTTATTTATTTATTTTTATTTATTTATTTACTTATTTGTTTGTTTCTTTCCGGGCAGGTAAACTGCTGAGGTCATTAATTCCCTTAGAAAAGTTATTACCTCGGTAAGTGTTCCTCCCCTACTGGATGGATCACTGAATTCTAGCGACGATCTCCACATTGTCTTGCGTCTTGCATCCCTATGCAAGTATCCCCCGTAGCGGGGAAGGTGTGAGGTGTGTATAAGGCGAGAGGATAGAACAAGGAAGAGAAAGGAAAGAATGCGCGCATTTCGTGGCGCTTTTATTAGGGAACTGCTCCGGCATTTGTCTGGTGTTTATTGGAGAAACCACGGAAAACCACAGATCGGAGCAGCCGTTTACTAGAATTATCCTCCAGACAATGGCTGAATTGGACCTAGCTATATAGACAGTGTCAAAAATCCGCCACGGCCAGGACACGATCCCAAGTTTTTCGTCATTAGCTGGATAGCTGGGTCTAGGTCAGCCATTGTCTGGAGGAGATTTCTAGCGACCGACTGCTCTGATTGATATTTTTCCTCTCGAAAACAGGAAATAATCAATTTATGGCGAAATGTCTTACCTGAATACGTGCATTGTATGGTTTTCGGTGCTAACTCTGGCCCACGCGATACATTTTAACCTTCTGGAAAAGAGGGGACGAAAATGGAAAGTGACACATATGACGAGTGACAAGAGGTGTCTACAATAATCTAAAGTCAGGCGATTCTCGAGTCCCAATACTGAGAACTGATTAGAAATTCCTGATAGGCAGATTATGACACTGGTAAACAAAGATTACGTGTGTTGCGATATTCCAAGTCAGATGCTCCAGGCTGGGAGGAAAATATGTTATCACGCCAGATTAATGAGTGTGGCATTTTCAACTGTGGGGCTTTTGTCAGACCAGGAAATTGCCTCACAGTTGCACCGTCAGATTGATCATATACAGGAAATATGGGTGAACTTGTAAAGCAATGATGCGTAATGCAAACTTGGAATTATTTATTTCTATGATATGCCCTCAAAAATTCTACACAAAAAATACCTGTCAGGACAGCTCTGGATGTAGGTGAACGCTTGATTACAAATGTTCATGCTTGCTTGATGTCATAGTTTTGCCTTAATTTCTCAAAGCGTGTTTTGCAGGGGCATCTTAGTTTTCTTACATGTGTTTTATGTTCTAGAAATTGTGTTGTCGTGAAAGGAGTTCGTGATACAGTAGCGATCTGAGGCAACAATGAATTTACAACATTAATTCTGAACATTTTCCGAACACTTGCAGGTCGTGAGTTGTTGTTGAACAACGTGTTGAACAAACGTTCTACACACACCATGCAATCAGCTACTTTGTGATACAATAGATCAAGAAAACAGTCAATATCCGTGAAACTTCCCTTCGGAGAAATCAAATTTAAGCAGGAATCTTATTTCTCCGAGCAAGAGCGAACGATTGTAGTAGTAAAACAGGCAAAGGTCACTGCAGTGCCTCTGACCGGGAGGACCTAGGATTCGAGACCCGACGGGGCCGGCGAATGCTGGAGCAGTACCCTAACAAATGGGCCACGAACCGCGAGCAATCTTTCCTCCCTTTCCTTGTCATTTCCTCACCTCGTACTTACACACACTCACATATACTACACTACCACACATATCGAGAGCTTAAAGCTTGTCCTGGCTGGGGCGGTGCCAAGCTGGTGGAAGATATTTGGTTGGTTAAAACCCCACAAACCGACGTAGGTTAACGCAGATCTCGCCAGCCGGCGGGGGGGAGTCACCGTCACCTCCTACGATAAAAACTACACTTACGGTACTAATGACCATGTCCGTTGACGCGCCCAGAATCACAAATCAATTCATTAATGAAAAAGTACTGGTCAGACACCTCGAGCTATTTACAAAAAAAAGTTTTATGTTGTTAATCTGGAATATGTAGTAATCTGTAAGCATTGTAGACACTAATTAAGGTAATTTGCGGATAGGGGGAAGAACTATTGTGAATTATCATAAATGAGACAAGAAAAGACATGAGACCACGCGGTCTCGTACTAAAAAAAATTGAATCTCCTTATGAGATTAAGGGTTGCCAACAACGTTCATGTAAAAGGGAGGACATTTGATAAGAAAAAAATTAACGTATGTAAAAGGAAGGACACTCGTTAAGCAAAAAAACAATGCATGAACACATTTATTTTTATAAGAATAATATTTTAATTTAGACTAACATCAGCTCTATTTCTTTCTTCTCTCCATTTGCGATTCAAGTGAAAAGTTTCGTTCACAATATACAGATGGAGATGGTCTGAGTGTTTCTTTTTTATTTTAGTTGCTAGACAGAGACTATCTACACGCGTGTTTCAACGTTCAGAAAAAGCATATTCGTATTTTCTATTCTAAATTAAACAATAAACGATACAAAGTGGAATATGTTAATCACGTGATAAAATAAATAACAACAATTGTTAAAAATTTAAGGAAGACATTTAAAATGCGAAGGAGAACGAGAGGACAACTGACATCAATGGGCTGTCCTCCCAAATGGAGGATGGTTAGCAACCCTAACGAAACCATATGGCTTCGCATGGTAACAACGTGTTTATAGAAGAACTTTACATAAAGATAATAAATAGAACCTCAATATTCGTGAAACAATTCATCTCGTAACATTGGGCTAATTTTGATCATCCCTTTAGAACTTTCGACTGTTGTGTACACACTTTTGTGTTCTATCTCTTCTGTCGCTCGATCCGATTCATCTGCTTCCTTTATTTTGCTCTTCATGATAATTTTCACTGGAAAATCTCCAGAATATATCACATTTAACAACTTTATTCTGTGTGATCGCTCAGCTGAAAACACTCTAGTATCGTTAGTAGTTTTTAATAGAGCATCAAATGCTTATGGACGAGTACGTATGTAAGATGACGGTTCCCTTGGACTAGGTCCACTGCACAGCTTTTCACAGGTTGAACTGTGCTTGAGTCTTCCCTCGAGCAAGGTAAGGGAGGCTACCCCAAACACCCATTTTTGTAGTAATTTAGGCACAGCACGGTCTTCAAAAATCGTAAAATTTCCACAATTCCAAATTTCCGCATTTCGTACAAAGAATCTTCTCTCTAACAACTAAAAGGCTTTCAGAAATCCAGGAATCGGTTCAGTCTATTCACCTTCCAACTAGCCTTGTATTCGCCACACAATTCTCATTGGCCTTAATTTTACTTAGGCAAAAAAGTGCCTTGGAATGCCAGTGTAAAAACCATTAAGCGCGAAAGGGAGGGCGAGTCCGATTCTCGCACCCTCCTCTTCCTCCTCCTCGGCTGACGCCACGTCATCGCCGCCCGCGGCGGCAGCGCAGAGGAGGTCCGGAGCGGGGCCGTGGAAAGTCCCCGTCCGCTCCGGTCAGTGACTGAGCGGTGCCACGCCGTCTGCAGCGCCGCCTTCGCCTCCCCCTCGCTCCTCGCCTCGCCGCCGCCGCCGCCGCGGGCAGTGTCGGTCGGGCGCCTGGATGGCATCCGCGGCCGCGGGCGGGGCCGGCTGGCTGTCAGGGTGCTGGCTGCTCCGGAAGCCGCGAGCTCCGACGGTCCCCGTAAATGACCATTGGCCGCTTTGCATGAGAGTTCTTATTCATTCCTGCGGATGATGGATGGGGGGGGGAGCGGCCTCTTGGACTTTCCTTCTTGGAAGCAGTTTGTTACTGGCGAACGTGGAGAGAATTGCAATTGTTTTACCTGATCAATACTCACTTTCAATTGATATGAATTCATCATGAAAGGATGAAAAAGTGTTCATTTTTGATATCACCTATCGATTGCAATGGTCTGTATTACAACAATGTTGAAAACAAACGCTATTATGAAAAAAATGATACTTAAATATTCGTTTTTCTTCATTTCTCAGAATACACAGACCATTTAAGTCAAGTGCTATGTGGAAGGAATTTTTTTCGTTTCTGTTATGCTCCTGTGATTAATTATTTTTTTCTAGTTTGTATTATGAACATTGTACCGATGCCGTTGTCACATCTTTAATGATAATCTGCACCGACTCCGCTCCGACATTCGCCTGGTACTGGTCGGAGAAACCACGGAAAACTACCCATCAGAGCAGCTGGCTGCTAAATTGTCCTCCGGACAGCGGCTGCACTCGGCCCAGTTATAGAACTAGTGTCGAAAATCCGTCATTGTCAAAACTCGAACCGGAATTAGGACCTGTCGGTCATAGTTGTTGCAGAGTGGGCAGCAATGCTGACTCTGAGCTAACTTAGCCGGTACGATCATTCGATGTGAAATTTGTGGTAACTGAAATACCTTGTGGAATGTTTTCATGACGTATTCCTGCTTCCACTCATTTTCTTTCTTTCCACCATGTGCTCCATTTGTCAATTCATAAATCGCTTCTTGAACCGCATTTTCATCACATCCCCATCACGCCCTGTAAACTCGTCGGATAATCTCGGTCCTGTGCTATTACATACGAACAGACGGACTTACAGACAGGCAGACGGACGGACGACCTGAACGCCGTTGCAAAATGAAAAGAAACATTTTTTGCTGAAGCCAGACCGACGAGCAGACGGATGACCAGATGGTCGGCCAGGCGGAGGTTTTGAAAAAAAACAACACTTCGTGCTACAATGAGAATAGAGGAAGAAAATGAGATAAAAATGTGTCATATGGCGATGAAGTCTGCAAAGCGATGAAGAACAGTCAGCTGTCTGGAAAAAGTCTCCGAGAGCTGTCTGGATCGCAGTAGACGCTCGGCCAAGTTCAGGGTCGCTTTGCCCTTTGAATGAGCAGTGGCCCCCTAATGGGCCGCTTGGAGTGAATAAACGAACAATAAATCATACTAAGCGTAACTAATTTAAAACTTAAGATGCACTCGAAAGTCAATGAGCAGTTACTCAAAGTGCTCATTATTGATTACTTCATTATGTCTGGCATCTAGTGAAGGACGGAAAAACATTAAGTCGCTGTAATCATAGTACCATTTACTCGAAGGCTAAAAAGGCAGTACATCATCGTTTGCATTCCTTACAGGTAATGTAACATGACGAGAAAAAACTCATTCACTTTTCTCAGTCTCTCCAGATGGTAAATACACACGTGTGTGTGTACATATATATATATATATATATATATATATATATATATATATATATATATATATATATATATATATACATACTTTTTAACAAAAAGGGAAATAGCCAAGACGAATTTGAGTGACGAATAACCTTAAGGAGAAATATGTCACGAAGTAGTATAAACTCTGTCTTATCGAATAAAATCATCACTACACTACTAAAAGACATCTTTACTCTATACTTGTCAAGAGTGTTACAACTTATCGTTCAGATGTTTGGGAGGTTGATAAAAGAACAAGAGGGAAGCTGTTGGCCCTTGAAATGAACTACTAGCGTAGAAGTTGCTGGTACAGCAGACGTGACAGAATCAGGAACGATGACATAAGGAAGAAATTGAACATAAACAAAACTATTCGTGACGAAATAGAGAAAAAACAAATAGTTCGTTACGGGCATGTTATGCGAATGACAGACGAAAGATGGCCAAAACGAGTCATGCAATGATGCCGACAGACAAAGGAGAGGAAGATCCAGCCTTGTGTGGTAGCAGGAAGTGCGCGAGGCTATGACGGCAAGAGAAATGCAAGCTGATCTATGGATGGATATCAAATATCAAATAGGCTATGGAAATCAAATAGGCATATCCAATAGGCTATAGATATCAAATAGGCATGCATGTAGTCTGAGAGCGGAGAATCGGCGACAGCTGTAGAGCAATTCCGTATTGTATATATCGCGTTGCTGTACTGGACCTAGCGAAGGGAAGCCGTCACTTCTCGCCTCCTAACGCTCCCAGCATAGACCTGCGCAGCCTAAAACGGGAGGGGGCAACTACATTTCTGGACCCTTTTTTTCATATTTTTAATCAATTTTATGACAGGTATTTTACTAGTAAATAAATAAATAAAACATACAAAGATAATGAAATTATATCTTTAATGGTACAGTTTATAAATACATTTGATTTTATGATCAATAATTTAGATGGCTGCCAGATGTTTGGGAGAGCCTCTTTCCTGATGGTTGTATAACAATTTCCCAAACTGTGGGGTTGAAAAGGGAAAAATCAGGGATTAAACAGGTTTACGGAAATAAAATGTTTTATTCTAAAAGGCTACGGGGCCCCTCTGCGCGTGGGGGGGGGGGGGCAGAGGGAGGCGACGGCCCCTGTGCGCACGCCGCTAGCTCCCAGGAACCGTGCCGCCGCCGCCGCCGCCCCGCGCGGGGCCAAGGCGGCCTGCGGTGGCAGAGGGGCTTCCGAGAAGGCAGCGGCGGCGGAGCCGGGTCTCTTTGGCGACCGCACGCCCCTCGGCGACGCTCGTGGCGTGCGTGTGGCCGCGCACGTACGCAACGCTCTTCACTGCACCCGGCGCGCGGTGGCGCGGCGGTGGGGGCGGCAGGGGCCGCGGGGTCAGTGGCGAACCCCCGCCGCCCGCTCAGCCCCAGCCGCCCGGAATTCAATTACCCCCTTAGCGCTCGTCTAAACGACTGGACTCGGATCGCTTTGATGATGCGGGCCCGCGTGCCGTCCGAAGCGCGACGCCCATCGGTCAATGCCTCACCGCGCCCTCGCTCGCTCGCGCGCGCGCGCACGGGTTTTCTTCTCTTCGCCCGCCTCCCAGGAAATTTCGTAACCACCACAAGGAGAGGGAATAGTCACAGTTGTCATCCCTATGGTATGAAACTAGCCTTGTTTTTTTTTACTGAAAATAAGTGCAAGGATGAAATGTACGCAATATATTTAAAATATTATACTTTATCTACTCCTGTAGTATAATGTTGTCATTTGATGGTTACAACTAGTTGCATAATGAAACTCATTGTATTTACAGATTTCATTATGATACAGGTTCTTGATCAATCACAGAGAAGTTTACAAATCAAATTTTGACAGTTAATTAATCTTTGAGAATTGTTCTAATAAATGTTTCGTTCGATTGTGCCCATTAAAATTGAATTTGATATTATATTATGCTTGCCAGTTTTAATTTTTTAAATTATTGGTATTATTTATTATTTTCGTGGAATATTATTTAAAATAAATTGGATCGTAAAATCTCTTTGATCCTTTTTGACTAGCGCAGTACTCCCTCGCAGGCGCACTGGTCACCACTGCCACCTGCGGCAGCATGCGAGAGTAGTATAAGGGAACTGTCCGCTAGATGGCCTTGGCTGAATTCTGCATGTCGACTACCACGAAACGATTCAATGTAAAAAGTTTAACTTATAAAATTTGTTGAAAAAGTACCGTATGAAACTCTATGTAATGAGTATCCATCATTACATCATCGTTTCATAATGCACTATTAACAATTTTAAAATTTAACCTTACTATTTTACAACTGCTTGTTTTAGGTGAACACCTTTGAAAACAAGCAATTTAACCCAAGGAAGGCAGCAGAAATGAGAGGCGCAGCGGACTCAAGGCACCTACTTAAAAAACTAACGGTGCGACAGAATGGCACGTTCTTTCTCGCACTTGTTGGATTCCTAATCTCTCTAGCCTAGCTAGCTTTTCGGTATTGCCCCACCTTCTTCCCAGTTGCTAATTATTGGCACCTGAAATATATTTTTCACATTTTATCAATGTTGCGGTCCCATAATAGTAGAATTTAAATATGACTTAAAGAATATTAAATAAAGGTAAAACATGGTCATATATCTAAATTTTCATTGAAAAATGTGTAGCCCTTCTTGGGAAAATGTCGCTTCCGCGTTTCTGACAACGTGAAGTGTTATGATCTTTTTAACAGAAACTTTTTGAGTTTTCAAAAAACTTCGTCAGCAATCATTTGAAGAACTTGTGCTCACAAATGCAATAATGTATAAAAATACCAGTAATGTAAATATTAACGATCTGCTATCTGTCGGCGCCTAAGACACCTACAGGTCCACTCGCGGTCCATGTCGCCCCACTCCCTATAAGAGCATCTTCACGCTTCCCGAATATTGCGCAGGTCTCTCTCTCAGCAATTTACTCACAACGTACATATAAACTACACTACACATTACATATTATCCATTGGCCCTTTCACAGTACCATCGTTCTCGGCGTAAGGATCAAGTTCCTCAATTACAGTTTCCTATTGACGGAGGGATTTT
The DNA here is from genome assembly GCA_011170035.1 of Teleogryllus occipitalis. Lineage (NCBI taxonomy): Eukaryota > Metazoa > Arthropoda > Insecta > Orthoptera > Gryllidae > Teleogryllus > Teleogryllus occipitalis. The sequence continues at coordinate 901,597 of BLKR01000040.1, forward strand.
TCTCTTTTTCATATAGGCCTAGTATGGACATTACTGTGTATATATTTAATAAATATTATTTATGTCTTCGAACAATTAAAATATGGTACCGTTTTCGATAAAATATTTTTTACGTTTTCTTTAATTGCCCCGATTTGAAACATGTGAAAAATCACATATCTTACAAAATTGTGAATGACGTCTTTTAAAAGTTTGATTTTCAAAAATAGATTTCATTGAGAACAAAATGTCTTTGTTTAATAATGTGAACAATATTTAATAATGTTACAGGACGGCGTTCAAAATATTTCTAGCTTTTGTAATTCTCGAAAATTCAAAGATGTTAACCTGTGCCATTTTTACAAGCATTTTATAAGCTCTATTCTAAGAACAAATTTACTGAAAAAAAACGGATTATTATTGAGCCATTTTTGTTTTGATTGATTGATTTGTGATGCCGAGCGCGTCAATTGCTATGGCCATAAGTCTCGTAAGTGTAGTGCGTGTTTTTATCTCGGGAGGTGGCGATGATCTTCCCCCACTTGATGGCGAGATCCGGCACCCACGTACCCGTCGGCTTGTGTAGTTTTCCCCAACCAGGTATCTCCCACCAGGGGGACATCGTACCAGTCGGGACAAGCTCCAAGCTCCCTAATGGTCTTCCGATGTGTGTGGTAGTGAAGTGCATGTACGTGTGTGTGTAAGTAATACTACTTATTACTACGTATTAGTAATACTACATATTATAGTAGGTACGCTTTATATTATAGTGATGCTTTAGCAAATAAACTGCGATTGTTTGGCAGAAATGTTCGTATTGTAGATCTTTAGTACCGAAAAGGTAGACAATTATCGCCCCTTTACAAGTAGTAAATTATTTCTCTTAGCACGTGCGGAGGTAACAATCCACTTTATTTCGTTTTTATGTCCTTCATACCGAAAAATTGGCAAAACATCCATGCGACTGTGAATAACGCTAATGGCAAGACCGTAAGTAGGATTTTCACCAAAGTTGATATTCTCCGATTAATCTGGCTGATGTCTCGGCTTTTGATTTTAAAATGTATATTTTAATTTTCAGGGGTTCTACATGAAGCCTCAAATGCATCATCAACTTTTTCTCAAAATGACTTTATATTTTTGCAGTAATTTTTCTCCTGATAGAATAAAGTACGTTTACGAAAATGTCGCAGGTCTGATTTTCGTTGAGTTCTCTGAATTTCTGAAACTTGAAAAAGTTAATTTTTTTCGGCGTCATTGTACAACTACAATATTGAAGATGAGATATTTTTTCTCCTGAAGGAAATCTTTTCTTCAAAATTCGATCTTGAAATGAGATAACGTATATTTTTTTTCAAAATATGGAAAGTTTTCGCGTAATTTTTGATGAAATAAAGGCAATTTTAAAAACAAAATTTTCTCAAAAACAGTTCAAAATGTTTTCTTTAAACATTTTTATTGCAAATTACGGTGATAAAAATGGCGCAAGTTCGACTTGCGCTACTCTCTGAATTTTCGAAAATTGTAAAAGTTACAACAAAAAAGGTATAAAATATGTGCTGTTGTAGCACCACTAATTCTTCTATGCCTGCCTTTTTTACTTAATTTCTCAGCCTCATTCTGTCATTCAAATTTTCGGGTATCCGAAACGTCCGTATCTCCTTTTATTTCGGGGAAAACTAAGGGCATCGTCCACCTGAAATAAAAGGTAGAAATTTTATTGTTTGGAATCATATTGACTCTTCAAGTTCCTGTCTTTGGTTACATATACCTGTATTACTAATTTCCAATGCGCGCAGAAATTGACAGAAGCATATGCAGCTTCTGGCCATGTGGGAGGTGTCTATGGTATTGTTAGATACCCAGGAACTCGAGAAACAATGACACACTTGCGATTTTGAAACGATTTTGACGTAGAGTTGTGGTACTGTATATATACTATGTTATTGAAGTATTCGTGAAGGCTGTTTTTATTATAATATTTAATAGCAGCACTTTTGAAACTGCAGGCCACTATTTTTTAATTATTTTCAGAGGCATATTTATTTCTCACATTTTATACATATCTCAATGTTGTCAGTTGGGCTAGAGTCTGTGTACCTCCCTGACTACTTTCTGGCATACGACCAGAGGAAGATATTGAATTCTCCCTGTTGTTGCAGGCGGCAGGTTCTGGGCCGGACCTCCCCTCCTCCCTATGAAAAACCGCTCCCTGAGGAAGCGCCTTCTATGAATATAATACTAATTGTACAACACACTACTGAAAGTGATAGTGTAAAAAATGCATAGCCAAAATAGAATTTAACAGAATACACTAAAAGATTTTTATTTTTAGCAGGGTGTACTATAGTTACGTATAAAAGCAGAGAATTTTAATGTAATGTAATACGCACAAGAACTCACAATTAGTATTTAATACTATATTTGTCAAACAAAATAATTTTCTAGAAAAAATATTATTGAGAGATTACAACCTTATTACAATAACTGATGAAACAAATAGTTTCTTCTAATTCTTTCAAAGAATATAATTGATTCAGAAAGTAGGCAATGTAAATATTTTTTTGTTTCAGAATGAGTAGACGGTTTTTAGCCAACAAGGTTACAAAAGCACTCAAAAAATATTCTGACATGGAGAGAGTGACCTTGTTGTGCAAAATGTGCGAGATTTTTGCACATGAAGTGCAGGAACTTGAAAATAAATCCATTATGTTGCAAATTTCCGGTAAGGCCACATTTATTAATATCCTCTGGCGAGCACAAAGTCCTTGACAGGCACGAGCAGTACCTCGATTGCTGAATTCATCACTCTCACATTTTGCGCCTTGCTCGCAAAACCTGGAAGCGACGCTGATCTGCCGCTTCCGGCCACATCTGGCTGTCTCATTCAGATTTTCTCGTCAAAACCAATATTCATTTGGGTGATGAATACCAGGAAATAAAATAAAATATAATACCAGGAAATACAGTTTTGTTTATTTATTTATATATATATATATATATATATATATATATATATATATATATATATATATATATATATGCACCTAATTTTATTTTTACCAAAACCTATGCGTAACAAAACAGTATGTATAGTATGTATATTCTTATAATTCAGATGTTTTCATTAGGAAATTTGTATGAAATTTGATATCACTGAAATGCAGAAAATAAATTGCTGAAAAATGCATGAAAAACATCAACTTGTCACAACATTATGTTACAAAGTCCAAAGATATATTTATTTATGTACTGAAAGATTAGAGAAGTTTCAAAATCATATTAGCAGTAGTGATTTCTAGAATCATCATCCAGATTGGCAGCAGTCTAATCCATTCCAGGTCAGTTTGTCAACTGTCATAAAGTTCTTTTTCATTTGCTACATTGATATTTCGCCTACTTGTTTTCCCCATAAAGAATTCGTTCACTATACATTTTGTCTATCAATGTCGAATGTCTACAAGTATTTTGAATTTTCCTTCGTTTAAATTGGTGAAGAGATTCATTTAGAGTGGTGAAGAGAAATTAGCAAATGTTTATTACCTTATTTACACCTTACTATACGTATGAGTAATGTTTATTAAAATGTTATTGTACAGCTGCTCATTAAAATACAGTAACAGTTAAAATGCTGTAAAATGTGCGACACACCTAAAATATATGGCTACGAAAAATTCTTTTAATCGTTATATAGTATTCGAGTAACTTGTGTCTGTCCATCCGTCATTCACGGTTAGACCTTTGAGTTCCACGGATTGATACAAATGAAATAACAATCGACGCGTTTCGGTCTACGGGTGAGGAACTGATATTTTTTGCGGATCAATCCAGAGGATTCTAAGAAATTTCTGTAAAACGTATTTTTTAAGTACCTAAAGTGCGTTTTGGGTGACGTACGGCACCCCCATGCTCATGCAATTCATTTCCACAAGACAAATCAATGTACACACTTCTTAGACGGGTTCCTTCAGGATATTATAAAAGAAGTCTGCTAGAAAAACACGTGTTTCTGATGGTTTCACTGCACCTACGAGCAGATTCGAGAAACGCTGTGAATTACTATCTATCACTCGTTTGCTATCTCTCGTTCCGCCATTTACTTCCACCATTACAACTTGATTCATTAGATTTACGATAATTATATCTACTTTTTAATGAATTGTCAAAAAAAGTGTTGGGGCTGTTAATCACCTAAAACACGTGGAAGGGATTGCAGTTTCACACGGATGTGATCTCAGGTGACTGCTCTCGATAAGGTGAATCGATTGCCTCTATTTTTAGCCGGATCATTCCAGAATATTCTAAAAGTTTCATTATATTGTCAATCGTTTTTCATTATATTGACGATAGTTAAATAGTAATGAATCATATTGTAATGAAACACGATTTTTAGAGAACTTTTCTCGATACTTTTTTCTTGTAATTCTGTTTCTGAACATAGACGAGACACACAACTTTTTTGTTTATTTTTTTTAATAGAAACTTGCTTAGCACGAATAAAAATTGTCAACGAGAAAGTACTCGACGCCAGAGGCGCCAAGCAAAGCGAGATATAATTAAATGAATGCTCCTGAAACATCACATTCTTTCAAGTACATATTTAATTCCATACTTTTCGAAGAGGCAAATAATTATCGGAAGTTTGCTATTGAAGCTACTTGTATTATTCATCTCTAGCATCAGGCTTTGAGGGTTCACCGGAGAACAGCCCCTTGAGTGGAGAGGTATAGCTGATTGTTCAGGAAGGAGTCCTCACTCGCAGGGGGTGGAAAGGTCTCAGCCCACCACGTGGCCATGCGCGCTGGGTGGTCTGCCGCCATGCCGTCCCTCACGTACGCCACCACGCGCCACCCTGCCCCAAGACCTCCGTGAAGTTGGCCGGAAAAAATCTGCGATTTCAACCAAACTTGGTATATCGTTTGCCCACCAAAATTTTTTTTGCCCACCCCCAGAAAAAATGTTACACAAAAAACAAATTTTCGGGCCAACTACACGCTGGCCGGAAAAATCTGGGATTTCAACCAAACTTGGTATTTCGTTTGCCCATCGTTTGCCCAGGTTTGCCCTCTAAAAATTTTCGTTTGCCCACCCCCAGAAAAAGAGTTACACATAAATCAAATTTTCGGGCCAACTACACGCTGGCCGAAAAAATCTGGGATTTCAAACAAATTTAGTATACCGTTTGCCCAGGTTTGCCCACCAATAGTTTTCATTTGCCCACCCCCAGAAAAAAAGAGTTACACGCAAAACAAATTTTCGGGCCAAGTTCACGGTCACCGGAAAAAATCTGGGATTTTAACCAAACTTGGTATATCGCTTGCCCAGGTTTGCCCACCAAAAATTTTCGTTTGCCCACCCACAGAGAAAAAAACAAAAATTTTCGTTTGGCTACCCAAACAAAAAACTTACACGAAAAAAATGTTCGTGGCAAATCCAATTTGACCAAAAAAAATCAGGTATATTAAATATTTTAGTAAATCGTTTGCCCAAGTTACTATTTCCTAATAGAGTATTTGTGTTTACCCACAGAATATTTTCGTTTGCCAGGCACACAAATGGAATTCAAGGCAGAAGCGTTTATTTAACGGTGTCTCCGAGTTAATATAATCGACCCGGCTACCACTTACCCAAAAGAAACAATGATAATTTTCAGTATACTATTTCTCAATAGTGTATTGTCGTTTGCCCAGTGACAATTTTCGTTTGCCCAGGCACAAAAATGAAATTAAAGGCAGAAGCGTTTATTTATCGGGGCTCTGGATTACGCTTCTGTTCATATAATCGGCCTGGCTACCACTTACGCTGAAGTAACAATAATAATATTCAGTATACTATTTCTTAATAGTGTATTTTCGTTTGCCCAGGCACAGAAATGAAATTAAAGGCAGAAGCGTTTATTAATCGGGACAATGGCTTACGCTTCTGTTCATATAAACGGCCTGGCTACCACTTACGCTGAAGGAACAATAAAAATAATTAGTATACCCTTTCTTAAGAGTGTATTTTCGTTTGCCCAGGTACAGAAATGCAATTAAAGGCAGAATCGCTTATTTATCGGGGCTCTGGCTTATAAACGTATCTCCTATTAATTTCATTTCTGTGCCTAGGCAAACCAAATATATTCCTGGGCAAACGATAACACATTATTAGAATGTAGAATGCAAAATATCATAATTGTTGCATTAACGAAACGATTAGCAGAATCAGATAAAAGGCGCGGATTCGCTACCCGGGCTATCTAAGAATAAACGCTTCTGCATGTAATTTCATTTCTGTTCTGGGGCAAACGCAAATTCATTCTGGGCAAATGATAACACACTACTAGGATGCAGTATGCAAAATATAATAATTGTTGGTGAAGCCAAACGCTTAGCAGAGCCGGAGAAAAAAGGCGCGGATTTGCCTCCCGGGCCAACTAAGAATAAAAGCTTCTGCTTGTAATTTCGTTTATGTTTCTGACCAAACGCAAATTGTCTCTGGGCAAACGAAAATACACTATTAAGAAATAGCATACTGAATATTATTATTGTTCCTTAAGCTTCAGCCATGCCGTTTATATGAACATAAGCTTAAGCCAGAGCCCCGATAAATAAACACTTCTGCATTTAATTTCGTTTCTGTGCCTGGGCAAAAGAAAATTGTCTAGCAAACTGGGCAAACGAAAATACACTATTACGAAATAGTATACTGAATATTATTATTGTTCCTTCAGCGTAAGTGGTAGCCAGACCGTTTATATGAACAGAAGCGTAAGCCAGAGCCCCGATAAATAAACGCTTCTGCCTTTAATTTCATTTTTGTGCCTGGGCAAACGAAAATTGTCACTGGGCAAACGACAATACACTGTTGAGAAATAGTATACTGAAAATTATCATTGTTTCTTTTGGGTAAGTGGTAGCCGGGTCGATTATATTAACTCGGAGACACCGTTAAATAAACGCTTCTGCCTTGAATTCCATTTGTGTGCCTGGCAAACGAAAATATTCTGTGGGTAAACACAAATACTCTATTAGGAAATAGTAACTTGGGCAAACGATTTACTAAAATATTTAATATGCCTGATTTTTTTTGGTCAAATTGGATTTGCCACGAACATTTTTTCGTGTAAGTTTTTTGTTTGGGTAGCCAAACGAAAATTTTTGTTTTTTTCTCTGTGGGTGGGCAAACGAAAATTTTTGGTGGGCAAACCTGGGCAAACGATGGGCAAACGATATACCAAGTTTGGTTAAAATCCCAGATTTTTTTCCGGTGAGCGTGAACTTGGCCCGAAAATTTGTTATGTGTGTAACTTTTTTTCTGGGGGTGGGCAAATGAAAACTATTGGTGGGCAAACCTGGGCAAACGATGGGCAAACGGTATACTAAATTTGTTTGAAATCTCCGATTTTTTCGGCCAGCGTGTAGTTGGCCGGAAAATTTGATTTATGTGTAACTTCTTTTCTGGGGGTCGGCAAACGAAAATTTTTAGTGGGCAAACCTGGGCAAACGATGGGCAAATGATATACCAAGTTTGGTTGAAATCGCAGATTTTTTCCGGCCAACTTCACGGAGGTTGCCGCAAGGGGAAGGGCGCCTAGAATCAGCACCTTCACATGTAGGTAATTGAAAAGTCGATCCAGAGCATCTAATCATGCGGGCATCTAATGGAGATAAGTCCGTATATTTAATGGTGAATGCAATGCACATTGTATTAGTAAGCCCTGATGAAGGAATTACATATTCCGAAACGTTGGCAAACTAATTTGTTTTATTAATTGACTGATCCCGTGATCCATATCCCACAACTTATTAACGGTTGTGAATTCTAATTAAATTAGAAGTCTATTCTGAATAAAAAACATATAAAATTAATTAACTGCCGTACAGGGTAAAAATTAAATAGTTCAGAAACTTTGAATGTAATTAATGAAATTAAAACCTTCAAACGAAACAGTTTAACCTTCAGTTGAATCATTAATTGATTAGTTTCCTGACGCGTCGGTTGGTAAGGTCATTAGCCCCGTAAGTGTAATGCACATTTTTGTCACGGGAGTTGGCGGCGATCTTCTCTCATTGGATGATGAGATCTGGTGGCAACGTACACCTTGGCTCTCGGGGTTTTCTCCAAGCAGGTATCTCCCACCAGCGGAGCACTCCCCCAGCCAGTGCAAAGTTCCTGACTGGTCTTCAGTATCACATTCAACGAAATGCTGATGTTACTACTTCCACTATTATAAACATCAGATTAAATAAAAGAAAATTGGCATTAAAATGGTTATTTACGTAACTAGTTCAGAAATTGCTCCTTTGGCGTTCGAATGAAATGTGGATAAAATTAATATTTTGAAATGATTATCCCAAAGAGCGTTCTAGCCCTCTCAAATATTTTTGCGAGATGGAAAACCGTTTGTAGATTCAACTAGTTTTCTAATATTATTAAATATTTACAAACAATACTAGAGCATATGCTGTTGCCTCACCACTATTTAACTATGAAAAATAATGTAAAATTCCACTGGAATCATCTCTAGAGTTGGGAATGAACCTCCTCTGCCGAAACACGACATCCGACGCCGACCTACACGGTGGCTCTGCGCATTTTCTCTCTCCAAAAAACTTCTCCCCAACGAGGTACCGCTACACACAGGGACAATCTACCCTATCTTCCAACAGGTCTGCCGACATGTTTGATTGTGTAGTGCATGTAAGTGTGTGCGTGCCAGTGTGTATGTATAAGGGGCGAGGAGGGGACAAGGATGAAGGGAATATAGTGCTCTTGAATTGTGAAAATTCTGATGCGGTGTTGTTGACGTTATTACATGAAGAAATAAAGGAAGTAATCTCCGTCAACTTAATATCTTTATTTAGAGTGCCGGCAATCGATGACTTTGCTGTCCACGGTCTACCGACTTTCGCCAAACGCAGCTAGACTGATGATGACAGCAAAGCCGTCAAAAACCGGCTCTCTAAATAAATATATTAAGTTGACGGAGATTACTTCCTTTATTTCTTCACATAATACAGCACTCTGTCCGTGGCTCGTTAGGGTTTCGCCGGTTTTCGACGGCTTTGCCGTCATCAGTCTAGCGGCGTTTGGCGAAAGTCGGTAGACCATTAGGGTACTGCTCCAGGACGCATCTCCAGGCCTAAGATAGATTACGGCATAGAGCAATTATCTACAAGCTAACAAAGATGGGCGCATGTAATTTACGGACCAAAAAATCCCTTCATCTTATCTCGTGAAACTTACTTTCTAATTCTGTATGTAACTTGCGGACCAAACCTTCACAGGCAAGGAAAAGGAGTGAGGAAATGGAAATGCAGGTAGGCGCTTTAAGGCTAAATGCACCGAAAAATACTTATAGGAAAAATCAATAGATCGCAGCACTATCACACGGAATTTACTAGATCGATAACGTCTGAACAAATTGTCCGAATTTCGATCTGTAAACGGCATTGGACTCCTTTTTAAAATAGAATTCACGCTACGATGCCATTTTTTCAAAAAATATTTCCCAAAAGAAATTTAAAATGATTTCTCATAGTTCCGGGAAGAAATTAAAAAATGTGGGCTTATAGCGCGATGACAACGTGCCCCCTGAATCCAACGCCGTATCAATCATGCAAATCGGATGAATAGGAGCGGCGTAAAGTGAAATTTCGGAAAAACTACCTCCCCCCCTTCCCCGCTTCACGCTTGCGTCCCCCGACCCTTTTGGAGGCTCCCTCGACGCGGCCGAACGGCCAAACCCGGCGGCCTCAAGAGGAGGGCGGCACGGGAGGAGGCCGTGCTCTCAGGCAGGCAAGCCGGGCAGTCGGTTCGTCCTTTTTCGTCCCTTTCAATCTCAATATATTTTTCTCCACTTATCAAACTAGTGATGCTGTAACATAACCAAACGGTCTCATATCATCTGTAATAGTCGTATAAAACTATATATCTTGTTCACATATTTCCGTCTTCCTTCGAATACCATCAAAAAGTTATTTGAGGCACTACTCAAAATATCAATTCCGATGTGGAAACTGACTTCAAAAAGAAAATTGAACTAATTGTGTAGATATCACCAATATTCCATGTCCTAACATCTTATTTTACATACATTTTACTTCTAAGATCTTCCGTTATCATTCCACTAACAGAAAGAATGAGCCGAAATTACGCAAGAGCTCTTTTATCCTGTGACTCGATTTTTGATCTCAAAATAAGTAATTCCCGGCGCGTCATTTTGATACAAACTACGTAAATGATAATGTAAAAGGATGTAGTGTAAATCATTGTATTGTGACATATGTATGTATTTTTTAATGCATTAAGTTGTCATGAAAGCAATACAACTTAAACCCTTAGACAGGAACACCACACTAGAAGAGGAATATCCGTCTATGAGGGGGATAAATTATGTTTTGTTATAAAGTTCGGCAACTTTTACATTTATACATTAAGATACCATTTTTCTAAACATCGTACACGCTTATCAGTAATATTTAATCGGGTAGCAATTCAATTTATAAGATTTATATGCTACTAGTAAAACGTAGCATACCAGTCACTGATAAACCTCATATTAGGGAATCAGAATGCAAACGTATTAAATCGGCGATCCTCATCTAGGTGTCGAGAATAGGGATGCAACATTGATGTTGATATTTTCAAAACATAGATTTTGTATAGACACATGAACATATTTCGTAAAAAAATGAAACATTTATAAAACCTGATGTTTATAATCCATGTGCTTGATGAGTTGTTGTGAATGAAAAGAACCGATAATCACAATTTTATAAAAAAGTTAAAATATGAAATAATATTGCATTATACCACTGTCAATACATGTGTTCGAATAAAGCTTCATTCTATCAACTTGACACGACTAACGCACCGAGTTTACGAAAAATTGCAGTTCTGGTATTATTTTGAAGAGCGACAAAATTTGTTTTTTGTAAAGTCTGGAGCGACAAAAAAGCGACAAATTCCTATGGTGTTATTTTTTATTCATGTCTGTAATTAGTTGGTTTTCTTGCGTTTGCGATGCTAAGTTGATATCAAGTTAGCCGAATCTTAATACCAGGGTCAAATGAAGAGCGACAAATTTTTTTTGCGTAACAAATTAGCGACAAAAAAGCGACTAATTTTGAGCCTAGTTTCAATATTTTTGAAAACTTTGCGATTCTAACTTTATGGAGGTACCGGGCGGGCGTTCTTTCAGCGCCCACCGCGAAGGGCTAGGCTAAAGTGGCCGTGGGGGAGGGGTTCCGGGATTTCCAAATCCGATATGGCACTGGGACAGTGGTTCTCGAATATCGTTGCGAATGCTCACTCCAAGTTCACTGCGAGAAGGGGGGAAGGGGGGAAGGGGGAAGGGGGGATCAGGTATATTTTCCAAAATTTCACTTTACGCCGCTCCTATTCATCCGATTTGCATGATTGATACGGCGTTGGATTCAGGAAGCACGTCGTCATCGCGCTATAAGCCCACATTTTTTAATTTCTTCCCGAAACTATGAGAAATCATTTTAAAAAAAAATTTGGAAATATTTTTTGAAAAAACGGCATCGTAGCGTGAATTCTATTTTAAAAAGGAGTTCAATGCGGTTTACAGATCGAAAATCGGACAATTTGTTCAGACGTTATCGGTCTAGTAAATTTTGCTTAATTTGGTGCTGCCACGTGGTGGTGGCAAATTGAACTAGTGTCGGTACATTTAGCCTTAAGGGGGCTGCCACCGCCGCGCTGCTGACCAGCATTTCCTTATGCCTTTTCCTTCACTTGGAAAACGGAGATTTTTCGAGAGGTCCGGAGTTGGCAGTAGTCTCATTCGCTTTCTGAGCTTTGAAGAAGCAACACTATTTAGGTTTTTTCAAAGATGGAAGTGAAACGTGGTATTACGCCGAGAGGGAAAGAACTGCTGATAGACGAATGTGGATATACGTACCGGAAGAAGAAAGTGTTGAAAACTAGTGGAGAGTGCTTTTGGATATGTACAGTGAAGTTGTGCAACGCAAACGTGTTCACATCACATTTTTGGCGATGTTTTAGGTCATCACAATCCGCTCCCTACTTATGGTTGACGATCGACAAAATTGTTATTATCGAGTTGAATATAAAGCACAAATCGATTTCCAATTAGAACAAGAACGATACTGTCACCTCTTATATTTTTATTGAAAAATAATAAATACTGTAATTGTTAGAACTAAAAACAAAACTTCTGTCTTTAATTACAACTTTATTCGCCAATTTTTAATAATTCTCTTAAATAAAATATTTAATACTCACGTAGTCGAATGTATACGTACACGAACAATTAAATTTTCAACAAAGTTCAATAAATTAACAATCACTACAAGTACTTATGAGCACTAAAATCAGTTTGAAAAGTGCATACATATACAAGTATACGATTCAATTAATGTGAATTGGAGGATTGATCAACGAAACTTTGAATTGTCGAAACATCATTCGCGGACTTCCCTGAATCCGTTCAGGACTCTAATTTGCAGATTTTGTTATACAATATTGAACCCTATTATTTACACAATGGGAGTCATTCCCCTTCAATGTTAATCATAAGCAATCGATGAAAAAAATAAAATACGGGGAATACCTACAAGCTAGTATAGACTGTGTTGGCAGACACTACAATGATCAATATGCCATTAATAGAGACAGGATATCCATGCACTCTCAAATACTAAAATATGTATGCAAACACGCACTATCAAATAGCCAAAATATGAAAATATGTACGATGCAGGGTAAAATGGGCATAACATGCACAATAAATTTTTTATTGTAATTAATTTTTTAGTTATATTGCCTTTTGTAAAAGTAAATAATTAACAAATTTTCAAAACTGTTCTGTGTCAACTTTATTCTTTTATCAGAAAAAAATGTTTTTGAATGCAAAAAATTATCCTTTACGTCACAACATTAAATTGGAGCATATTTCAAAGACGAAATCTAAGCCAAAGAAAGGTTAAATTCTGTATTTTCTGATTTTTCACCACAAATAATGTTTTTTACATTTTGAAGAAATTTCAAGTCATGATTTGTATTTAACACTTTATGTAATTTCTTTTTAGCAATCTCACCCCAATCTCCAAATATTAATTCCAGACACTTTAATGTCTCCAACAATTTTTAATGAGTTCTCTAGTTCCTACAGAATTTGAGAAAAATCTCAATACTGTTAAAAAATTATTAATAGTATCCCGAAAATAATTATTTTCACTTTGAGAAATATTAAAGTTTTGTTTTTCGTTTCATATCTATTTCATTGACATTGTTTTATCATTTTCTGAGTTTCAGTATTTGAAATTAAATAATTTCTGCACAACATTAGACGTTAGAACCAAACATTTCGACTAGGAAAACTCCACCAGTAGATATATTTTCTTAATTGATCAACTTTTACAGTGTAGCCTTCTTATTTCTTTATTACAGTAGTTGCAATAAATTACATTTACATCCGTCCTACATACAATCGTTGTTCCAAAACTTTGTTTGAGAAGTGTTATACACGATGCCTTTGAAGGAACTATTTTATACTTCACAATTAAGAAACTTGTGTTAATCCTCTGTTGCACGCCAGCAGACTGAGACTCCTCTTGATTATTTTCCTCTACCGTGGTCAGTTATCAAAGGATATTGAGTTTTGGTTTTGAGTATCTTCCGTATCCTTTGCAACGTATCATATGGCATTGATAATTCATTTCGCCATCGTTGCTTCCCGCACGTGTACTCGCGTCGCAAATCCAAGCAGTGTACCGGAAGGTTAAAATGTGTAGTATAACATTAAGTCCCAAAGACAACTGCATGCTCGCAGGATCTACGATCAACGTACTATTTATTATCGTCAGTTTTGATATTCACAAATTATGCAGAGAAATAAAAAGAAAGTACTTCAAGTTTTAAACGAGTTTTTTATGAAACATATTTACAAAGTTTGAAGTCTCTACGAAGCTTAAATAAAATCATGCATTTGCACGGAAATACTGTCCCTAGTCTTTAAGATACATTAATTTAAAGAAGACAGAACAAGCAATGAAAGATTTCGTGCTCATTTCAATTGGTTCGAATCGTAGGTGCAACAAAATATGAAATGAAATGGTTCAAATTTCTACAATATATTATTATTATTATTATTATTATTATTATTATTATTATTATTATTATTATTTATTGTGAAATCTTGCCACCCTCTAAAAGTGCCGCCTGGGGCCGGCCGCCCCTGCGCTAGGCCACTGGTCACCATCCACTTGTACCTGGAAGGGCAGGTAGTCGGTCCGCAAATTACGTATACCCTTTTCTGGGTCGGTCTGCAAATTACCTATGGGTTTTCCTTCCGGTCCGCAATTTACATACCCCGACAAAGATAGGCATCCCATTACATAACATTATTCAAATAATATCCACCTATCTCAACAATAGAACCTTTTTTAGTATCCGACAGCAGTCATTCAAATCTTCCTTATCCCCTACCCTTTTTCATGTATACGTATCTGACCTCCCGAAATTAGACAACATACAAACGCCAAATTCGCGGATGTGTTATTTTACCTAACAAGATTCCCTAATATCAGAAATAATAATAATAATAATAATAATAATAATAATAATAATAATAATAATAATAATAATAATAATAATAATATAATATTGTAGAAATTTGAGCCATTTCATTTCATATATTGTCGCACCTACGATTCGAACCAATTGAAATGAGCACGAAATCTTTCATTATTTATTCTGTGTCTTCTTTAAATTAATGTCAATCTTATAGACAACTGGACCGCATATTTAAAATTCAAACTCAATCCCACAAAAACAGCTATCAAAATATTTACTTTAAGACACCTCCAGGACCACACAATAAGTAACGAACCCATTAACTGGATACCCCTAAACAGTTCCGTGAAATATCTCGATCTTAATATGTATACTAAACTCAATTGGAACCACCACATCAGTATCAAAATACAGCAAGCAAAAATTAAGCTACATCAATTAAAACACACTATTAATCGATCTACCCACCTGCCATTCCCACCAGCCATAATCATCTACAAAATTGTCATTAGACCTCTCCTCCTTTATGCTAGCCCAATTTCGATCTCCGCTGCAGAAACAAACATTAACAAGCTTCAAATAGTCCTGAACCAATTTCTTGGAACGATCACAACCGCTCCTTGTTTTGTCACAACTCCACAAAGAATTCCAAACTAGCACAGTTTTTTTCGTCTTAATATTTACAATGAAATCATAAATTTATGATAATTATATTCCAATTTATACTATAAGTATTTCAGTTATTTCTTGTAAAACTTTTTTCACGGTTGACTGAGTGACGCCATCTTACGAGACAGACGCATCTGGTTGTGCTCTTCATTTTTGTTATTATTTACTACTTTTAGCGATTTGACTGTGCCTAGTGTGTTTTAAGTGCTTTTATTACTTGTTGCAGGTTAGCTGAAACTAGCTGAAACTTCCAACCGATTTTTTTGCTATAACCAAGACAAACAAACATTACGAATTTTAAACGGACATTCAAATCTCAACGAACTTTCAGATTTACGAGGTGCTGATAAGTGTCAAAACATATTCACAGCTCAGTTTATTTTCCAATTTTAAATCACTGTGCGAATTAATTTTCTGAAAGATTTATTGTATTTTCTGTGACAAGTGACGATTCCGTTGTTTTGAACATTACGAGGACGGTGTATCAAATAGTTCGAATTTGTGTTTCAAATCTTATTCTATAAATCGAAGACAAACTTTCAGATAATATCTTTTATCTAATTACGGTAAAGTATAATCTACTGATTGTATTAAACAGTTGCAGCTTAAGTGGACGAAATTCTATGTAGCCACATTGCCAAATTTCGTAAGTACTAGCTTCAATAGATTTTGTGAGTAGCATACCTTCTCGTTTTTATATTGAATCTTACTTTTTAATTTATTGAATACACATCAATTTTACACTTTTAACATATAAAGCTAGGATATTGTTGCTCTTATCTGGGGTTTCTTGTATTTATTCTAATTTTTATCACGTACATTAAAACGCATTCGTGACATGGCTACTGCCCGATCTACTCTTTTTACACTCTACACTCTCAAAGCCGACCTTCTGAAAGCCTTCACACACGTAAACAATAATTTAGATCAACATATCCGAAGGTTGGAAGAGGTCGTTCTCTACACAGACGGTTGGGTACAAGTCAGCAACACAGCGAATAATACCAACCGTGACTATACAAAAGACACAGGCACCGCATCCAGTCACAACTCAAAACAAATTTAGTGTTTTAGATTATGAAACAGATTTTCCTCGCCTTCCTGATCCTCACCACCCTTCTCTACCATCGACAAATTCATGCACAAACCAACGCAAACAGGTTAGGAAGCGCGTCAAAACCAAAACAAGTAAAGCTGCGCATTCTTGCTCACTTGAAAACAAAGACATTCCTACCGAGCCTAAAAAACAGGTACTTAATTTAGCTGGCAGTCATGGCCGCCATCTGTCCTCCATTCTCAGTAGGAAGTTACCCTCCAATTTCTCAGTCTCGTCTATTTTTAAACCTAACGGGAGCTTTGCAGATGTGACTGCAGAGTTGGACACCCAGACGAAGACACTGACCAATCAGGACACAGTCATTATCATAGGAAGGCAGAATGACATTAACTTGGGTAACTTTACACCTGAACAACATGTTAATAAATTACAACGTGCCGCCCAAAATACTAACATTGTAGCCTCGACTCTGCCCTTCTGGTACAACAGACCAACACTATGCAGCGAGATTAAGTAAGCAAACCAACAATTAAAACTGCAGCTGAGAGAAACAAATGTCACACTTTTTGAAATGAATTTCCTCTCAGCAAAACACTTCACCCGGCATGGTCTTCACATGAACCTTGCAGGAAAACATGCAGTCGGTAACAAGCTTGCACAATACATCAACTCCAGTCCTACGCAGTCTCCTGCCAAAAATCCATCCCTTTCAACTTCTTTACGTTCTCCACCCCCCACTCATATTTCGAACCCTGTTGCCTCTTCCTCTGAACCTACTCCCGTTTCTCCCATTCCCACTACCAATTCATCTACACCTGATGCCCCATCTTCCTCACAACCTGTCACTGCCGGGACACACTACAACCTTCCACCACGCACTCGAGGTAAAAATGGAGTAAATATATAGCAACTACAGTCAGATGCAGCAGAAAAACATTCGTGTAGGTACTTGCAAAAAATAAACATTCTTCACCATAATGTTCAATCCCTTTCAAATAAAACTGAGTTTATCGAGGCAGCTCTACAGAGCGATCTAAATCAAATGGATGTTCTTTGCTTTACAGAACATTGGTTATCTCCTAATGAACTTAGCATTTTCCAAATTCCAAACTTTACCTCGCAGGCTCTTATTGCAGAGAGAGAGAATCGCATAAAGGTCCTACGTATGGGGGTTCTTGTATTTACGTTAGAAATAATATTGATTCTATCCCCTTGGCGGAATTAAATGTGTATTCCATTGAAAATATTTTCGAAATTTCTGTTGTACATCTTACTTCACTAAAAGTGATAATACTTTGCATCTACAGACCTCCAACAAAGAGAACTGCAGATTATATTTTGTTCTTAGAAAACCTGGAAATCGCTCTTTTGAATCCATTGTTGTATGCTGAGATTTTAACATTGATTTTCTGGTCGAATCTTGCGAGAAAGAAAATTTTCTCAATTTAATTAATTCCTTCAATTTAGACATTACAATTAATGTACCTACACGGATCACACAAAATTCGATGAAGGCAATTGATCAAATTATAATTAACAAAACTACTACTCGATATGAAGTTGAAACAAAAGATTTAGGATACAGTGACCACGATGCACAAATTCTTCCCATTATATGAAATGCATTCACTGACACAATAAATAATACACGTATGACTAGATTGTTTACAAAAAGTAAAATAAAATTATTCATTGATTACTTCATGCAGGAGTCATGGGAAGCGGTTTATAATACTGTTGATACAAACGACAAATATAATTCTTTTTTTTTTTTCAACTCTTTCATTTCATTTTAACACTTGCTTTCCTCTTCAAAAAAGAAAATTAAATATTTCACGGAAAAGCAATTCTTGGATAACACAAGGGATTAGGACATCTTGTAAAAACAAACGAATTCTTTCTTTCATTTCTAAACGTCATAACGTATCTCAAGATTTCCTTATCTACTTTAAAAAATACAAAACATTGTTACGAAAAGTCATAAGACACGCTAAAATCATGAAACACGATCAGGATATTTTGAACTCAAATAACAAAACAAAAGCAATGTGGAATATAATAAAAAATACTACCAAATCAACTAGAAACCCCGTAGAGAATGTTTTAAAATATAACGATATAAATGTGAACGATCCAGCAACAGTGGCTAGTCTATTTAACCAATACTTTTCGAGAATTGCTGCCGATCTCACTAAGGGTCTTCAGCCACAAAATTCAAAAACAGATAGTTCACCCAAAATTTTAGACACGATGTTCGTTTCCGAAACCTTTTTCCTATGAAATTCTCAAAATAATCGGTAAACTAAAAAAAAAAATATTCGTCCGGTTTAGATGAATTCTCGGATTCTTTGTTAAAGACCTGTGCGTATGCCATTATACACCCGTTAACTCATATTTAATTCATCGTTATGCACCGGAACGTTTCCAGATATTTTCAAAACAGCTAAAATTAAGCCGCTCATCAAAAAAGGCAACAAAAATGAAATTCAAAATTATCGGCCTATTTCTCTTCTATCAGTTTTTTCAAAAATATTAGAGAGACTTTTTTACGTACGAATGGAAACGTTTCTCAGTAAACACGACGCGCTTTCAGATTGCCAACATGGATTTAGAAAATCAAAATTAACGGAAATAGCTATATTTTCTTTTCTTAAAGATGTCGCCTCATCATTGGATCAAAACGAGGCACCTATTGGATTATTTTTAGATCTCTCAAAAGCTTTTGACGTCATTGATCATGACATTTTACTTTCAAAATTACCTTCATATGGAATCCGTGGTATTGCTCTAGATTGGTTATGTTCGTACCTTAAACAACGATCTCAGAGAGTTGAAATACCTTACTGGAATGATGGAACATTACGTACGCACCTTTCCGACTCTTTGCCCATTGCACGTGGAGTTCCTCAAGGATCGATTTTAGGCCCTATTCTGTTCCTACTTTACGTAAATGATATGCCCTCGACGATTCGAAACGGAAGAACGGTTCTCTTTGCGGATGATACGAACATCCTTTGCAATAAAGAAACCGTAAATAGTACAATATCAGATGTTTCAAATTGGTTCTGAAATAACAAATTAATAGTAAACGAAAAGAAAACGGTTTTAATGCAGTTTTCCATTTCAAATAAACAATTCTGTGCTCCATTGAAAATGAACAGTGTACCATTGACTGATGTTAAGGCAACAAAATTTTTAGGTCTCTCAATTCAGTCAAACCTTAAATGGAACGTCCATTTAAATGAATTGAACACAAAATTAAGTTCATTATGCTACGCGTTCAGAATTCTTGCAAATTCAGTCAGCCTTCATACTGCTCGTTGTGTATATTTCGCGAATGTTCATTCCCGCCTGAGATATGGCATAATATTCTGGGGAAATACATCTTATAGCTCCCAGACTTTTAGATTACAAAAACGAATTGTACGAATAATAACCAAATCCCACCCACGTGATTCATGTAAGCCTCTCTTCGTTAATCTAGGAATTTTACCATTACCGTGTCTGTTTATTTACGAATCAGTGGTTTTTGTCAAAAATGACTTGCTTAAGGGCGGGAATATATTTTCAGAAAATGCCGATGTCTATTACTATAACACTCGACGTAGAAATCATATTCATCAGGTGACAGTATCAACAGCTCATTACAAAAATTCACATACAATACATGTACATTATTTTACAACACTTTGCCAGATGACATTAAACGATTAAATTCAATAGAAAAGTTTAAATCTCAAGTGAAATCGTTTCTGCTGCATAACTGTTTCTATACAATTAGAGACTATACTGAGCATCACAAGAAAAGTAACATTAATTTTAACAAGGATACATAATGCATTAATTACCATTTGGACTGTATAAATGAGTATAAACAACCTGTAACAACTATTGTAACACAGCTTCCGGGTCAATGACCCCCATCTCGATCAGGTTTTTCGTCCACTTTCCCTGATCCATTGAGCAAATGCTGAGATGGCCCCTTGTTTTGCTTCTGGACATAAATGTAACTTCATTTTCTGTGCACGTCTTCTGGAATTCAGTGTGAAATACAATTATTCAAATTATCGTTTCCATGTTGTCGCGGCAGGAAGTATTATTCTGAAGGACAACATGGATAAGAGCCAAAATTTATTGCTTATTTATCCTTGAAAATAGATTTTATTACATAGGAGTTTTTTTCCCTTTCTGTTTTCAAAATTTAAGTAGTATATGACTTAGTGTAGGGATCACAGAATTTTGAAAATGTGCACACAATTCACTTTTCCCCATAGCACGTCATACGCAGTTTTAACTGTTTTTTGACGTAAAATAAATAAATAAATAAAGCTCACCAAACTGTCGGTAATACAGTACACTCAGCACAGCCAAATCACAACAAAACCCAAATCATAATGACACTTGTCCCAATTTGTTGCTGAAAGGGATGACGATCGTACGAGTCAAATTATGAATATATCAACCTTTTTTTATTTATTCAGTGCAAGATAAGCACCGAAGTTCTATACAAGTTATATTATACTCAACAATTCATGAAAATATTTCAATGAAAACATTGTAACCTTTTTCTTATGTGGATTCATTTTTGTCTCGTTATTTAATAATAACTTATACACCTCTGCTCCACGCTTGGGAGTAACTGTAAACCTCTGGATTAATTCTACTTACTATTGCTTTAATATTATTACTATTAATTTAATTTTTCGCCACAGTTGCAACAATGTAAACCAAATAATCTTTCTTAAATTTAAAAATAAAAAACAATTTAATACTGTTCACTCCGCACGTTTCGACTGTACTGCATTCCACCGGATTAATTGAAATAATATTTATATTCGGGTCGTAGTTCGCGAAGCCTGTTCCGTACGGAATGAGAGGGGGGAGGTTCTCATCTATTTTCATATAGTTATAGGTTATGTGGCTTATTTCTTTGGCAATCATCGTCTTATACCTAAATAACAAAACATAAGGTTTCAATTTTTAGTGTTGCGACCGCAACAATAGGCGCAACTCTTTTTTATTTATTTTTATTATTTAAATTTTATTTCTTCTTGCTCAGCATTTCTGCCTTTCAAGGGTGTTGATATAAGATTTCTATAACATTATAGGATGAATCATTCTCAGGTCTAATTGTCAATACACTTCCGGTATAGATATGTTAGATTGATAAGAAAAATGAGCTTGGCAAGCAATAGTTTGTGTGTGTGTGTACGTGCGCGCGTGTGTGTCAGAGAGCGAGAGATTATATTTTCAGATAGTTAAGGAGGCTTGAAAATATCCTTGGGATAGCGTGAGTGGATTCTCTGTGGTTGTTTGCAAGTCTAACCTAAATGGTAAATTGCTGTCGCTGGGGAATCTGGTAGTATATTATGGAAGGTTTTGAAATTTTGATAATATAATCTTGAATGGATTCAATTTTTAATTCTCTATGTTATTGTTCATTACCTATGAACCACGGAGTTGTGGCAATTTTTCTGAGGCACTTATTTTGTACAACTTGGAGCAACACTGATTTATTTTACCCTAAACAATATTTTGTTTGTTTTCATTACCTCTTCTTTACCTCTTTTCATTACCTCTTCTCATAACTATACAATGCAAGACAACAAAAAATACATAGACGAAAATAGTACATACCCCAAACATTAACAAAAAAGAATAATACTCATTCACACCAAAGGGTATAGTCGAATATGGCAGTGAAAAGTGCCACCAAACCAAATCGATAATCACGATGCTCATATGAAAGAGAATAAAAAATGACTTAGGTTCACGTAATATCAGCTCCCAATGGCCATCTGTATCAGAGATACAACGAAAAACATGTTTTTCATGTTTTATTTTTTCTCAACTTTTATTGTATATATCAGGTTGAAAAAATGCAGAGACGGGGGAAAATAGTTGAATATGAAGTTATTTTTGTCAACCAATTTTGACGCCAAATTCATGTAGAAAATAAATAACTAAATTTTTGAAATTGATTTTTGACATGATAACGTTGGAGAACTGTCTCAGTTTTTCACCTCAGAAAGTGGCTTAAAACATAAGTTTTTCACATTTTAATCAATGTGGACGATAGTGAAAAAAATTAAAATTAATTTTATCGGTTTAAAAATTTGAAATTCGAAAATGAGATTGAAAAAAAAGTTTTAAATGATATTTAAACATTATTTAATCACGACATATGAACTCGAAATATTATAGGTGTTACATCGATTATGTACCAAATTCAACCGGAATATCCTTTGGTGGAAAGAGTTGTGTGGCCTCTTGTGCATCCGACTTCAGCCAATGTGCTTCACGCACCAGTTTGTGTCATAATATATGAGGGAATTATAAGGTCAACATTTTTACTTACAAGTCAATGAAACAAACAGATAAGCATTTTTTTAAAAATATTACATCTTTTAATTCAATTACCCTTCATCGTGTTATTTTTGGTTGGTCATTCATAAAAATTGACACTTTATGCTACTCTCAAAATGTTTCTCAACACTTCTTGCTCTCCATGCAACGTGGCCACCGATGTCTGGTTTCGTGTTTCAAAGGAAGTGGCCATATGGTTCGTGACGGAAACTGGTGCTCCGCAGAATGAGCAAAACTCGGAGCACCGCAGGAGTCCGCCCATCTCTTTCCACCATGGGAATATCGGGAGTGAAACGATATTTATGTGAACGTGCGAACGGAAGTGGTACCCTGAGATGCTGTTCCCACATAGCTGCGATCATTTGTTTGTTACTTGGTGAAAATTGTTAAAATTGTGAAACACAAATTTTGAAATAGAAATTTTGAAAAAACAGTAGTCGGTTTATAAACGAACGCCCGATCCCAGTGTTTGAAGAAGACGGGGACAATGATTAATTATCTATGATTGTCTTATTGTCAATTGTTAATAAATCTACAATCGAGTAATTTGTTTTATATTAACATTAATAATTAATATATCTAAAAACTAGTAATTTGAGTTATATTAGAAACAAAAGATAAATCTAAAAATAAAAGGAGTTTGATGATTTTATTTCGATTATATAAATACTTTCCACATGAAACAAACATTTGTCAGCAAAAAGTTACAAATTATCCAGGTAAGTGAGACCTTTAAATAATTTTAATATAAACTGTTTAAACATTACAAATCCAGCGAAATTTTTAAAATATAAAGTGTGTAAAACACCATATCATCCGAGCTGTTATGCTCGACCCAAGACCTTATCTAACGGAGTATTATCTTCTTGCTGTGCTATGGTTACCACGTACAAAATATTGAATATGGCGCTCGAGCGCCATGAGTCCAATTTAAAAAAGGACATGTTTAACTTTTTCAACGCCAAATTTGAACAGCTGACTTTGAAGATTGCTAAGCAGGACTGGAAAATTGAAAATTTCTCGGAGAGAGTTAAATTCCTGTGCTGCTAATCACTCGATTGTCTCTCGCTCTCAGGAAGAAAGCTGGCTTGGAGAAATAGAAGAACGTCGTAAACGAACCTCAAATGTCATAATCTTCGATTATGTCGTCAAGCCTGGAGTGGCTAATGATCTCGAGTGTCTCAACGCCAAACTAGAAACTATTCTCCTCCTTCCTAAGGCGGTGTCAGCAGCGAGAATTGGGAAGGGCCGGAACGGTCGCCCCCTCCTTTGAAAGTGACCTTTTCGAATGATGTCGACGCTAAACTTATTCTCCGTAATAAAAGCAAGCTTAAACCTCTTGGTATTTCTACTATGGGAGAGAGTATTTCTGCTCGTGGAAATGATATTACACCAAAACAACAAAATTACCCAAATACATTGAAAGCTGAATTGGAAAATCGTATTGAGAACGGCGAGAAGAACCTGAGAATAATTTACAGAAATGGCGTCCCAATGATCAGTGACAATCCAAAAAACTAAATAAGGAATATTTCAGAGTACTTTCCATTTACGAACTTCACGTCCATTACCAGAATATACTTGCGAACGAAAATTGCAGACTTGCAGGGGTTCAATAGTCACTGATTATGATATTATTATCTGGAGCGAGACATGGTTCAATGACAGTTTCTCTGATGAACTTCAGATGAATAATAATACTATTTTTCGTCGAGATCTGTTGCTCACTCCAGCATATATGAACGAGAAGGAGGTGTTCTCGTTGCGGTCAGAGATTCCTCGACATCACTTCTGGCCACTACTGGCTCCCTAAACATCGGACATCGTCTTGTTAAAATTTTACTTAACGGGATCTGTCTGATCGTTGCGATCGCATATTTTCCTCCATGCTCCAATCCATCATTATATGACACATATTCTGATGATCTAATTGTTGCTGATGTGAATCCATCTGCTTCAATGCTCTTGACCGGCGATTTCAACCTTTTCCAACACTTTCCCTCGTTCTTTCTTCTTCCGTCAATGAGGCAGTTACCATCTTTTTAAACGCGCTCACTCTACTGAACCTGCGGCAACATAATGGTATTGTTAATCATAAAAACTCGTTGCTTGATCTCATCTTCCCAAATTTGACACTCTTGATGTACTTATATATTGATGATCTTATCAAATGTGATCCTTTCCACCCTGCGCTCACTTACAACGCCTTTATTACATCCAGTCGACTGTGATTTCAATCCTACTTATGTTTATGATTTTAAAAATGCCAATTATAATACTATTCATTCCGAACTCATTCTGATTGATTGGAGTTCCTGTCTTAGCAACAATAATATTAATACGAATGTGGACATCTTTTATAATGTTCTCTGTTCACTAATCGACTGCTATGTTCCAGTGATGCTGATTTTTGGTTGCTATTACCCGCCCCGGTATTCCAATGGAACTAACCCATCTCATTCGGGAAGAGAAAAGGTTACATAGAGATTTTAAATCATCAAAATCGACTGACTCTTATGATTTGTTTTCTGCCATCAGATCCAAAGTAAAGTACGTTTAAAAGCTTTCCTCTGATAATTATATCTCTTCGGTTGAACAATTTATATCTTCTAATATCAATGTTTTCTTAAGTATCAATGTTAATTTACGTTACACCATCCAAATCACATCTATATCCCACGTAATATGCACTATCAGGATATTCATTGTACAGAATTGAGTAATACTGTATCAATTTTGCACAATACTTCAGTTTATCAATTCTCCAACAACACATCATCCCTTCCGGCATTTTATCCATTTTCGGTTGTCGAGGACCCTTTCATCGACAATATTCAATTACGGTTGTGTGATATCTTTGAGAAGATTGGTTCTTCAAATCCAAGAAAGGGTCCAGGTCCCGATCTCCTAATCTGTTTTTGTTACATTGAAAATATGACATAGTTAGCCCATTATTTCTACTATTTGCCCATCCCTCAGATGATTTTCCTGATGTTTGGAAGAAGAGCAAGATTATTCCTGTTCATAAAAAGGTGATAAATCTAATGTGACGAACTACCGCCCTATTTCCATCTTAAACGCCATCCCTAAGCTGTTTGAAAACTAGTGTCCATTAATCTCACATCTTCTTTCGAGCGTGTACTCTCAGCGTGGATTCAGGGAGGGCAGGTCAATCTGTACAAACTTGGTCATATTTAAAAAGTTTATTGTTGATTCTCTCGCTGATGGCTCTCAAGATGATACAATCTATAGGGATTTTGCTAAGGCGTTTGACCCGGTTGATCATACGATCTTAGTCCATAAACTAAGATGGGCTTGGGTGATCCTGTCCGTTCGTGGATCAATTCTTATTTGCATAACAGATTGCAGTATGTTTGTCTGAATGGTATCCATTCCGACTCCTACCGTGTACTATCTGGAGTCCCTCAGGGATCTCATCTGGGCCCTTTACTTTTCAACTTGTTTATCAATGATCTCCCTACATTCTTGAAACACGGTAATATCCTTCTTTTTGCTGATGACGCTAAGATTTATCGTTAGATAATTGATACTGATGACGCCATCAAGTTGCAACTTGATTTACAAGCTGTCGAAAATTGTTGTCTTCTGAATAACATATCATTGCACCATGATATGTTATAGTATTGCACCATGATATGCTAATCGTATTGTACCATGTGCTATACGATTAGCTTCCTCAGAAAGCGGGACGCTGTTAGTTTTCCTTATAGTACCCATTGGCTGTGACAACATCAAAGACTTTGTAGTTATCTTCGACAGTAAACTCAATTTCAACGACCACATTAACATAATTATTAACCAAGCTCTGCGATCCTTGGGTTTTATACTGCGAAACTCATCAAAATTTCGATCACTCCACACGATCAAACTTCTCTTGAACTCGCTGGTTAGACGTATTCTCGAGGATGCGTCTGATTTGGTCTCCCTTCACTGGAAAGGCCGTAATTCATCTTGAGAAGGTCCAACACAGGTTGTTGCGCACCTTAGCGTTTCGCGATGGACGCTCTATCCGCGGTTTTGTTACGACTACGCTGATTACTACTCACTGTACAACATTCCTCATCTTCGGGATAGTAGAACAATCTGTGACCTTATCTTTCTATTTAAAATTTTTTCGGGTAAAAATTATGTTGTAACTATTTATTGCCTAACATCGGATTTTGGGTCCCTCGCGTGTCGACACGTAATACCTTATTATTTCCTGCCAAACCTATGAAAACTGACTATCAAATGAATGATACCTTCTACCGTATTGACTCTACTGCTAACAAGTATTGTGCGCGAATTCATTTTTTCACCATTGCTTACTCAAGCTAAGTACGTACTATCAAAGAATTGCTCTATAAAACCACCTGATTTGTAATTATTGTTCCTAAATTTACTTTTTGTGACTTCATTAACAAACGTCTATCTTATACTGTAATTCACTATCTTGTATAACACTATTTTTTACTGTCTATCTTGTACTATACATATTGTAATTACATGTATAAAAGGAATATCCTGTAAACAAATAAATAAAAAATGTGTTCATCAAAAAAATCTTCAAATAAGGTCATGTTGAATTTTTCGAAATTGTGTGTGAAATCGTGTATTTTTTGTGAAATTTGGCTTCAAACATAGTCGCCTGCTTCAAATTTCCTGCACTTCGTGAACGTAAAATGAATGTTGATTCGGGTATATTTCTTTGTTCGTTTCTTACATTCGAGCTTTTGTTATACGTTTACAAATTAATCTTTTAGATTTTATTTAAAATCTATTTGATAATCCATATTTTTCTCCGAGTTGAGAGGAATGTATCAGCATTCTCAATGTATTGAAGTATTTTCTTTTATGCAATTCACAAACCTTAATTAAAATGAGCCCAATTAGATTTTCTCTCTTAAAAATACTATTTAAATGAAAGAAAAATTGCTAGCCTTAAGGAAATATCAGATTGGAATGCAACAATGGCTCGGTAACAATGACTCGGGAGCTAATTTCTATGAATTACGTCTTATTGTTGGGGCATGATTTACCTGTATGACAAGCAGTAGTAATTTTCAAATTTGTGTTGATATTTGCTTGAAAATATTTAGTTTTCACACCAAACGTTCAGTGACTTGTACTGAGTTTTACAAAAAATGGTGGCTGATATGTGTTAATTCGGAGAGAAATTGTGGTTAAAATAGTATTCCATAATCATTACTAAGGGCGAGACAGTACGTGCTATTTTAGAACCACTAATTTTCATTTAATGAAATCTTCTACATAACTTTCCGCAATAGATATAAACTACCCAAAGGTATCGATTCATCTATACAATTCACACTGGTATTTTCCATCCAACTCTCAATTATACCATAATCATTTTCATATATTTCTCGAGATATTACTGCAAACTGCTCACAAGTTGCTGCACACTGTTCATAGCATTGTTAGCTTCTTTGAGAATTTCCGCTGGAAGTTCATAATATTCTTTCATTTTGTACTAACTAGTCCATCTTTGATTATCCAGGGGAAATTAGATATCGTTTTTCTGACACCGTATTGACAAATGAGGATTACAGTGCGTCTTTTCACTTTATACTCAAGAAAAATTGTAAAATATTGCGAATTCTCATTTGAATCAGCAATGAACTAGTAAGCCATACAGTTTTTTACGCACCACGGCGGTACTAGATACTTTTGCTCCTAAGGCGTCTTCCAACCCCTCGAGCCAGGGGCCCTCGGGTTTGGAATTCGCCCTCGAGGCAAAAACATCTGCTTAACACCCTAGATACATATACAACTATTTCGATCGCTGAAAACGAGTATCCCGATTTGCCATCAAAAACGGAAACACGTATTTTTAAGCAAAAAGACTGTGAAAATTATATTGTTCGAAATTTCTTATAAGCCATCAATTTTTCGTAAATAATAGGCCTTCATGAAATAAAAGAAGATAAAATTATCTAAATTGTAAAAATACTACCTAAATTGTCATAA
Organism: Teleogryllus occipitalis; assembly: GCA_011170035.1. Classification (NCBI taxonomy): domain Eukaryota; kingdom Metazoa; phylum Arthropoda; class Insecta; order Orthoptera; family Gryllidae; genus Teleogryllus; species Teleogryllus occipitalis. The sequence goes on from BLKR01000040.1 coordinate 930,203, forward strand.
GTATGGTTGAGCCGTGAGAGCAACGCGAAATTTGTTGACATTTACATAGAACGAATGAAAAACGGGAATTATTCCACTTTATCTCAATATAACTCAAAAGCTAGCCTTTTTCGTAAATACTAACAGGAGATGAAATGAAAGAAGATAAAATTGCCTACCTTGTGTTCATGATGTTTTTCTAGGATCAATAGTGTCGCCATGACAGGGCAAAATATGCCTGGATGTTACTTTGAAAAGGGTATTTCACTTAACCTTCCTCTCTGACATATGTAATTTACATCTAATAAGGTTGTGTACAAATAATTAGACCATTGAGAATCAGCTTATATTTTAATTGGAAAAAGAAAAATAGGTACTTAATAATAAGAAAAACAAAATTAATACTTTGGAAGACGGTGGACTGCACCTTCTCCAACCCGCAGGTTTCGATGGCCCTTGATTTCAGACATCTCATACAAACAACGGTTTCAGGTCGTTAGGCCCACGAACAATTATCTAATACTCGTTAGGTCTAATGAACAGGATGTCTAGTGGGAACCAGGTCTAATGCGACATAGGGTCCACGCGACAGAGGGTCTAATACCAAAAGAGGTTTATAATTAGAAGGTTCAATTAATAAGGTCTAAGAGATATAAACAACGAAGTCTTGTAGATATACAAAGGTGTCTAATATATACACCTATAAATACTAAAATTAATCAAAGGCAAGTAGAGCGAATGGTAGCAAAATACCAAAATTATAAAAATCGTGGTGATATCTACTTATACCTCCGGTCTTTGAGACACAGATTAATATTCCGTACTCCACCAACAACCAAAAATGAAGACTGAATATAAACACCTGCTTCTTTTAATGCACATTACGTACTGTAATCCAAAATCAGTTACTGCGCACCATCACGAATGCCCCATGGTACGTCTCCAATGCATAACTCCATAAAGAATTTCAGATAGAACCGATTACCAACCATATTATTTTTTTATCCACCGACTTCTTCCAAAACATACCAAATATACCCAAACTAACCCCGCTAAGACTCTGCCATAACCCAACCATCACCTTCCCCAGTTTACTGTAACTCTAGGAGGTGGTGACCCAACTCATAGAACCCTCATTAAAAATAAATTCACTTTACATACATTCCTAAATAAATTCTCAGATCTCGATCCAAAGTAGAGATATTGTACAAAGATACCTCTAGTAGTAATGTAAGTTGTATTTTAAGATTATTTGTAAGATCATTGTAAGTTAATTGTTAGTAGATATAAGCAACTAAAACAAATGTAGAGTGTATTAACATTGATATTTGTATTGTTCTACCCAAAAGAAAATAAATAAATATAAAAAATAAAACATTACGTACTTCCTGAATTAAAGTGTATCATTCCTATTGTGAGTTCATTTCAGACAATAACATACTGACGTAATGATATGTGAAGCACATTTTGTTACGTATTTCTGTTACACCATAACAGATTAGACATTCGGGTCCGATAGATCGAAGTTTATTAGACATTTTTGACAGTTACAGAAAATAATATTAGAATTTTAAAAAATTAGACCAAATTTTCATTAGGCGTGTTTTCATAAACCTTTTGACTATAGACTTTAAAAATTAGACCTGTCATTACACCTAATATCTTTAGACTTAACGACCGCTAACCCAAAAACTGGCATTAGTGGATTTTTACAACTGGATGGTTTTGATTTATTCTAAAAACTGCAAGAAGTAATTTACACATTTTTTGCTTAAAAAACGTTTCTAGGCAAACATATTGTTAACAAATCTTAACACACTCTGTAAAGCATTCAAACTAATAACAAACAAGCAATTCAGTGTCCAATTTCGATACGTCATCAAACCGGGTTTTTGTCTCATAGGTCTTTTTGATCCAAGAGTATATCTGGGATAATGATGTTGAAGTGTCAAAATATCAATCAAGAGCAGTAGTTGTTTTTTATGGTTACCCCGAAGTGCTTAGCGAAGTAAATGATAAAACTTGCGTACGCAATGTTTCACGACACAATGATGCATACGACTTTAAACATCTTTTTCTGACACGAATAATAGAAGACGGTTAATAGAAACGTTGATTACAAAGTTTTTATCACCAGGAATGACACGCAGACAAGCGAAGGAAGACGCGGTCACTTCGATAATAAAACTGCTTTGTCCTTAGATCCAACAAATTAGATCATTGAGAGCTCTCTACAAGCATTCAAGTGTTTGTTTTTGAGAAAATATTGCTTTTAAAATTGCCTATATTTCACGGAAAATTAAGTGAAAACTATTCAAATTTTCGAAAAATTGTACATAACCATAAAGATCGATACTACTTCTTCAATGTTGTAGTCACAGATGATTTTTGAAAATTAAACGGTTTTATGAAAATTATACTTGTGACATACTAAATTTAAGTGTATGATGTTTAAGTTTATATGACTGAAATCCATATACAAGTTTATAGAAAAAATAGCCATTATTGAGAAGTTTTTGTGTAAGTATTTTTTTCAATTTACTTGCGATTCAGAATTTCGTAAAACAACTAATAGTTTTTAAAATAATTTAAAATACAATGTTAAATTCCGACTAGTGGTGCTACAACAGCTCGTACTTTCTCGCATTATTGGGAACGGTTACACTCTATTATAAAATTGCAATTTCTTTCTTATTAACACTGCAGCAATCACTTCAAAAAGTCCCAACCATTTCAAACGAAGCGCCTGCTGTGCATATCTGCAATTATGACGATAGCCAGGAAGAGGAGTAATTTATTATGTGTAGTATGTTTATGGTGTCTTAAAATGACTTTTGAATATTTCGATTAAATGCCGACGGTGCGCTTCTAGCGTCAGCGAAGTATACGCTGACATTTGGACAAACTGTACTGAACTCCATCACTGATAATATGTTTTGATTGAAACTGACTCCTTGACAGTGAACCCAAAGCCAAGCATTCATAGAAACAGAAGATTGCCGTTGTTTCCTTTTTTAACCAAGCTGCTCAAGGTCGTAGAATCTCTCTCTTCTGAACTAAGTAGAGATAAATGTATCAACGGAAAGAAAATTTAAAAAATGGACAGTCATCCTTGTTTGTTGAATCAACAAATTGTTTCACAGAGACAGAGGCAAAACCTCATTTGAACCGTTACTGTCTTTTGGAGTAAAATCGGGTAAATTAACGCAGGTCATTTTCACGACAAACATTTTATGACGGGTAAATTTGCAATGTAAGCGTATAACTTTTTATACTTTGTCATTCGTTGTAGAACTTGTTGTTGCTTAATGAGAAAACACGTAATCGGCAAAGTTTGAGATTGGTGTGTCTTGAAAGTTCTGGGTGAGAATGTATGAAACCAAGATCCACAGTAAAGTTCAAGAGAGTCCCAGAAGGATGAAAGGAATCCGTGAAGTTATCGTGCAGTTACGGAACTTATTGTAATACCCACAATGATATCAAAGAGGTTTCAAAACGAAGAGAGCGTGTAAAGGGAGAGGAGGAGATGGCACGGATAAAGAAGGAAAGCTCGCACGCGATACGTGACCCGTTTGTTAGGGTGCTTTTCCGCTTTTAACTTGGATTTTTACTAGGATTTTAAACTAGGATTAATGAGGTATTTTAACCTCAAAACAGATTTTACTCTTTTATTCCGGTATTTCTATAAGCAATTATTTTCGGCCATTTGATTTGCATATTTAAACCATAAAGAACTTGGAATTGATTATTTGCCAACTTGGAAACAGCCTATTTCCACGAGTGAGAGAGTATTGATTCCGGGCGCTTAACCTGGGTCATTAGTGTCACAAATGTGGTGCGTGTTATATCCCAGGATGCGGTTAATCCCGCATTGGAACGTTAGATCTAGCGCTGACGAACCCTCTGGCTTGCGGGGGGAGGAGGGCTTCCCCTTGCAGGTACCAGCGAGGCATCATCCAACCACTAGTCTCCAGATCTGACATCATTTGTGGTAGTGTAATGCAAGTAAGTTCAAGTGTGTAAGGGGAGAGGAGATGGCAAGGATGAGGAAGGAATGCTCGCACGTGGTTCGTTACCAGTTTGTTAGGGTGCTTTTCCGGCTTTGACTCGGAATTGATCGGAGAAATACGACGGAAGGCGTGTTCAGAGCAGCCGGCCTCTAATATTCTCCTCGCAACCGCGGCTGAATTCAGCCTTTGTAGCTCGGCGTCGAAAATCCATGGTCGGGACTCGAACCTTAGGACCTCCCTTTTCCCGCCAACTCTCACGACAAATGTGGCAACGCTGACTGCACCCCGGTGCACAAGTCACTAGACTCCAACAGCAAACGCTCGTTCACCTCTCTCGGCGATTTCCTGCGTTTCTGATGATCGCGGAGGGAAATTTTCGCTTACAGGCACCTCTGCAAAAACCGAGGTAGAATGTTCCCACGCTGGGCGCGCCACCGCCGCCGCCCCCGCTGTCGAAGCCGCCGCCGCCGCCACCGCCGCTAAATATAGCGAGGCGCGGAAGGCGGCCCGCCGCACGAGCCCTCTTCCGGTGGAGGCGGGGTCGCCGCTCGCGCGATGCGACTGCAGCGATTCTGCGGCCTTTCGGCTAGTTACGCTACCTTTTCCGCCACCCGCGCCCGCTTCCCGGCGCGCTCCTCCCACGTCACGCTCGATCGGCATTTGCAGTCGATTCAGAGGTGGCGGTTACCACTACTGTATTGTAGTTTTATTACTTTTGTATTTTGCCCTCTCGTGGGGTCAGGGATGTTGTGATACCTACTAAGGTCATTAGTCTCGTGAATGTAGTGCATGTTATAACCCGGGAGGTAGCAGTGTTCCGTCGTTGGAATGTCAGATCTGGCGACTTGCGGCGTTCCCGCATCTCCCTCCATATATATATATATATATATATATATATATATATATATATATATATATATGTGTGTGTGTGTGTGTGTGTGAGAGAGAGAGAGCGCGAGCGTACGTATGTGTGCGTGTGTGTGTGCAAGTGGAGAGAAGGGAAAGATGAGAAACGGATGATCCGTGCGGTCCGTGAACCTGGCGTTCGATTTCTCCACCGACAGAGACTCATTCAAAATTTTCTCTAAAATTTATTTTTTTCCATCGATCTGAACGAACTCATTTTGCAAGTTGAAAGGATATTTTGATTTTTTGGGTACTTTACATGAAGCGACATTTTCCAAATTATAGCAGTAAAGAAAGTACAATCTTGATAATAGAGGTATTTTTCTTAAATGAAATCTTTTCTCAAAATATTAAATCTTTAAAAAGGTTCATGACCAATATGAGTTGTTTTCGCTTAATTTCTTTGAGGGTGTTGCGAGTTATAATTTTTTCTCATAAACGGCTCAACATTTTTTATTATTTTTTTTTTTCAAGGATAGAGTAAAACATGCTTAAAAAATTGAGGCAGGTCTCATTCATTAAAATTTGAATATTCGAAAACGGCAAAAGTTAGAAATAATGCGAGAAAGTACTTGCACCACTAGTTTCTCAGTGTACCGACATTATAGTTTTGATATTGATTAACTTGTTGATACCAAAACTTCAAATATTGAAACCAAAAAATCGAAACTTGAGTATGACAAGTAATCGCAACATGACCTAATTCCGCTACTCGCGCACCAGGATATACTCAATGAGCTTGAGGACATGGCGACTACTCATGTTTTTCGATGAGAGATCTCATTCATGAACATGATGAATCGTCCCTAGAGGCTAACTTTGAGCCCTGAACCACACGCAGATGCTAAGATACTTGGCATTAATTTGAAAATCGCACCGAGGGTCAATGCGATACGGCGCGCATTGCGACCCGTAAGTGGAATGTGCGGGTATGGCCATTTCTTGGCTCTTTTTCTCGCAATTGCCTCAAGGGGCGGTAATGACCCACGTCTAGTTCTCAATGCAATAATACCGGGGCTTGCAGCTCGCGTAACTAGTAAGGGGAGAGGATGACGGCATCCATTGCCCAGATGCTCAGGAAAGACTAGTGGTGGAAACGTGAGAAAGACAGTTACTAGACCAAGATGCATTATTAACATATATATTTGCTCTTTAAAATTATTCAATGATGTGATTGCAATGGGAATTGAAGAAGCTCTCAATTTATATGAATGCCATTAGTACGTATAAAGAAGTCTGGAATACATTATCGAGGTTATTCGTAATTTCATATAATAATACTTTATCTAATTTATTCCATTAACCAAGAAAAAATATTGTAATTTTTAAATTCTGTTTTCCGTTGCTATACTGCCGTAAACCCACGATAAATACTGTATATCTGGCCCTTAAGACAATAGTGGTCAAATTTTCATTTACCCATACCGAGATATTTAATATTTTTTCTGTGGTTTAGTGTAGTTATAAAAAATTACCAATACATTTTTTTACATGTCTGGATAGAATGATTTTAATAATTATATTGACAATGCTAGTGAATTTTGATGGTCTTGATATGAGAATCTAAATGGAGATACTCCACTTGTGATATGAACAAAAAAAGGAAATGAGAAAATATGAAATCAGTTAAAAACACTGTATTTACATACTTTTTGTTACTTATCATCATGACTTTTATGTCATTCACAATCAGAGGCCCGATGTCTTCTTCATAAGGATCATAAATATTGCCATAATGATAATTTTACATAATAATAATAATAATAATAATAATAATAATAATAATAATAATAATAATAATAATAATAATAATAATAATAATAATAATAATAATAATAGTAACAATGCCAGTTTGGATAGCCGAGATCGCTAAGGCAGTATTGCCGTGGCGATCTCGGACGGAAGGATCGCGTGTTCGAGTCCCACCTTGGGCATGGGTGTGTTTGTGTATGTCAGTTTGTGTGTGCTGTCCATTCATCCTTCGCTATTATCATCATTCCGTCTTCCATCCCCCAGAACTAACAACCCTGAGGAATAAAAATCGGATTTAGCCTAATGCTGATTCCCCCTGATTGATTTCATGCAAGACTTGCAACGAATTTACACGTAACTATATGTTTTTACCGGAACTAGATACCTGCATTCAATAATTTTTTTTTTGAGTTTACAAGACGTTCTGAATTAATTAGAACTATTTTTATTTTACATATTTCCTAACATATTAATTCATTTATACGTCGAAACGGAACATTTCAGATGCGCGTTTGCAATACATGTTAAATATTTCTTACAAATCAAATGAAATGCTGTTGCGCTTCTATGGCCACCATATCTTCACTATGAATTGGCAAAATTACCTCCCCCCCCCCGCTTACTGCGTACTCGGAGCCAAACATGAGCGGATTTTTGTGAACAAAAGTAATTTCAACCGCATACTTGCTCATGTTTCAAACAGACATTCGTTAATTGATCAAAAACTAACAAATATATTTTTCAGAGAAATGCCATCCCTCGTTGTTCAAGTTGTTTTTTTTAGGGGGGGAGTGAGTGTATTCCCCTTAACCCCATACCCCGGAATTCTTCACTGGCATTCTTGTGTGTGGTGAAGTCTAGTGTAGAATTGCTTCTGAAGAGGTAGGACCTACTTTCAGCCACTCCGAATCCTTGTTAAGAACTGATCGGCGACCTTCTATGCTCAGAAAATGCTTATAGAGAACAATTATAAACACAATAATGAATTTTTATTTTAAACATTTTCTATTTTTTCTTACATGTTTTGAAAACAATACGTATGTACATATTTTGCGTTTTTTATTACAATGAATTCCGTTCCCTAGTGATAAATGATACTGAACCCGTGCAAGTGCATGTATGCGTGGTCCAAGACGTAGTGCAAGTGCATGTATATGTGACCCAACTCAACTACCTTAGTAATTTATTTCAAAATGCGCGCTCGCCGATCTTGCGCGGCATGGCAAGCAATGGTTGTCAAGCAATGTTGCAAATTGAACGCCAGTCAATCTGCGATAACCTTACAACTGTCGGATGTGCAGTTGCTATCTTTGTATGTATTACTGCAACCTTCCTCGCATGATTTTGCGATCGACGTTGACGTAGTAAGAATAGAAGCTGCCAAAACCAGGTAACATGTCATTTAAAATATCTTTTTCAAGACCAGTCTAACTAAGCAAATCAAGCTTTTATTTTGTTTATATTAAACTACGATGGTTAGCCTTAATTTTGTAAGGTTCTTCATCCAGGGGAGTGGATGTAGGCTCAAAATCTTCTGAGTGGTGGTTTGTAATCAAAATACTTTATTTCTTTCAATTAAAAACTCAAGACATAATAAGGCGTCAAATAGTAAAGATGTTGGACCAAAGAAAAGTCACTGAGAAATTGAAAGTTTTCAATGGAGCCGGTAACGAAGCTCCGCGAAGCTTAACCAGCTGTAGGCACCGCAGGTCCTCAAATGGGTGACGTCTGGGGACTCCGTATACTAATTGCGCTGCACCCCTGGCCGATATGGATAAAAGTTAATCCACTTGAGCGACGAATCGAGTGACTGACAATGTTTAAGGAGGATTACTCCACTTCAAAGTCAAAAGGCTTAGAAAGTTGATATGCAAGTAACAGAATTTACGCTTGAAGTGGACTATTAAAATATTTTTTCATACATTTTAAAACAAGGCCCATTTAAATACTTGATGTGCAATGAATCTGTTTCTGTCTTAAAAGAATATAATACAAACGGTATTACTAGCCTAAATATGAAAATAAGTTTGATAAGTACAAAGAGCAATTTTGGCGTGACCACGGAAATAACGTAAATCTACACCTTACTGAGATGTAAAAATTATAGAGTGGTTGTAGGTAAGATTATTGTGTATGTCTTCTTTAATAGTTATTTTGTCAAACGTATCTTCTCCAAAAGATCACTTCGCCTCTAACCATTTCAAGTTTGGTTGGAGGGAACTCGACCCAAACACATGATAGGCACTCGAAAATATTCTAGAGGGGAGAAATTGCTTAATTTCGACTACAACGCACCGACCTGGCAGTACCGATGCTAACGTATACATGCGAAAACTGGACAATAAATAGAACAGACAGAAGAAAAATAGAAAGCGCCGAAATGAAATTCTTGCGTTCAGTAGCAGGTTACAATATCTTAGATAGTCTGCCCTATGTATAACATCTAGATTTAGGATTTGTGTATGTGTATCCCATGAAAATGTGTAACTAATATGTGCATTTGTAAATACTGTATTTTTGTAACTGTGGTCACCAATGACCTAGCTGTTTATAAGGCGACCTTAAATAAATAATTTAAAAAATATCTTAGATAGACAATATAATGATGACATCAGAACCAAACTGAATATATTCAATCTGATGGACAGAATCCAATCATTTAGGAGCAACATGCATGATCATATCCAACGCATGCCTCCAAACAGAATTCCCATAATACACGTGTACATACACGTATAATCCTAAAGGAAGAAGAAATGTTGGCCGCCCCCCAACAAGATGGAGAGACTCACTCTCTTGATGTGGAAACAGACCTTAAGGCCGTGAAGCAGAAGAAGCCATGAAGCAGAAGAAGAAGAACGCACCGACCTCTCCTGCACAAGTCAGCAGCATACTTCTATTTTAGTGGATAATATCTTGAATATTTTTGCACTGCTCTAAGTCACCGGCTAATGAAATCTGCGATGACCGAATCTTTCACTTCGTAAATTTCGCAATGAATCTCAATTTTAGCCTGTGGAGAGCTCTTATGTTTTTTTTTATATCGTCAGCATCAACGCAATATCGACCGAGTGGCAGGTGGAAAATTGAACCAAAACGCCGCTGCCGCCCACGCGAGCTGTGTCGGATGGTGCCCCGCCCCTCCCACCTTTCAAACCCCCACTCATGCTCGTCTTCTCTGGCCTGAGGCGCTGCTGACAACGGCACGCCCAGTTGCGCGACCCGCAAATCACCGATTTTGCGCAACGTTGACGAAACTAAGGCACAAATGTAAAGCTAATCGACAGAGCTTCCATGCTACAAATAGGCATGGGTTAAAAGAGACAACCAGAGGAGAAGAAGGGGGTTTAGTGATACGGCATTTGCGTTGCTTAAGCCGTTAAAAGATTTATCAATGTCAGCGAGGTTATTAGAGGGTTTTAATAAATCATGTAAGACTTGTGTGGAATGACAGAGTTAATTTGTCAATATAATTAACTCTTAGCAAATTCACTCTAATTATAATGTAAAAATTATACAAATTGCGTTGATTTAATTTCATTTATCTTGGAGTTTGTTGGGAATTGCGGTTCTGTTTTTTAAGTTTGTTTTATTTCTAAAAGATTCATTAACTGAAGATGGAAAAGTTGCAGAATGTAAGTTTGGAATCCAAACCACTATCGTAAGCAACTAATTCAAACCTGAAGAATAGTAAAAATAGAACTGTATGGGAAGAAGTTATTTTGAAGAAACAGACCTAGTTCAGTACATAGTTTACTTTTCTACTTGGCTTTCTTTATTTCTAGTTTTTTCCTTTGAGAATATTTTAAAAATAGAGAAAATCCTTCGTGCTATTATATTTCTTCAAAGGAAACGTGAACAATATTCCAAGAACTCAGTCTTCTAACATCAACCCTTATATTTGTATTACCTTAATGTGTTTTCCCTCTTTAGATCACCCCAATTAGTTTTTCTATAATACAGAAAATACTTTATACAATATGAAAACAGATAAAAACTGCTTGTTCATGCTTCACTGTAAACAACTGTTTTGTGTTGGACGGGTTGCCTATATTCTTTTAGAATGAAGGAGGAGCTGGAAATGCAATTCATGTTTATTCTGATAATTGCGTTTTTTTGTCTTGATTATTATGTATCTTGCCACATGATGTAACTTTCTTTGGAACGAAGAGATCTAATAAATAAACTTTTCAGATAATATTTGCGTATAACTTATAAAACAGTAGATATGTCTTAAGTTCCTATATTTAAAATTTTTACATGTCTCGCTCATTTCTTTGCCATATTTCATTCTTTGCTGTATGTTCGTTTGTATATATTCAATATCAATGCCACATACGATCTCATACTTATCCAAATTTTAAATATATCGTATTATGTGCACACATATTGCTGGCAGATAAAATTAACGTGGAAAAATACCTCTTATCTGGAATCAATGTTTTAGAGTATATTAGACACAGGTGTAAAGTAATTACTTAACACTGATCGACAGTTATTTGAGAATGAAATTACTTCATACTAACACTTCTGAACCAATAATTTTCAAATTAAGCGTGTTTTCATGATTACGAACAAGGTTCGTGAAAAATAAAATTTGAAAAAGTTAAAGGGTTGACTGTAAACGACCAAAAACCTGGCAATTCCATATTCAGAAAGTGAAAAAGATTTTTCGCGCGTTTAGCTTACGAAGTAAGAATCTAATTTTTACTTTCACGCTCTTAATAGAGAGAAGAATAGGAAGAAGTAATAGTAAAATAGAAGGTCAGTAAGTTTTAATAGTAAGAAGAGAAAGTATTGTAATCGTGCCCCTGAAAACGGAGAATTTTCGACAGAAAAACCTTATTGCTAGGTCCTGGTAATGGAAAATCTTATTAGTATTTCGTTAGTATACATAGTAAATTACTTCCCCTAACACGTTTCGCAATCCAAATTAGTTTTGTGGGTCGTTGATAACAAAAGAGTTTGACGGCAAAATGTCTGTCCGTCCGTCCGTCCGTCTATGGTCAACGCTACTATCTACATCGTTCAGATGATATTCTCCGTAATTGGTATTCCCTGATCGATTTAAAGGAACTCGAGGCCATGTGAGTTTGAAACGGATATTTTAATTTTTGGGGTACTTAACAAGTACTCGTGCATAAAGCTTCAACAAATTTTTCAAAACTTACCCACAAATTGTCTCAAAATTTTGATTAAACATTATTCTCGTAAAGAGTAAAGAATGCTTAAAAGTATGGAGTAGGTGTTATTTTCGTTAAAATACCTGATTCTTCAAAAATTGTTTAAGTTTATAATTTGTTCAGCGTCTTCCTACAAATTCTATATTGAAAAAAGAGGTTTATAATGTAAACTGTTCTTCAAAGCTAGAGCTTGAAATAAGTTCATGTAGTACAAATTTTCGAGAATATGAGTAATTTTCAGGTAATTTTGCGGGATATGTAGGCAACTTTCAAACAATGTTTATTCTCAAAAACATTTCCATTTTTTCTTTAATTTTTTTCCTCTGATAGAGCAAAGGATGGTAAAAAAGTGGTGTTAATCTCATTTTCGGTGAACTCTCTAATTTTAAATAATGCAAAAAGTTAATATTGCAAAGTAGTAGAATATTGAAGATACACTTTTCTTATCATATTTAACCTCTATACTAAAAATATCAGATCTTTAAAAAAGACTATGTACAATTTTGTGAAAATAACGTAGTTTTCAAGTATTTTCTAGTTGAAATTAATGCTAATTACAGAGAAAACTTTTCTTAAAAAACGCTCCAATTTTTGTCTTTAATTTTTTTTCACGGATGAAACAAGGTATGCTTAAAAGAATGGGGGAGGTCTTTTTCTCGTTGATCTCGATGAATTTTCGAAAATTGCGTGTTAGAAATATTGGGTTGAAACAATTTGATTTTTAAGCGTACCCTAGAGTTGGAATGTCAGACAGTTTCCATGGCGTGAGGTAAGGCGCATGGTGAGTTAACTCGGAGAACCTGAGTTGGAGTCTGGGTGCGGAAAAATGCTGGTTGAAAACACTTTTGCACGTTCATATAGTAGTATAATATTGTGTAGCAGTAACAAATAATGCGAGAAACTATGTGTTATTGTAGCTCCACTAGTTTATGCATGACCCTGTCATTCACAATTGATTTTCAGATACGACTCCAAGCATAATTTTTATTTATCTTGTTTAAACTTTTCATTTGTGATACAGCCAACACCGCCCATGCAAAAACAAATGTTAATACAGAACGATGTGAAAAATACACACTAGGACTTCTTCACTTGTTATACCCAATGTTGTTGACATCACTGGCCTTCTACTCTTTATGTTGACATTACATTTCTTTACGTTGACATCACATCTCTGCATATTGCCATACCGTCTGACATGCTCAGGGGATCAATTGTTGACTCTGCAGTGCCTCTGAACGTGAGGTTCTAGGATTCGAGTTCAAACGATTCCAGGATTTTCGACTCAGGCTAGGTCGAATTCGGCCGTTGTCTGAAGGAGAATTCTAGCGACCGGCGGCTCCGATCGGTAGTTTTCCGTGGTTCCTCCGATCAACAGGCGAATGCCGGTGCAGTACCCTAAAACAAGGACCGTAGAGCGCGCGCGATCTTCCCTTCCTCTTTCTCGTCCTATCCTCACATCTTACAGAATACTTACATGCACTACATTGCCACACATGTCGTGAGACCAGACGGGAGCGTACAGCTTGTCGCGGCTGGGGTGGTGACCCGCTGGTTGGAGATGCCTGAACGGGGAAACCCCTCTAGCCGTCGTGTAGGTCGGCGCCGAATCTCACCATCCAGCTGAGAAAGAACACTGCCACCTGACCTGATCAAACATGTAGCAGTTAACTCGTCTGGAAACACGAAGCAATGAATCAATACTTTATATTGACATCAAATTTTCATGTTTTCGAGCCCTGAATTTTGGGATCTTAATTGTATGAAAATATTGCTTTAATCGAGTGTTCGATTTGCAGGTTCATTTGAGTATTGGTTTATTTTATTATCTTGAGCTCCCCCGATTGATGTGGCAAAGTTCATTTAGCTCCAATTTTGTAATGTCATCTTTCCTCTGGTAATTTTGACAATAAGTGTACTTTAGTTTCAGTGTGAAATCATTCTCAATCGCATAATTTGTCTTTCCCCTCGTTTTCGCAAAAACACGCCTAAAATAGGATTTATTTTTTATTTGTTTGTTTTACGTCAAAAGCAGTTAAAAAACTGTGTGTGACGTACTATCTCCATGTCTGTGACGTAATATCTTCACGTTTTCATTAAGTTCTCCAATGATTGACTCCTCTACATAGTGAGGACCACCACATTACACTCAACTGTCAATAAATAAATTTCAATTTAAAATTTTCTTTAAAACTGCTTTTAACTGATTATTTTTGTCATTTGTGTGGAACATGGAGAGGAAGCCACTCCCAGAATTATACAGTTTATTGGTTGACAAATGGGTGAACGGGCATGCATACGCGAGTGAAGAATTTGCTTAATTTGTTATGGTATAAGAACCGTAAAAACTGTATGTTCTGTTTTCTGCTCCCAAAATGGAGAAAAAACTGGTAGTATTTTCTGGTAATTCTGTTGATAGTACTGAAATCGAAACCACTGGTCCATGTGGACCCGAGTCAAACACATAATCATGTGTGTCATCAAGATAATTACACCCTCAAAGCCTCAGAATATTCCAAGTTGGGAAGATAAAAATGCAAATAGAAAAGAAAACTTGCAAGTGACGAAAGTTGAACAGTGTGTGGTTGTTTTGCAACCAATGGAGGGAATTCTTAGCTGGACGATTGCATTATCATCGGAGAGAAAAAAAACAACATACTGGCTGAAGTCATGAAATGACTCTTAAACAAGAACTTAGTTGTTAGGAGATTATTGTGCGGCAGACGGTTTGAAGAATAGTGCCTCAAACACAACAGCATTAAAATATTTTATGAAATGTACCTTGTGATTTATGTATTCTCTTGTTTGAAAAGAACTTGTGAGGGTCATGGAGATGGGTTCCGGGAGAAGTAATGGATGAATGTTGTTGAGGCGAATATACCTATAATGACACTATTCTGAGCTATTATTTCAAGCAGAATTAGCCTAACAGTTACTCGTACGAAAAACAAAAAATATTTGTTTGTAAATTTACTTATTTATAACTTTTCTTCAGATATTAAATACATGTATTTGTTTACAAATTGCATAGAAATTCTTTTGCAGTAGCTCAGCAGTGCCTCCTACCCTAGTAGTCTCATATGAAAAGTTTCTAACAGCTTTGCCTTATTCATACTCGCTTTGAATTAAAACTTGTTCTGATATTTAAAAGCCTTCGGTTTCTGCAAGGACATAATGCAAAATGTGCAATCAGAGAGTATCCAACTTGCCGCTTGTAAGAGAGAAAACCCACCAAACAACAACAATAATAATAATAATAATAATAATAATAATAATAATAATAATAATAATAATAATAATAATAATAATATAGAAAAGAAAAATGATTGACAAAAATTAATAATCATATTTCTCTTCTACATTATTATTATTATTATTATTATTATTATTATTATTAATTCGCTTCCTTTGGTTGGGAGTTGTACAAGTGATATGTAAAGTGTCGCTAAGACAAAAGTTGCAGTATTATACGTAATATTACATAAGCAGAAATACGGGAAAGGGTATGCTGTTGTAGCACCATCCGTTTCTTTTGCATTTAAATGTAGGCAATTCCCCTACTTCGTTCCAACACTGGATCTTCAGTGCGGGTTTTCCCACGTGAGCAAAGCAACGGAGGTGCAGACCCTAAATCTTTGCTCGGGCACTTTACAGCGGACGCAGCGCTGACGGCCGACTCCAATCTCCGGTTTCCTCCATCTGAGCTTCCGTCGGGAATCGAGGCGCGAACCGCTAGACCCTCCTCTCGACCTCTCACGCCGGTTGTGTGAGGGGGCTTTCTTCCTGCCTCCCGCTCTGCTCTACCCGCGTGCCACGCCACACAAGCTCTGGAATCTTCCGCTGCCATCTCCGCCGCCGGCCGTGTCGAAGCCGTGCTCTCGCTCTGGGGACTTTCCGAGGCCTCTGCCCGGTTTTTATGAACGATCCAGTTGGCTGATTGAGCAAGGGGAGAGGATGAGTGAGGGGAGCTAGTCGGACGTCACATTATATCTCCGCTTCCTCTGGGATTCAGATGTCCGGTCGTTTGTGAGTCTCAAGGAGCCTTGAAGTTGGTATGTGTCGTCAACAATCATATACGAACAATTTGACGATGTATTGGAAAGTATCATCTTCTAACTGAAGTTACTCTTTGCTCGAAACTGAAGAAAAATAAGCAGGAAGGGAATTATGGGTGAAGGGACGATTGTATTTAGAGCACACCATAAAATGAAGAATTGGGGCTATACCAATACGATGGACCTACATACCCCTGGTTTGCGCTTGATAAGACTCGTACATAACTTCCGTTGAAGTTTTGATTGGTGAAATATTTCATTGGTAGCGAATTGCAGTTCGCACTAGAAATGTAAAATACATAAAATGTAAAGTTGAAATAATGTGCGAAAACCTTGTATGCTACATGTGCGATATATTTGAATATGTGTGCGACCACTTTTAAACTCCCTTTCACATAGCATTCAAGAATCGTCACGCCTGATTATTAACTGCGACGCCCGAAAATACAGTGCTACAAGTATTACTCAACCTTGGGATGTAGTAATAATGTTTGTCTATAGAGATGAATTTCAAAGTTTCTCCATTCCCGAAGGGCATAAATATAACCAGAATGAACTGGACTGCTTAAAATAGCACGGAGTAAATATTCTCGGCGATTTCATATTTCCTCCATCGTTTTCGCGATGTAAGAAGTCAAAGGGATCGACTTGGGTCGGAGATCAAGGTTAGGGGAATGTACCGGATGTTAATGTCAGATTTCGACGATCGGTGGAATTCGGAAACGTTGATTTGTGCAGCTGCGGCTTCTTAAACGGCCGCATTGAGATGGGATGGAGGTTGCATATCTGCCCCCGAGACCCCGAACCTGCTCTTTTTGGATACGCGTTGATTCTGAAATGGACCCTCGATCTTTATAGCGGATGACGAACTGCAATACAAATGGTGCGCCTCATGTTTATGACCCGCTATAGTCGTTGGCGGAAGTTGTATCAGGTTTCTCAGCATTTAAAGAGAGTGATGTCATTACTGGGAAATGCGAATCCAATAACTTCAATTTCTCAATTTTTGCACACACAGAGTGAAAATAATGTCAAAGGTATCTTCTTCCCAGGGTAGTATACGAGTATATTCATTGATACACCAATATATTCAATATTATAGTTTTAGGAAGGCGCAGAAAAAATTGAACTTTTGCAATTTTCGAAAATTTAGAGATTTGAATGAAAAGTAGACCTTTGCCATGTTTTAACCTTTGCCATGGTTTAACCATTCTTAACGCCAACCGAGGATGTACTTAATCAAAAAATTTGGAGTTAATTTCGAGAAAATTTTGAAAATGATAAGGCTTCGTGTAATGTACCCCCCAAAATGAAACATTCCCTTCGCAGACTCAAATTCGCCCAGATCGATTTGGGAAAATCAATTTTGAAGAAAATCGTCTGAACGGTGTAGACGGCAGCATTTACCATCGGACGACAGAGACACGGACAGACAAAGACACAGATAGACTTTTACTAGTTGATTTTACGGTATCAATGCCACACAAAACATGGATTATCACTGTACAAAATGTTAGAGAAAGTAATTAAAATACTTGGGAAGAAGATTTATCCACATTTTCATTACGAGGGTCCGGTAATACAAGTTTTCTGTCAAAAAATCGCCAGTATCCATCACGGTATTAAACATTTAGAGCAATTTTTGAGAAAATTTTGAAAATGTCTTTGAGGTTTCATGTAAAGTACATCCCAAAATTAAAATAATTGTTTGAAACTCGCAGGGATTCGAGTTCGCCCAGATTGATCGGGGAATATCAACTTAGAGCAATTTTAGTCCGACCGTCTGAAATGCACTAGTGTTGACCACAAATGGACGAAGAGACGTTTTGCATTAATCGATTATTGGGTATTAAGGACCCACAAAACGTGGATCATGACTTAATAACGTGTTAGAGGAAGTAATTTACTACATGTAGGAACATGATTTATCCACTTTTTTATACCATGACCTCCTCAAAAAGTGTTTTTGACGAAAATTCGCCGATTTCTGCCGGAGCCTTGTGTTCTTTTTGCGTGGAAATTGTAAAAATTGTAGATTGTAAAAATATTTTTTCAAAACTGGTTCAAAAGTTTAATATTTCTGGTTTATTGCAGCAAAGAACATTGCATATTAATGTGACTTAGGCACTATTTACATTAAAACCTCAGAAATTTCAAAAACTTTAAAACAGTTTTCAAATAATTAAAAAAATCCGTTCAAAAACATTTTTGGAACTTTTCACTAAGTATTTGAACTTATTCAAACCTGTTCCACACGTTCAATATTAAAGACAGATACGTTTCTAGCCGAATCTATTATTTACACTGTATTAGATCTTTGGAGGATTTCATGATATCTTGTTTCTCAAGAAATTCAATTTATTCCTCAAAATTACATCTTTAAATAACTTAATGTACAATTTTTAAAAATGATAAGTTTCTGCAATATTTTGAGAAATTTTTGAGGTATCAGAACAAAAATTCAGATTACAGATGAAACTTATCTGAAATGGTCATTAATGGTTCCGACAAAAAATGGCTATTAATTGAGATAGCTGCATAATCAAGGTTATGACGGTTGAGGGAAGCGTACATCAGGTTTACTGTTTAGTTATTGTGAAATAAATTAAGATTTTTGTAAAATCATTTTAAATTCCTTATAAAGCAAAATATAAATTTTAATAAACTACAGTTGAATTACAGAATAAGATAATATCGGATAAGTTATTTACGAATCAGTTCAGGCAAGGATTTTACTCGCTTTTTCACAAAAAAGTTTCAGCGGCATTGTTTGTTTAGCAAGTTTACATTCCTAGGATTACATCTCTCTCAGTTACTGCCAAACATCTTTGCCCATCCTCTTACTCACGATGCTCACTTTTCTTTCCTTCTCAAGTGATCCCACAAGCAAGATTTCAAAATACAATTCACACTCTGTGAGTAGGGCTGTCCCGTAAAATTTATTTCTGTATTCAGTATTGTAATTTTTGTTCACTGTGGAGACATCGGGGGATTCTCGTGATGCAACGGCCTTAGTATAAAAAAATGTCAGCATCACCTTGACCTTGGACCGAACTTCGCGCGATTTTTTTGGGTCTGGAGGACGTTTCACCCATCCACTGGGACCATTGGACCTTTGTTTCAGTGTCATATGATGTCATGATTCATCATCGATTATGGTAATTGATAAGAAGTTCTTAACTTTACTTGGACGATCAATCAGTTCCTGAGAAAGCCGGGCACGATGGGTTTTTTGCTCCTCCGACATCAGGCGTGGCACAAATTTCCCATCAACGCAGTACAAGTTCAATTTTTCAGTCAAAATCTCGTGACAAGATCGAGCTGATATTCCACACTCCTTAGCGAGCTCCCTGATAGTCATACATGGATTTGCTTGCACCCGGGTATTGATTTTGCCTACGTGTGGGTCGTCAGTTGACGTGGAAGGACGTCCAGTAAGTTTATCATCTTCCACGGACTATCAACCATCTTAAAATGCCATTGGAAACATGCCGTACGTTTCATATCAATATCACCGTAAGCCGTGTTAAGTATAGCGAAAGATTCTCTTGCAGATTTCCCAAGTTTAACACAAAATTTCACGGCAAGTCATTGCTCTTCCAGGTCATTATTTTTTTAATCTGCCCAACGAAAAAATAGCACTCATTAAAATACACGCAGCTAATAAACAAATGAAGATATCAACAATCGGGAAATGTCATAATCAACCGATCTGTGCAAACCTAGTGGCGTCAAGAAGATTCCCCTGGAATCAACTGGAGCCGCGCAATTGAAACAGTCAGCGTATTTTTTTTAACAGACTGTGACACTGAATTCAAGTCCCGATATTCCATTTTCATTACAACTTGAATTTTCAAAAATTATAGTCATGAAATTTCTCCAAATCTTTCGGACGTCGTTTCATGAAGAGTTGTTCAAGAAAAGAGTGAAATAATAATATAAGAGAAATTGCAATGCAAATTATGAAACCCGTACAATTAATACGGGAACAGCTGTGCTGGTCTAGCATCATTTAGTTACTTTCGGAACTTTATTGTCATATTGTTAGAAAATGTACTGACTTATTCAAAGATTGGTTTATGACGTCAAAGTGTAAGACAATTTTGTAAATCCATTGTTTTTTACTTTCTTGCCTTACAAAGTTCTTCGTAAGAAGAGAAATTTAGTGTAATCGAACGTCGGAAAACGGGAAATTTTCACCAAAAAACTCTTAATGCCAAGCTCTGGTAACGACAAAGTGGTTAAATCATGTTGCTAAATTTAGAAAAACTAGAGATGCTATAGAATGGCTCAGATTTTCATGCACTAGTTAGTTTTCTATTTTCTTTAATCATGACTAGCTTTTCGGTTATTCCTGATTCTCTTCACGGTTATCTCCTTTGGTCGTCCAAAGGACATTTTTTTTACATTTTCTCAATTTTTGGGTTCCCTAATACTAGAACTGAAACAATTATCTTGTTTACTATAGATGTGTACCCGCCGTGTCCGTCCCTGATGGCCGAGACCTTTAAAAGACGTGTGTATAGATTTATCTCATCGGGGCAAAAGGAAGAGAGTTTGAGTCTCGTACAGAGATATTGATTTGATGAATGTGTTGTTGCAGAAAACTATAGAGAATTCGAGAAACTTTATTGAAAATCATTTGAAGCACTTCTAATCACAAATACAATCAATACATGTAAATAAATCGGACGTGTATGTACGTGCTTTCCAATTTTTAAATATTTTTTCAATTTTTAAATATTTTTTCTTTTTTTTATTTGTAAAACGTATGTCACGACAAATCAATTGAAGGGCTCATTAAAACAAGGTATATCCCACATTAGCATAGTTCTAAGATACCAGAACCAGAACTTTTTGAAATAATTCACTACATTTTTAAAATTTGAAATACAATACAAAAACTATATATAAGTCAATACTGCTTTAATTAACATATTACACTAACAGAATACTATTTGAAGTTCTATTAATGCTAATAACTCAATTTCACAAAAAATGTGGGATAGTCCCTTATTCTACTGAGCCCTTCAATTGGTGATTTTCTGTGCATCTGTGTTAACCGATTTAAGTAAACTAATCAATCTATCAACATGAAATTTAAATTCAATACGTGCACTACCCATGGGACCGACTTATACATCCCAAACGGTTCACCGGGAGAGGTGGCACTGGACATCAACTAATGTCATTGTAATGCCTCCGACCGGGAGGTCCTAGGTTCGAGTCTTGACGATGGCAGTATTTTCGACACTAGCCAGATAACTAGGTCGAATTCTGTCGCTGTGTGCAAATAATTCTAGCGGCTATGATCGGTAGCAGTACCCTAACAAACGGGCGACGGACCGCGTGCGACCTTTCCTTCCTCTTTCTTGTCCTATCCTCTCCCCTTACACACACACACACACACACACACACACACACATGCACTACACTACCACATATTCCGGGAGTTCGGTCGGGAGCTTAGAGATTGTCCTGGTTGGGGCGGTGCCCCGCTGGTGGGAGAGTCCTGGTTAGGGGGAAACCCCGCTAGCCGACGCTAGGTCGGCGCCGGATCTCGCCATCCAGCGGGGAAAGATCACCGCCATCTCCCGAGGAAAACATGCATACACACCAATGACCTAAGCTGTTGACGCGTCCGGAATCACCAACCAACCAACCGAACCAAAATTGATCGGTAGCTCTCCGTAGTTTCTCTCAACACCGGGCGAATGCCAGGGCAGTGCCCTACCAAACGAACCGCATTCCTTGTCCTAGGAATGTTCCTTGTCCATTCCTTGTCCTAGGAATGTCCCAGGAATTCCTTGTCCTAGGGAACTTAGAGCGTGTCCCGGCTGGGGGATACCCCTCTAGTGGGAGGTACTTGGTTGGGGAAAATCCCGCTAGCCAACGGTAGGTTGGCGGCGCATCTCGCTATCCATGGGGGGGGAAGAGATTATCACTACCTCCCGAGCAAAAATATGTACTACACTTATGGGACTAATGACCTTAGGAGTTGGCACGTCTTGAATCACTATCAATCATCCTATCAGTTGTCAATCCGTCTGCAGCCAGTTGTAGTGCCTAAACCGTTGAGCCCATTTTCTCCAAAATTGATATTCCCAGATCGAGATCAAGGGACTGGTGACTTGAAGAGTTTCTAACGAATATTTTGAGGTTCGAGTTTTTTTAAGGAATCGGGGCTTTATCTTTTTATCCTCTGCCTGAGTTCGATCCATACGGTTCTTGTGTGGCGTAGAGGTATGAGTGCCGGTAAGTTAACTCTGAGATCGGGTCTCGGAGCGGAAAAAAAATTGCTGGTTCAAAACACTTTTGGTGGTTTATGTAGCAGTATAAAATTGCGTAGCATTTAGAATCAGTGCGAGAAATTATGTGCTTTGGCAGCACCACAAGTTATATAATTTTGTATGTATTATAATTGAAAATGGATGTGAACTTTAGCATTTTTTTAAACTTCAGAGGTCTTAATTAAAAACGGAAGTGTATCATATTTATAAATTCATTTTCTTTTATTCGAACAAACTTAAGAAAAGCTTTGCAGCCACTACCAGAAAATTGTCAAAATATCAAAGAGGCTTTATGTAAATTATCTCCAAAATAAAAATATCTTAATGATCTCCGAAACGGTACTACTATTATTTGTAACGCATTTACCAAGATTCAACTCAAAAGCTTCTAATCTGGCTAAGTTATTCGTGACGCATTCGTGTATCCATGAAGACATCAGATTGACAGTCATCCCTATTTTCGGGTACAAAATTACAATATCTCCTCGTCACCTGCACGAATATTTTTTACCATTTTTGGATCAGAACGAGTAGACCTTAATGCTGACGTGTTTGCGAAAAAATAGCTCAAAAGAACTTCAAACACGGATTTTTCTGACCGAAACTTTCAGATCGTATTCTTGAGGTGATTACAATACGTTTCCTCCCTACATTATGGTATAGTATAGCGTAAGTAAACAATCAAAATATTTATGATATTTCTGCTTTATCTAACCTCCCTTTGTTACTCTACGGTTTTTGCCGATTTTATGTAAAACTTTACAAAAATTATTGTTCATGTTTTCACTGTTTGAATGTTTTAATACAATGCAAACTACTATTCAATTTCATATTCTTAATTATATAAAATGTAACGTAAATGCAGCCTGATGTTGAAGAGCAGCATCTTCGAAACATCGTTGTAATGGTTAAAGTTAATGGTTAATGTTGATTGAATAATTTCTTCATTCTTGATTGTCCCTAATATAAGGAGAAATTTGGTATAATTATATCAATTGGGCAATGGCATTACGAAATAATTTTTAATACAAGTTTGCGAACATTCAAATTGTAGTTTCCAATAGTTGTTATCCCCCCCATTACTGAAATAATTGCTGTATTTAAATTAAACCATAGGAAACAATGCTTTCATTCTGCTGACTAACCAGATGCCAATGAGAAGTTTCGGTTTTCCGCATTTCCGGGCCGAAAACGTAAGTAACGAAACTTATAACGTATATCCACCTCCGTAGGAGAGATAAGGGTCAAGGAGTAACCTGCGAGTGTGGGGAATGCCTACAATTCATTCTGGCTCTGCGGCGGCGGCGGCGGCATGTCGTCAGCACTCGGGCCCCCGGGGCCGCCCAATGGGCGCGCGCCCCAGTTCGCCTCTCCCACCGCCCCCTTCCCCGCCCGCCCGCGACCTTGTGACCGAGGCATCTGGCGTCCAGCAGCCTCTGCGTCACCGCCGCCCGCGGCACCGCCCACAGCCGCAGCGCGGATTCCGCTCCAGCCAGCGGAAACATTCTCCTCAAAAGGCATCTTCGCCTCACTTTTTCCTTGTCCCTGC
The DNA here is from genome assembly GCA_011170035.1 of Teleogryllus occipitalis. NCBI lineage: Eukaryota > Metazoa > Arthropoda > Insecta > Orthoptera > Gryllidae > Teleogryllus > Teleogryllus occipitalis. The sequence goes on from BLKR01000040.1 coordinate 953,927, forward strand.
TGGAGTACATCCCTACTCTAAACCTTTCATGAACTTTTAGCTCGACGGTTTCCGACTAATAAAGACTCGAGGACCCCATTGCGGGCCGCACTTATTTGGCCATTTTTTTCAGTATTATGCAAATAGAAAAGAGGCACTAGGGTGAAATAATAAGCATAGTTTAATTAAAACAAAGGTTTAATCATTTTAATTGCTTAATTAACAATTTCGAAAATGTTTGAAAACAGTGATGCAATTGAATCTTGAAGGGCACTCAACTATTATCATTTGCATTAATATCTGACCAATGTCAAAATAAAAAAGAAAAACGAGACAAACTGAAATAAATAATGGAGCCAAAACAAAACTTTAAAAAAATCAATTTAGTGGGAAATGTTCTCGATCTGATGCATCTACTAATAAATGGATGTCCACCTCCATTTCTATTGTTCTAATCTCTAAAGATGCAGCAAGGAAGAACCTAAAAGTTGACTTCTGGATTGATTTTTAATCAATTTCAAATTTTAAAAAATGAAATCTCTTTTCTTATTTGGTCTGTAGTACCGGATGGACGTTGTTGTACGTGTGCTTCTCGTTCCTCAAACAAATTGTTTTTGACAATTAATTTTTTGACATCTTTGTTTGCTCATTTTTGCCGTATTAAAATGAACATTTTTTTGAACCTGCTGTAAATACTTATGGCATTTTTCTTCAGATGTTTTGTTTTTCAAAAAGCTTTCATGGGCCGCAGAAAAAGGCCTCTTAGACCGCTTGTTGGATATCCCTGTTTTAATAAAATGTTGGCAAAGAAATACCTCTAATACTTCTATTTGGAATGCTGGCAACGCCAATTCACCAATAAACCAAAACCCCTGTGTTAGCCTCAGACAAATCTGTCTGAGAGGTGCGTGCAATCCTTCTGTGTAATTGAAGAACTGAATCCAGACCAATGGTACTAGCACTGAGATGGTGCCAAAAAAACCATGACCAAATACGTAAAAGTGACGACCGAGGACTGAGATATGTGTATGCTCTTTTTTGGGGAATGTCCCCAGGGGATCGGAAGGTACCGCAAAAGGCCCTGGTAGGTCTTTTAGGCGTCGCCAGAGAGAAGAGGGAGGGGCGAAAGAAAAGCTGTCCAGAACCTCAAGAGAACAGAAAACCAATTACTACAAGAAAGTCGCTGCCATTCTGTAACACCACCTTGTGTGTGTGTGATTCTTTTATGTTTTTTGTATGATACAGATGGTACCTATCTTAGTTATATTTTGAACTTGTCAGTACTTGGCATTTCCTTGGCAGTTTTGGCGAAGACTATTGTATGTCTCCTGAAATCATGTAATACTTGCAATTAAAAATATGAAACAAAAGCAAATTAATATATTTTCGCTTCCTTCAGGATTCCATTCTTAAAAATATCAACTCTTTCTTTGATTTGATTTGTAATATTTTCAAATAAGAAACGTAAAAGAGAACATTGCCTCTCATCTCAAGATATCTTTGTGTCGTCTCTATCTACTCCTTAGCGAGAAAGTAAAAATCCCCTAACACATGGTGTAGCCAGAATCCATGTTTTGTGGGTTCTTGATAGCGAAAAATCGATTGACTGCTATCCGTCTGTCAGTGAACAACGTTAGCGGCTAAACCGTTCAGCCTAATTTCTCAAAAATTGATATTCCCCAATCGATTTGGTTGATGTCACGGCCCCTTGAATTTGAAAACGATATTTTAATTTTTGGGAGTACTTTATATGAAGCCCTCGGGACATTTTCCAAATTTTCAAACAAATGACTCCATCGTTTTCGATTAAATTTTGTTGTTGGATAGTGAGAAGGACGTTTAAGGGAATGGAGCAGGTGTCACGTTCGTTGAAAACCCTGATTTTCCGAAAACTGCGAAAGTTCAATTTTTTTTGGAATCTTTCCTACAACTCAAATATTAAAGATTGAGATTTTTTCCCCTAATGAAATAGGTTCCTTAAAGATAGATTTTGAAATAAGATTATGTACAATTTTTCGTAAATTTGAGTACCTTTCGCGTAAATTTGCGTGAAAATACAGGCGAGAAAGAACTATTTTGCTAAAGTGCTGTTTTAGCACCATTAGTGTTCTAAATTTAGCAACTGGATATATCCACATTTTCGTTACCAGTGCCCAGCAATAAGAGTTTTTCTGTCGAAAATTCGCAGTTTTTGGTGCTGCATTACATAACTTTCTCTCTACTTCGTAGTGAGTAAAAAGAATTGAAGCAATTCAGAGAGTTCGACTTCGTTTGAACGTCATTTGTAAGAACCAGGAACAGACATTTGTTTTCCCTGGGCATCCACGAAATAAACAATAAATAACTGAATCTCACTATATTAGTTTATTTACTTATTTATTACCTATTTATATATTATATTACACACTATGAAGAGTTGCAGAAATGCTGGAACAGAAAATTACTACATTTTCACTAAACGGAAAATCCACAACCTTAAACAAGTTTCATATCGATTCTGTCTAATGAAATGTTAATGGATTACAAATTCTGAAATAATATAATCACTATTTATTGTGAATACGGAGTTACACATGTTTTTGAAAATGAAATTGCAATGTTTTATATTTACCAAGATCTGTAGACATAATGTGTGCAGTAATATCTTCCTAACCACCTTAATTTAATATATAATGCATCACAAATAATTATGATCACTAACAATATCTTTCGAAAACTGTCACATGTGTCACGCGATTGCTGAGAACGGCTTTAGTGACCATTTGCTCACTAAATCTTTCACATTTAAAAACAATCAATCTTCGAACCTAAAATACTCCCTACATTTGCTTCTCCAAATGTAACCTCATGATGCGAAGACACACTAACACGCATGAAAAAAGTCGACGGCTATCGTGTGCAACTCGCTACACAAAACAGCCAAGACCATCTACAATTACATTATACTAGTTGGCCTTGAAAATGGCGTCATGGACAAATGGCGATAAACGTTCATTGCATTCATTTTAATATATTTTTACAAGGACGAGCCAAAAAATAGTCTCCTCAGGAAATAATCATTTCCATTCATTATTAACGAGATAAACATGCAATTTTTGATAGAGAAGCGAGGTTTTAAGCTGGTTGGTCGACTTCCTCATATTTACCCAAATTATTAGAAAAACTATCGGTATAAATGCTTCTTAGTTAAGTTCAGTGGTGAAATGATCATTTGAAATTAATGAAGAAATGCCTTTTTTACTAAATTTCATGGCCTAAATATTACACATAGGACCTTTTCTTGACATGTCAAAGTCGTATTTCCTCTTCTTACAAAATACTACGATTTTGACGGTCATCGCACGCACCCAAACCACAAGAAATGATGGAAGTTGTTATCGTCTTCGCATTATTTACTGCGACTGACCCACAGCGGCCGAAGAGTTTTCCTCGTCCGTGACCTGAAGCCAGAGGTGATGCACGTAGATCGATTTCACCATCACGGTTGCTCCCCTCCCAGGGAGCCCATTCACAAGCACAGCTCCATGACAAAGGAACGCAGAGGGAGAAGGGAGAACGAATAGGAACTTTTTAATATTGCGCACTACTAAGTGCCAGAATTCTGCAGTTCGAACTCTGTTAACATATTACAATTGGGAATAAAATGGTATGTTTAGCGATAAAAGCAATTTCATTATGTAGGATATTATAAAATTGTCTTTTTGACTATTTGATCTACAATATTAAGAAATTGCCTAATTCTTTCAAAATACAAGGAAGAAATCATACGCTGGAAAATATTAATTACAGGTATCAGGCACCACATCTGACGGAATAGATTCGATAGGTAATTATTGTTTTCAGACGAATAAATTAAAAACAAGGGAACTGAATATACTTATCAATTCACTGTTAATTGTACTACTTAAGACATTTGAAAGTGTCACTCATTTATCTTTTCTCTATCAATAAATACTTTCAAAGCACCAGCCTACATATCTTGACGGCCGGGGACTTCTTACTTCACTTAGGGATCAAACAAATGATTTCGAAAACACAAATGATTTCGCGGATCGTCCCATCTCGTAAAATATTTACTCAAGGAGGCATATTAAACAGAGAATGTAGGGTTCGCGGTCAGATCGCCAGACATTCAGTCGCCAGGCGGTTCAACAGTTATATGGAGATACACCTTCTCGGCTCTTAACGTATCTCTCAAATAATGCACTTATCTTCACTTTTTGAAAATCCAAAAGATTCTTAGAAGAATTTAAAGAAACTGACAAACGTAAAAGGTATTTTAGTATATTGTCTGTGAACTTCGGGTAAAATGCCTCCAAAAATTAAAGATCCATATTAGAGAACGCGTCAAAACCTTCATTGATTTGGGAATATTAACTTTGCTTGAAAACCTGTGTACGGTTTAGGCGCTACTGTTGTTCATGTGTACAGCTTTTACAGCTCGAAAGCATATTGGAAAGGCGAATCTGGGAGCCGAGAAGGTGTATCTCCATATAAGCGGAGAAGTCATGTGACGACCCCGAGATTATGGTGGATCTAGGAGGTGGGAAGGCACAGGGGACATACTCCATTAAGCTAACAATGTTTTGTAATTGCCCTCAATTTATTCAAAATAATTACCATACACTACGGATTTCATCACTTTCAAAACAAAATTTCACATTATGAATATACTCGAAAATTTTTGTTTATTTTAAGCTAACAATTTAAAAAAATATTTCCAAGACGTTAAAGGAGTTTCCGCGTTGAAATTGCCCCTACCCGTGAATAACTTTCTGAATACGCCCTTGTGACTACCAACCTCGTCGGCTTAGCGTCCGACCGACGACTCCGTTCCAACCCGGCACACAACCCGCGCGGCGTTTTGCCTCCCCAGACCTCAGCCTGCAAAGACCCTCCCCGCACCCCTCGCATTGCATGGGCATAGGACCAGCCCCGTTGGCAAGTGTCACGCGACCCGCCCGGGGTAGATGGGAAGCTTCCGCTGCTCACCACAGAGTGCATCATAGAGCGGGCCAGGAGCTTTCAACCGTTTCAAAATTGCATTCTTTCGGAATAAATTATTAATATTTAGAGAAAAAAATATTTGTTATTGAAGTAGTTCGTATTTGCTTGCGGGTCATGATTAGACACCAGATGTTAAGAGAAATGCCTATTTTATTCTAACAAACTTATTTAAAGGCTGATAATATATGTGCACGAATCATGACAAATGATGACATACGACGAAGTTTTATAATGCTTATTTTTGCTTTGTTTCTAACATGAACGCCTTTTTTAGAATTATTTGACTAAAGTACCTTTTTTTAGAATTATATGATTTGTTTCCCTTTTGTGTATTATTTTTATATAAATGCTAAGTAATCAAAAAAATCAGCCATGGTCCAATGAGACCGTTCATTACGAAGCCTTCAATTCACGTCTTTGTATTTTAAAATACGAGATAATTCCTAGATTTTTCTCCATTTCCCTATTTCATAAATACCTGCCATGTTCTGAGAACGTGGTCTATTGACAATACACCTAGGGTACCAAAATTTTAAGTGGAAATAGATGTAAATTCCCAGAAGGTTTCATTGTTGCTAATGCTGGACATCTAAAATGTATGCCAGTCACATCAGTATATATTGAGACATCCTCGGCATTCAAATTGATTTTGTCTTCCAATCATCGCAAATTTGAAATTGTGATCTTTGAAACGTTACTGGTAATATATTGCAATGCAAACTATAGTAAGAATAAAATGTTGAACTATAGTAAGAATAGAAAGTTGTAAATATGTAAATCTTGTTTTACATTAAAATGTATGTACTTGTTTTGTGCATTTAAGTTTACAAAATAATTTAGACAAAAATTACAAACAATTTTATTCTGCACGTAACTATGACAGTGCCTTTTTTCTCCTTATTCTTGACACATGACCTTTTTAGGCGCCTAAAAGACGATTTTTAGTTCTTAAACATCCGATGTCTAGTCATGATCTTCAATCTAAGTCAATCTGTCCAGCCGATTTAGCTCATGAAATGTACAGAAACATCCTACTTTATTAATATGAGAATAATAGAGCCATGAAGATTCCAACACTAAAAGTCATCCAATTTTACAAAACTCGACCATTCCATTTTGTGGTATTTTATATTATACGCATGAGTGTCTCAAGTTCAACTTAGCGGTATTGGCGAGGGTTAACAAATTCATAAAGAGTAAAATGCAGACGTGTTCTTTACCGTAAGTCATAAAAGTATTCTGCAAATAAAATAATTTCTTTGCAGGTCGTTTGTATTTTCATGGTGTTGTACTTCTAATGCCATAGAAAAGCCAAACGCTTTCCTTTAAGAAATAAATGTATAGAAGTAAGTCTCCAGTACCTTCCAGGAAGTCCGATTGCTTCCTGGAAGGGCTGCCCACTACAACAGTTTCTTTGGGTTCTTTGCACTGAAAAGAACTATTTAGTCTCAGAGGGTTCTCTTGTGTACTTTCCTTGTCCACTTGCTCCCTATTATCCTTGTATCATTTTCAAGAATTATCTCATTCATAGAGAAAAATGACCACAGAACCCAACGGAATTTCAGGTTACTTGTGAGGACTAGTGCATATTTAGTCTTCGCGTAGCGGCGCTTGCAAAAAGTTTACACAGTGAAAACGTTTCTGTCTATATGGGATACGTCGGTACCATGAATTTTAACGTGTTTGGTTTCTGTTCTCTACATTATTCGACTCATACGAGCATCCTGCCGTGGAGGTGAGTACAACTAAAACCACATTATCGTTCTGACAGTTTTGAGGAGGATAGATTTGGTAATCACTTCCCAGTTTTCAAGCAAATTATTTGAAATGCACTTCAGATAAAGTGTAATTCAAATAGTTGAAGAGATTATGAATTTGGTTCAGTATAATGAAAACCCTTTTTTAACTTTTTGTTGGCTACTTGGCGAAGAAGAGGAATAATTTCGCCACTCTTCCGGTCGTCAAATAAATTTAATAACGTATCAGAGAACTGCACATACGAAAAGTATTTATCGTTATATTTTATTAAATAAAAATTGTTAATACTCTGACAGTATCAGCCTTGAGAGTCCAATAGAAACACTACATTAAATGTCCAGAAGATAATAAAGGGCATTCTTGTTTGTGTTCACATCACCGAAGTATGCTACTTATCATATATGATTAATAGTTTCCATAGTGTAATCAGTTTTATACTGAGGTTTCTTCGAGCAATGTAAGGCGAATGCTATAGCAGTGCCATAACGGGCACGGACCTCACACCATCTTTCCATACTCATTCTTGTTTCCTCCTATCCCCTTACAAAGACGCACACACATGCACTTACACTACTACTCAAGACGGGAGACCAGTCAGGACCTTGGAGGTTATCCGACTGTGCGGAGCCCTCTGGCGGAGATATCTGAATAGGGAAATCCTCGCAAACAGAAATGAAGTCAGCACTAGATAACGTTCTCGCAGGAGGAACACTGTCACCTACCAGGTTATAACATGCACTATATTAACGGGACTAATGATCATAGCATTTGAAGCGCTGGGAAATACAATAATAAATACTTCAATCAACCCTTTTCTTTAAACTTTCGCGCATCGGTGGTTGTCACTTATTGTCTACGGTGTCTCCCATTGGACGAATGAGTGACCTCCCACCGTTGCATTGTGCATGCGGTTGTACGAGAGACAAACCGCCAGTCAGTGGAACTACAAAATGTGAGCAGGCCTGACCTAAGTGGATTGAGAACGTGCTAAACTTATGGGTATCAACTTGTCAATTTTCAAAAACGAATACCAGTCCCTAACACATTTGCAAGAGTCCTTAAAGCCTTAAACCACCATTCCAGTCCTTTGTGTGAATTCTGATTTGTCAACCCCTTGAAAACCGAGAAAGCCACAGAGAAGGCTATGTTGAAACATTTCATTGCCATCCTTCTACACCATTTCCACTCGCGTTGCGTGTAAATGTAGTGAATGCTGCCATGGCTTGTGGGACAATTAATAGAGTGAATGGTTCTAGCATTGCAGCGACCTCTGGTTCCCGAGGATCGCATTTCCACGAAGGAGGCGTCTAATGCAGACGCTGGACAGAGCAAGGCCAAGTCCTCGCTTAATCCCGACGCCGCGCCAGGCAAGGATGCGCTGAGATCGTGTGAAGGATCTCCAACGCGATGCTCTCAGAGATACGTTGATAACAAGCTTTCATCCACCCAGATCTGAGGCAAAATCCTTGTATTTTGCTTTCACGTTCTTCAGGTGTAAACAATGCATACAAAAGTTATAATCATGTTTAGGAATAGAATGTCGGAGCGGAATTATTTCAGAACTAAAAAGTTTTTCGGCTTCACAATTTCCATTCACATAAAATTTGGGTTTTTCATTAGTACGAAAATAATTTCGCCTATAATTTGTGCATTACATTTCAGTATTTCAAATTTGTAACTCTGTACTCTGAAAACGCAACAGTAGGTTACAACACTTTTGTGAAAATATTTAGTAAAATGTTAACCCCTTGTTCTCAAACACAAAATAAACCCGCAGAAAATGGTCATGATTCATATCAAAGTTGTCTTCTGAACACTCCATCACTCAATAACAGCAATTCAACAGAGAAAATGACAGGAACTGACTTTTTGTTTTCTGTTGTGCGATGAACATCAATGCAGTGATTTTAGCTCCCTTATCTACAAATTATTTATATATATACAAAAACAATTTATATTGAAGATTTCATTTACGAATGTCTGATTTCTTAATGCCATATAATTTTGTAATTACATTAACATTTATTGTAAAAATATATGCAGTTGTTTTTGACAACTTATATCAGATATCTGATCAGTAATATTGTCCCAAACTTTTAAGAGTTAAACCCTTTGTTCACTCTTAACACTCATTTCACAACGCCCTTTGGAACTCTGAAGATCGTCAATAAAACGTTGTGTCTGTAATGAATGTGCTATCGAACTTATAATCAATGTGCTTATAATCAATGTACTCGTAAACAATCATAAGCCAGGAATGTTTGTGGTGAGTCCAAGAAACATAAACTCGTATAATAAAGACTAACAAATCAAAGGCACACCATTCCGAAAATAATTATTTATTATTATAATCTACTGTTTTTGACCAAAACAGTTCATAAAATGGCATTTTATGAGAAGGCAATATGTCATCACTTGTTTTGCATGAAGTATCACGTTAATACGGTCTCATTTGTAATCGATACGTGAGTGTTTGTGCTCATGAAGACAATAGTCAAGTTTCATCATCATTAATAATAATATTAATAATAATAATAATAATAATAATAATGTAAATAATAATTGCATATTAAAATGTGGTGGAATACATGTATACTGTCTTTTGTACTTAAAAAATAAAATAAACTAGTGAGAACCCGTCAAAATTTGACGGTGAGATCTGAGATAAATGTAAAATACTGTACCCAGACTAATGTTCATAATATATTGCACTGTTTGGATCTTGAGGGTATAATGAAGATATTCTGCGATGAGGAATTCCCAAAATTTTGAACACGTATGGCCCATGACCAGGTGGCAATGCAATATCGGCACAAAAGATATAGAACTATTATACTGAAGGATATTATTTCTAAAATTTTTTGATGTGTCATCATCTCCTATAAACAACTGTTTGATTTCTTCTGGCATATTGCTCGAAGGTATACTTCTTTTCACATTTAAGCAACATAGAGTAAATCGTTTGCAGAATTTCTCTCACATGGAAAGTACAAAGCAGAACAAAACTGGCATTTCATAGACAACGACCCAACAGAGAACGAAATGACCTCACTAACACGATTTCTACGCCGACTTTCTCTTTCCCTGCGTCCACTTAATGTACGTTTGCGTCTTTTGGGGCGCGTGGGCAAGGATCGACATAACCTGTGTACAACTTCACTACTTAAGTACAACCGAGCAAAACCCACGGTCCGAATGTTCTCTACAAAATACACCACAAAAGCAAATACATGCCAACTATCAACGCCACAATGCAATTATTACACTGAAACAAAACTTGACGAATTGTAAATAAATCTCAACAATCAAAACAAAACATCAAGCAGCGCCATCATGAAGCAGATTTGGAAGAAAACAATTGACTATTGATAAGCGTACTATTAAAGAATGATTTAATTAATTAATTTACACAGTAAATGTTGGTGAATCAACACTAACAGTATCTGATAACACATCTAGAGACCATGTTCTTTCATTTAAAAGAAAAAACACTACAATCGGTTCAGTAGAAGCTCTAAACGAAGCCATGGCAGAATACCTTATTTTTTTAAATATATAGATTATTACTAAAGTGGTGTAGATTGTTTTTCAAATTCAGATGGTTTAAATATCACGTTTCAAAACCTGTTGTACTCGTCTTTGAAAACGAAGTGATCGCGTACTAGAAAGGTATTTTCATTCATATTTCTTGATAAATATTGTTTTATCTCAGAGAGATATGATTCGGATTCATGTAAAAGACAGGTATAGGGAAAAAAATAGTTCCCTAACTTCAAAAATTCATATCATGCATTCACTATTTTCAACACGGATGAGACGAAAAAGTTTCATGTTGGACTTCCGCATGGTATTTATCTTAATTATAACGGCGCAGGAGGTCAACGGAACATAGGAAGTGGAAAATTGCCTATTGTCTATAGTTTACAGTTAAGAGCTGTCCTCTCCTGTCTATCATGCATAGTTTCTGCCTCATTTTTAACTCCCGAGGCCTCGTCTCCATGGTAATCAAACTGACCCTGGAGATTCCTCTTCACCCATTCCTCCCCCGTCGTTTTCTTCCCTTGTCTGAAGCCATTACCTTTCCCAGAAGGCTCTTTTCCACCGTCAGTGGCCAAAACCGTGTTTCAAATTCCCAATTTACTCATTCGACGATGCTCCACGTATCATCCGTGGCAGGAAGTATTATTCCTTGACGAAGGACATCATGGATAAGAGCCCAAAATTTATTGCTTATTTATCCTTGAAAATAGATTTTATTATATGGGAGCATTTTTTTCATTCAAAATTCATGTAGTATATGACTTAGTGTAGGATTTTGAAAATGTGCACAGAAATCACTTCTCCCCATAGCACGTCATACGCAGTTTTAACTGTTTTTTGACGTAAAATAAAATAAATAAATCCGTTATACTCGCTTCTAAACCTACAAACACGAGCGAGAGTGAATGTGAAATTACGCTCCCTGGGCCATGTCTCAGAAATTAAACAACAATGATATTTACGTGCAAACTTCTGAATATTGTGATGTCATATGGAAAATTCATTTTCTATGACGAAGTGACAGAAAGAAGATTATTTTGACTAATCCAAACGTGGAGTAGTGTTTAACTATACATATAAAATGCCCCAATCAGGGTGATGTACCTCAAAAATTTTTTGGCTTTTTCTATTCGATATTTATTTCAGCCCGTCCCTTCTGGCCAATAATAAGCTATCGCAGAAGGCGGTTTGTATCGATTGCTGTGTTGATGTGCAATAAACCGCGTAAATACTATTACACAACCTCTTTGATTTTAACGTAGCTTTCAGTTATTTTCAATTTTTGGCGAATTTTGGAACGCTGTTGGACGTTACTTCATTCGTGGAATAGTCCTGTTAAATACTACTCGTGCTTTGGAAATTCTCAGATAAATCATGCCATTTAACGGCAGCCGCATAAAGGAAAACTATTTGAAAAGATCACCCTTTTGGCCTACATAAAGAACGCATAAAACCTGTTTTCCGTCAAACTTTAATGACTGATTTTATATTAAAAAACTACTTTCTCAATGATAAAAAAAACTGAGATCGAGTTGTAGTATTGCGAAAAGAACGCCTTTTTTATTAGAGACTGGGAAAGCGAAATTCTTGTGAGTAGTGAATCCAAAATATAATTTAAAATATTGGGCTTAAAATATTTTATACGGATGAAATCGTGTCCTTTTCACCTATATTGCTTTTTTTGGTGGGCGGAATTAAACCTTAGATGACACGAAGCTCCTACCGCGCCGCGAATCATCATATCAAATCATCTGCCATCATCTCATCGAGGAGTCGCACGTGACCTTCCCGAACGAAGGTCCTGCATCCAATTCCTGGCGTCGGGCCGTCTGCAAGCGGTAAAGGCCCATTCACAATGCAAACATAATAATAAGCATGGAGTTAACATGAAAGTTTCGACTACGTCCATAAGCGGACTCATTCACAATGCGTCCGCATAAGCATAACACGCAAGACGTTAACTTAAGAGCTTGAAAACTTCAAGCTTCTGTACTTATGCTTATGCCCAAAATAAGAAATCAACCAATCACAGTACGTTAACTCAAAATCGAGTATCGAAATAAGTCGATAGACGCGCAGTCCATGGCAAGAGTCCCCCCGCCCCCGTCATGGACACAGTCGAAATCTCGAAATGGAGTCTCACATCCAACCAAAAGTAAATTAGAATGTCACTGCCAAAAGAAACTTTTATTTTGCTTACGTTTATGTTCGACACTGTGAATACTTCAGTCTATCACTTATGTTAATGTTTACGTCTAGAAGTAATGCTCGTTTGTGTTTGCCTTGTGGATGGGCCTTGAGACTACCCGGGCGATGGGGCGGCGGCGGGGGCGTGCAGCCGGCCGCCCTAGGGGCTGAAACGGGGCGAGGTCGGGTGGTGCGGCGCGGAGCCGCGCTGTGCGTGAGCGGGCCGCGATGACGCCAGCCAGCCCCGCAGGGCCGCCGCGCCGCGGCCATGTGCGCCGGCCCGCTCCGCTCAGCGCCGTGTGGGAAGCAGGAAGATCCCGCGCATCGCGCGCTCGCAACTACGCAGCGCAGCACCAGGCTACGACGTCGCCGCAGAGCGCCTTCACGCACAGATCGCGCCGCCGCCGCCGCCGCCACCGCCGACGTCACTGGCGGACGCGAGACGATGCGCGTCGTCTTTTCGACGAAATCTCCGCGACGCGCAGCTTCGCGGCGCGGAAATTTGTTTTTCGGCGTTCGGGAGAGGAGCAATCGTGATCTTCGCCCTATAAGCCACATCAAATTAACCCCATCATTGGGAAAGTATTTACGCCGCACTGGCCGTTCGTTGTGCGATGCAAACGTATGTGCATTCATACTCCTATCGCGTTAAAGATATGAAATCTAAACATTCAAGGAGAGGTTTGGTAAATAACACAAACTTCATATGAAATCATTGTTTCTTTCAGATATCGCTTCCACCTATATTGCCCAATATGCATTTCATGGTATTCAGATTCGTAACATATTCACAATTTACGTCATTTCTGAACATTTGCGAACTTTGGTTACGCAAATTCTAGACATGATTATCGCCATTAGAGTGATGGGGAAGTTTCAACTTGTCACGAAATTGTTTCCCTTGCAGACGTCATTTATGTTGAACTTTGTCAATATTTTATTAATACATAAGTCATAAATTTTGCTTCAGGGGAAGAAAGTGCATGACAGCAGAATATGTAATTATTTGTCATAAAAGAGGGTCTTTGATGTTCATTACGAGAATATTAGCGACCAAGGTTAGTTGTTTTTAGGATAATATAATATCAATGGTTACATACGAGTATTTTTACTGAGTTTTTCACAAATATCTATTGGAAAACAGGTTTGAACATAAATAAAATGCATTTCAAATGCGCAATTGTTTCAGCTGAATTGCGATCTCTTAGCTCTTGTTTCCTTAATTGCCATAGTTCTGGCTTTGCTTGATTAATTATTCTGTGTTTCCGGGCGCGGCAACTGCAATGGTCATTAATCCCGTAAGCGTAGAGAAATTATTATCGCGGGTGATGGCGATGATCTCCCGCTGGATGGCGAAATCCGACGCCTATGTACACGTAGGCTTGCGGGGTTTTCCTCCAAACAGGTATCTGCCACAGGCGGGGCACTTCCCTAGCCGGGTCACGCTCTAAGCTCCCGACTGATCTCCCGACTTGTGTGGTAGTGTGCATATTGGTACAAGTGTATGTGAGTGAGTGGTGAAGATAGGACAAGGAAGAAGATGGAAAGATCGCGCGCGGTCCATAACCTTTTGTTAGGGTACAGCTTTAGAATTCGCATGGTGTTGATCGGAGAAACAAAATTGATCGAAACTAGAGGTGCTACAGAATGGCACAGACTTTCTCGTAGTAAAGTTTTCTAATTTCCTTGGTGTGGACTAGTACTATATGGTCTTGTCCCTCCTTCTTGCCTGCTTCCATCTATTGCGGCCCAAAGAATTTTTTTTTTGAAATTTTCGCAACTTTTCGGTTTCCAAATAGTAGAACCTAAATTATATTTTAATTATATTAAAGAAGGCTATAACGTCGTCCTAAATAACAATTTTCATTGAAAAATTTTAAGCCGTTTTTAAGAAAATGGCGATTAAGCATTACTGTAAACGCGAAATTTGACGCTCTTTTTCACAGGAATCTATTGACTTTTCGAAAAACTTCATTTAAAGTAATTTGAAATACTTTTACTAACAATTGCAATAATCAATACAAATCGATAGAAATATGTATATTAATAGCGTGAAAGATATTTCAAAAAAATTACATTCCTGTAATTTTTCTAAAAACAAAATAATATAGAAATATGAAATTTACATCGTATTATACATCATTTATCCGTTGGAAAAATTTGAAGAAAAAAATTGGAGCCATTTTTGAGAAAATGGCGTTTGAGCGTTTCTGATACGCTGATATGCTAAGGTTGTATGTTGTTCCCGTATAAAAAAAAACTTGTATAAATTTATGTGGCAAGATATGAGAATAAAATTTGCAATTTCTTTACAGAATATCAATGGCCGTCAATTGGAAATTAACTATAACTTTGGATTACTTAATCTAAATACACCAAAAATCATACATTTCTCTACATTAAAATATAATTGTTATTCCAACTTCTAAAAATTAAACTTTTCTCAATTAAACTTCTTAAATATCGTTGTTCACGTAAGTAATTCTGCTTTAAGACACCATTGACCTACAAAGGTAAAATTTATAACTTTTCATATAATATTTTCAATACTTTCTCCTGCTCATTTGAAAAGTTTGCGGAAAGAATTGAATTTTCTAAATTGTACGATAAATGTGGACAAATGGCAAATAGTATTTGTTAAATTCGTAATTTTATTAACAACTCTGATAAATTTCTTCTGCATTTATAGGTTATCACTTGGTTATATCCATTTATTCGAATATTATAACACTATTTTGGTGCTATCAAGCAAAGAATCATTTTCTCAATGAATTATCGAAAATAAGTTCAAGCTTTGATTTTACGTTAATTCCACTGTTTGTGCAAATGCCGAGGTCGTTGTTCTGTAGAAGTGGCTGTATGATGATCCACTTGCTCGCGATCACGAAACTGAGGCGAAGCATCGCGTCAGTTTCAAAATACCAAAACAAAACATCATTACTGCGCAGTTCGAAGTCTTACAAGAGGCAACGATTAGGAAATTCTTCCTAGAAACCAGGAACTACGCAATTACGCGAATGTAGACGAAAACAACATACGGAGAGGGATACACACGGCTGTGTATGCTAATTTCGATATTGTGTACATGATACGTAGGAGCAAGCAATGATAATCATGGTTTTAAAAATGAAATACACGAAGTGAGTGATCGAGAATATCAAATGAATTGCATGAGTATTGCCGTGCATTCACAAGAGTATTTTGATAACAATGAGGGAAACGGACTGGTGTATAAACACGACTTTAAATAATCTATTCCAAGCATGCGAAGCCCGAGGAACAGACACCTAACACGTTGTCTGATTAAAACCTTTCATAAAAGTGTTTTTTTTTTGTAAAATATTTTACAACAGTTCAACTACTAAGCATTTTTATTTATCTCTTCAATTCATTGATATAGTCTGTGTAAAAAGTAAGGGAACACTTAAGTTTTGTCTCGATTTTGGACCCGTGGAAACTGTGCAGTGGAAGTTAACATCAATAAGATATACAACAAACTTCTTCCTTTATTTTCATAAAACTAAACAAGAAACACTGCATCGAAATGGATCACAAAAAGTTATTGGAAACCTAAAAGGAAATGTTTAATAACATATTACGTTATAGAAAATGGCAAAGAAAGATGCTTGTGGCATTCTTCAATATTCTTCCACCGTCGCCATCGCCCCTTCGCTGTGTATCATTTGCCGTATGAGCTTTGCAGAAATAGGATAATTATGATGAAATGGTTTCGAGGAGGAAATTTACTGTTGAAGAATGCAAAGGGGTAATCCGTTGACACAATGAATGAGCATCGCTACAGATATATCTCAACGGACTGGAATTCCGAAATCAATGGCACATTTCATTAAAAATTGTTGGTGAGAGAAAAACGCTAGACAACAAACCACGCAGAGCAATGTCAGTTCACAGATGGAGTAATAAATCAATTCATGTGCATTGGTAATCTAAAGACAAATTTCTGAGCTAGTATTGTTAAAAGAATTAAGGGAAACTAGCGTACCGTTTAAGGAAGAACTCTCGCATGTTAAATTCCACCATCTTCCCTATCTTTCTGTTTCCATATTAAGAGGGAAAGTTGTTAACGAAACGTGTTTATTTATTTAAAAAATAAAAATTTAACTTCCAATGTATTTATAGAATTTAAAATAAGAATATAGAACTATGAAATTGATGTTTGAAACAAATTTTGAATAAATGTTTATTCAGTATTATAGACACGTTCTTGGAACAATTCACAACACTTCATTAAAAACCCCATTTAAAGCAATTGTACAATATTCCTTAACAACCAGCTTTTCCCTTTCCCTGATAATCACAAAAATGTTACACAGTTTTTTTACTCTTGAGAAAGTTACGTAAAGTTGTCCATTCGAAAATACAGGATCGCGCAAGCACAACCCTAAATTTTGGAATATTATTTAACGTTATTACCGAAGTGAGAGGTACGCCCATGCAATTTAATCGCCTTGAATATAAAGTAATTAGTTTAATTTCACATACAGTTGCAGATTCTGCACTTCTCTGAACAGGTGGGGTAGTATCGAGAAACGCCGAAACAGCAAAATGTAATAGAATGTTCAAAAATACCTTATCCTGCAGATTATGGTGTGAGGAACGTTTCTTTGAGGCCTTTAGCCTCAAACTTTCAAGTTTAAAGGCCCTAAAACACTTTGTTTAGGAATTATTTAACCATATAGATTTAAGAATGTAGTAGAGGGTTTCGGGTTGCATTTGCCATGCACATTTATACTTGTTTTATTTCACGTAGCATCTCAAGATCACGTGCGAAAGAGGGAGAGGGAAGACAGATTCCAATGGGGAGCTGCAACGTCACTACAGCTCCGACTTTTACGGCTCCCTATTGGAGTTTGCCTTCCCTCTCCTTCTTTCGCGCGTGACCTTGACATGCCACGTTAAAAAATCCATGTGTAGATGCGTTTTTTCAAGAAATCCATCACATTTTTTAAGTGAAAATGCAATTCGTCACATTCCGTGAAATTCTCTTTATTTAGAGACCTCATTTATAAATATTGGTTGCTTGTGAGAGTCGCAAAAGGTATGTATGCTACTGAAATAATAAAGGAGACGATACTATTTTTTTAGCACTATAATGACCCTAATAAAACCGCTTTGAATATAAATATGCACACTCCCCTATCTGGATTTTCCCTAAACATATATCCCCCACCAGCGGGGCACCGCCTCAGCCGCGACATTCTCTAAGCTCCCGACTGGTCTCCCGACACGTGTGGTAGTGTGATGTATGTGAGAGAAGTGTAAGTAAGGGGTAGGATAAGACAAGGAAGAGGATGGGAAGATCGCACGCTGTCCGTGGCCCGTTTTTTAATGATAGGTACTGCTCCGGTTTTTGCCGGGGTTAATCGGAGAAACCACGGAAGACTACCGATCAGAGCAGCCGGTGGCCAGAATTCTCCTCCAGACTGTGGGCTGAATTCAACTTGTCTAGCTCGTGTCGAAAATCCTGCCTACGAAGGGGCTCGAACCCAGGACCTCCTGGTCAGAAACACTGCACAAACTTGTTGATACACTGCACAAAACAGTTGATACCCTGAGCCACCTTTGCCGGTAATAATAAGTCAAGACATTGGTCATCATTTACATTTTTCTTCAAGTACAACTGACAAACACTCGTGCAATATCCACTCAACATTTCTTGACACTGTTGTAATGATCAATGGTCAATAAATCGATTTGATTGCACTATTGCAAAACAGCACATGCCTATATCGTGGAGTTATGTATCCACATCTTGTAGTATCCTTCAGAAATTTGAGGCAGACAAACTAGGAAATTCAACAATAAATGGTGACCTGCAGTAGCAAAAATGGTACTGAACAAAAAGTAAAAAATGGTTTTCCAAGAAGAAACACGTACGCTGTTTAAGAATAACAAATAAAATACTCTTTGTAAGACTGCATTAACGAAATATTTTATCAAAAACAATCTTCACGAAACTTCAATTACATAGCATAGTATATGCGAGTACAACAGTTCTTACATGCCAAGAATATCAAAGCAGTTGCTGTTCCATAACCCAACAAATAGCAAATATTTAATGGCGAATGATCTCTTCCTGGGAGTCCGGTTGTGCTATAACGTCATCCTGTTGAAAGCGTAACGCACTGAGTATGAAAATCAGTCGGGTTGTTTGGTTGTTAGTGATTCCGGGTGCATCAACATCTTAGGTTATTAGTCCCGTACGTGAAGTGCATGTTTTCCCCCCTCGACTAGCGGGGTTTTCCCCACTAGGTATCTCCCACCAGCTGGGCACCGCCCCAGCTCCCAACTTCTAAGCTCAAAGGGCACCGCCCCCAAGCTCTAAGCTCGCGTCCGGTCTCCCGGCATGTGTGATAGTGTAGTGCATGTTAGTGTAAATGTGTGCAAGGGGAGAGGATACGACAAGGAAGCGGTAGGAATGATCGTGCACTATCCGTGGCCCGTTTGTTAGGGTACTGCTCCGGCATTCGCCTGGTGTTGATCGGAGAAACCACGAAAAACTACCGATCAGATCAGCCTGCCGCTAGAATTCTCCTCCAGACAGCCACTGAATTCAACCTAGCTGACAAGTCAGTGCCGAAAATCCTGCCACCGTCGGCAATCCAACCTAGGACCTCCCGGTCAAAGGCACAGCAGTGACATCAGTTGATGCTCTGAGCCATCTCTCCCGGTCGAGAATCAGTCGGTACTTGCAGTATGAGAAGAGGCGGAATAACTAAATCATATATTCGCATTTTTCATTGAAAATCGAAACTGTTTCTGTGTTTTTGTATTTTTCTCGAAATCCTGAATATCTAACGAAACCATAAGCTATATCCATACTTGCATATCTTTGAGTTGCGCAGTGTTCGCCGCAAATATTGTCGGCGCATAGCGAAAGTTGATGTTACGAAAATATTTGTGATGCGCATCATGCGTCCGTGCTCTGTGTTTGCGTCATGGCGCCTGGTAACCTGTATGTATTCTGCGAATATGGCGAGCTGTGTATATTTGTCATGTCATAACTTTTTCTAGTCTTTTTTCCCTCGCGCAGTAACGCATTTGTCATTATGATATGGTGCATGAAGATCAACACTACACATTTCTTCGCGGTAGTAGACAATTAGGCAAAGTAATGCGGCACAAATCAATAGCATCAACTGATGTCACTGCAGTTCCTCTGACTGGGAGGTCCTAAGTTCGAGTCCTCATGGTGACAGGATTTTTGACACTAGCTACACATCTAGGTCAAGTTCAGTCGTTGACTGGAGGAGAATTCTAGTGGTCGGCTGCTCTGATCGATAGTTTTCCGTGGTTTCTCCGATCAACGCAAGGCGAATGCCGGAGCAGTAACAAAGAGCCACGTACCGCGCGCGATCTTTTCTTCCTCTTCCATATCTTATCCTCATCTTTTTCTTACGCACATACACTTACATGCAATATACTAGCACACACGTCGGCAGATCGGACTGGAGCTTAGAGGTTGTCCCAGCTGGGGCGGTGCCCCGCTGGTGAGGGATATCTGATTGGGGAAAACCCCGCTTGCCGACAGTAGGGTGGCACCGGGTCTCTAGTGAGATATCCAAGGGGGGATTATCATCCCCACCTCTCGCGATAAAAAATGCACTACACTTTCGGAACTAATGACCTTAGCTGTTGACGCGCCCGGAATCACTAATCAATAAGTCAATCAAAGCTTGGATGTGCGCGGAAAAATCGACAGAGCGCGGCCTGCACGTAAATGCGTGTAAATTATTGTGTGCGTTTGCGTTTTGCTAACACATCTAAGCGTCACAATTCTGTTCGTTTGCGCAATTTTTTGTGTTGTGCGCGGCATGCGACGTAAATTGTAAATGGACATGGTTATTATAGTCACCTCTCACATGAGCAGGGGCTGCATATTTTTCTTTAAATTTCTGTGCACATTGGAAATTAGTATTATAGATAATTTCTAAAATGGAAAATACTTCCTATAAAAATGGGAACATTTAAAATTTAAACTAGTGGTGATACAACAGCACGCATTTCCTCGCATTACGTGTAAATGTTTGATAATTTTATAACACTACTTGAACTCGCAAGTGTTTCCTACCAGCAATTTTTCTGACTCTGTGATTCGATCGCAAGCACTTAGGTTAAGCACGCCATTGACGTTACCCCTTAACAACCAGCCTGGCGCGGTAAAAAGTGAAGTTGAACATTCACATTTGCAATTTTCGAAAATTCGGATATTTTCATTGACACTCTTTCAATATCTAATTTTAAAGGACTGATTTCATTAAGAAAAATCTCTATACAAATACCCAGCGAAGTCCTTCCATCTCCCTCTTTCTCTCTCCGTCTCTGTTTCTCGCTCCGTCTCTCCTCCTCCGTCTCTCTCGCTCTCTCCGACTCTCCCTGTCTCTCTCTCCGTCTCTCTATCCCTGTCTCTCTGTCTCTACCTGTCCCTGCCTCTGCCTCTCTGTCGCCGTATCTATCTGTGTCTCTCCATGTTTCTCAGTCTCTCTTTCTCTCTCTGTCTCGCTATCTTTCTGTCTGTCTGTCTCTCTCTCTGTCTGCTTCTATTTGCCTCAGTCTGTCACTGTCTCTCTCTGTGTGTCTCTGTTTCTTCTTCTCCCTGTCTGTCATTCTCTGTTTCTCTCTGTCTCACCGTCTCTCTTTCTATCTTTCTGACTCTGTTTGTCTCTCTGACTCTTATCTCTGTCACTCTGTCCCTCTCTGATTGTCTCTCTCTCTGTATCTCTATCTTTTTCTTGCCTCTGCCTCTTTCGTTTCTCTCTCTGCAGGAGGCATCTGTTTCTCTCTCCGCCCGCGTGTGTGTGTGTGTGTCTCTTTCTGTCTCTGTCTGTCTGTCTATCTCCCTCTCTCTCTCCCTCTCTCTCTCTCTCGCTGTGTCACTGTCTCTGTTTATTTCTCACCATTACTGTCTCTTTCTGTTTCTGCCTCTCTGTTTGTCCCTCTGTATCTCTGTCTGTTTCTTGTCTCTCTGTTAGTCTCTCTCTCTCTCTCTCTCTCTCTCTGCATCTATGACTCTGTATGTCTGTCTGTCTCTCTGTCTGACTGTCTTGTCACTCTCTGCCTTCTGTCTTGGTGTGTCTCTCTGTCTCTCTCTTCCGCGCGCCGCTGTCCTGACCTCGCCCTCGTCCAGCGTCACACGGCAATGCTCAGCAACAATGAAGCCCAGGTGGAGCTCAATATGAAGGGAAATTGAATTAAAATGAAGCGCTGCTAAAATCTTGTGCTGCAGCGCCATCTATTGGATTTAGATTTCAAGAATATATACGATTTTTTAGATTATCGAAGGTTCAAAGATCGTGAAATACGAATATTTGATGGCAATAAATTATTAGCATGAACTATTTTTAAAGAACTAGTAACGACTGAATAAGTTCCTTGGAAAAAAAATTGTCAAGTTCTAGGGGATTATGTTAAAAATGTTATTTAATGTCGTACCCTCAAAAAAATTAAAAATTAATTCAAGATATTTAAATTATATATAACGCCCATCTCAGATAAAGTTGTTGCAAATAAAATTCAGGATCCTCTCGTTTGTAAAAAATCGTCCAAACACAAACTCAATTATTAATGTATAAAAATTAAGAAAGCCAACATACTCGAAGTACAGGGGTGTTAAATGCCATTGTCATGCTCCCATTTTATTCAAATGTATTCTGTATTCTGTACAATAATTACGATTCACTAGAAAGTAAATAAAAATATTCTAAAGGAATTCAGATGTATATGAAAGTAGAATAAGGTACATACAGTCAAAAATGAGTATTAATAGTGTGTTCTCCAATTGCAAAGTAACGTATCATTTGGGGTAAGAAATATAGACAGACATGAATTAATCTATGATATTGAGCCTGCATTAATTGATATTTTGCGAAGATAACATATGCGGTGACATACGCGAAGACAAATGAATTTGATAATTTTGCCGTAACTTCTTCTTCGTCTGAAGAAATGCAACATATTTGTTTACGAGGATTGTTCGTCACGTGAGCAAAATCAACTGCGCACAGCCTGTCAGTCACCGGACAGCAGTCACATTATCTGTAATTTTTCTCTTAATATCTGAAAAATCATGAAGAACGAGTTCAAAGGTCGGAGAACTGATAGAATCGGCAGGTTGCCAGCAAACACTACGTAACTCTCCAAAGGATAGACTTGAAACTTAAGAAATTTAGTCATAGAACAACTCAACCATAGGGTGTCTGCAATCTGTTTGAGAAGAAACACATCTTACAACAGATATTAGGTAATGCGACAGAAAGGCTTCAAGGAAGTGCTGCTCGTCATCAAATATTTTGTGGTCATGTGTTGTGTGAAAGAACAGCGGCGTATGTAAAGAGTTGTTGAATTGTGTATCCGTGTATACTATGTTTTGTTATTACAGTTTTCGAGAAGACTCTTTTTGTTAAATTATTTAATTTACTGCAGTACTATATGAGAGTATTTTATTTGTTGATATTAAATAGTGTGCGTAGTACTTTTTGGAAAACTATTTAGTGAGGTTTAGTTCAGCCGCATTTTTGCTTTCGCAGGACACTAGTGGGGTAATAAAAATGAAATTAACACAATTATTTCAACATGGGAAATTGAAATATTGATTGCTATGGGGAGATCTATAGTTCCATTACCATGTCATTGAAAGCATTCACTAAGATGTTATCCTTCGAAATTTTTTGTTAAAATATTTTTTCTTGAGATTATTTTTCCTAGTGTTATGAGAAAAATTGTTATTTACTGTAGTTTTTGGAATATTCATTTACATTTCAGCCTGGCTATGCAGCAAAACGTAACTCTCATTCCAATGAAGTACTCATATTTCCAACGAGTATATGCACATTTGATTGTGAGAGAGGAATCAACATATCAATCATATTTAAAAGACACCGTAGTGGAAAATCTAGTTTGAGACTGGAGATAATGAAGCATGACAAGCATCACTGCCATACCCAGATCTCGTAAAACTGAGGATCTTGATAGGAAGGTCCCAGTCACTGTATTCCATTTTTATTGCATTTGAGCAGTGATGTATATATATATAACATATATATATAATATATATATATATATATATATATATATATATATATATATATATATAACAATATTATAAGAAGGCCCTAAACTCTTAGAAGGTCCCCTGACTCCGCACATTTCTCTTCCTTCAAATCTCCTACATTTTTTAAATTTTGCCATGCATAATAATTTTTATTAAGGATCAGAAGTATGTTTGAATGGAAAATTCTTTGTCTGTTTTCGTTTTGGGTTATCTTTTTATTAAATGATCATGCTATTTATTGTTTATAACAATGATGGTTAATTACTTAACAAGTCTCTAGGTAATCGATCACAATAGGAAATCCTCCTCTAAATTTATTATATCACTTTTGGGCGGACAGCTCTTTTAACAATCTTTGTTCCCTAACCTGAGTGTAAGGAAGTTCATGTACTCTTCAGCATTCTCAAGCATTGCAATTACGAAACAAGGTCTTTTCGATTTAAATGTTTTATTTTACTCTCAGTTAATAAGTTCAAATATTACTGATGCATTAATTTTATATATTTTTACTTTCTCGTATACATACTGTAACCTTTCACTTATTTTAGGATACTATATGACGAGGTTATATCAATTTCGAACCTCGCGTATTCACCAAATATGTGACCGCTCCCTACTATGGGATACAAATGAGCGGATCACTCTAATAACTTAATGTTACTACTTGCCCATTGACCTGGTAAATCAATGTCACATCAAAATTTAGGAAGATTTTCTTATGTCCTAATCGTCCTACAGGAGTGGGTTCGTCTTTTATCCTGCTTTTGAATATTAAAATAAATACAGGCAAGTTAATTTTTAACTTTAACAAAGTTTTGATATATTCTACCAAATCTTCTGATACAATTTCGTTAAGAATTTACACATTACCTAGAAATTCATATTACTTGCTGTAATGTTCAGCAATTTCCTAAATATTGATCAACTGCAGTTGTACCTTTTCTATTTGTAAAATACTTTGAATGACCCAATATAATCTTTCACTTTTACACAAACACAATGAAATACCTTTATACAATTCACAAAAAAACATCAAATCACATACACTGCTGAAAGAAAATTTACATGTGCAATATACACTTTGCATATACCTTTTAAATAAACTGGTACAATGAATGAGATCCCTTTAATAAGCGGTTTTACTGTCACGCAACTTATTAACCTTTTTACTATTTAATTAAAAACAATTTAAATCATGAATTGCAGAAAAGAATATTCATTAGAAGAACAAATATAGTAGTTAAACAAAAGAATTAAAAGAATAAATTTTACACCTTTTGCATGAACAATTTATCTGAATTCTCGTTACGATGGAAAAATACTGAAAAGTTACGCTTAATAGCCGATAATTTAAATGCCTGACTATCTCTGTCTGGGCGTGAGGTGAATTCTATATATTCTTATGCGTGATTTCCCCTCCTCTCAACTGTTCTTTTAAAAGGGATTTTGTCGAAGTTTTAAAATCTGGTCTTTTTGACTCACGACGTCGCCGCGATGACACGTTCCTGCCACTCCAGAAGACGGCGATGGTCCGTTGCGTCCAAGGTCGAATTAGCCTCTTGCGTCGTGAAAAACCGTCCCTCGTCGATTTGTTGCACGCCGACCTCGCGAAGTAACACAGCTCGACGGCAGTCTCCAACGAATATGAATGTCCAAGCGAAATATAACGCAAGACAGTACAGGTCCGTTCCGTCCGAAGGTTCACAGCAGAAAAGAAAAAATACTTGGAATGTCCGTGCGAAATATAACGCAAGACAGTACAGGTCCGTTCCATCCGAAGGTTCACAGCAGAAAGAAAAAATACTTGGAATGTCCGTGCGAAATATAACGCAAGACAGTACAGGTCCGTTCCGTCCGAAGGTTCACAGCAGAAAGAACGTTTTTCCCTGCGGTGCTGATCGCGCCGTCATAAATTCTTCAAGGCGATTCCTGATTGGATGTTGATTTCTACTACGTAAGTGCGTTCAGAACTTTTACTCAGAATCTGATACAGAATATCCTTTCTCGCTGGCGCACCCCCTTGTAGTTCAGCGGTACTATAACTGCTTTGGTCGTAGTTTAACATTGTCGCGCGCTATTTAAACAATGTAACCGACTTATGAGCGGTTACAATACGTATATACGGAGTAATATACGTAGTATAGAGAAAGTTATGTATTGCTGCGGAAAATCGATTTCGAAATTTTAACGGAAATACACGTTTTGGGGTCCCCTGATACCGAAAAAGTGTTTTTTTTTTTCGAAACGTCCGTCCGTCCGCCCCTCCGTCTGTGAACATTACCAGCATCTAAACTATAAGTACAATCTTTTCTAAATTGAAGCCCTGTCGATCTGACTCTAGTTGAAGCTTTGAGATTTTGAAAAACATTCTTTAATATTTGGGGGTACTTTACATGAAGCCTCTCGGACATTTTCAAAATTTTCTCAAAAATGGCTCCAAATGTTTTCTTTAAATTTCTTGTATGAATAAAGTAAAATATATTTACAAAGGTGGCATAGGTCCAATTTTTACAGTTAACTCTAAAGTTTTGAAAATAGCAAAAGTTTGAATTTTCTTCGGCACCTTCCTACAACTACAAAATTGAAGACAGAGATTTTTCCTTCAAATGAAATTTGTTGTGCATACTAAGTTCTTTCAATAAGGTCAGCTACATTGTTTCGTAAATTTTAGTAGTTTTCATGCAATATTTACAATTTTAAAAAATACAAAAACAATATTTTCTCAAAAACGGCTCCAAATTTTTGCTTTAAATTTTTGGTAGGGATAGCGCTAAACAAACCATATACAATGACAGAAACGCCATATTGCTATATTCTTTTATTTTTTCAAAAATTTTATATATGAAATTTTTTGACTTGTCTCTCAAGTCGGTAATATTTACATTAAAGACAATGTCTGCACATTTTTATATTTATGAGTACATGTGCTTTAAATAGTAGGAAAATGGATCACGGGATCGGTCAATTGTGTGTCAATTGTGATCGGCCGTGATCCATTTTCCTACTACTTATTAACGGTCGTGATTTCTACAATGGTGCTTTAAATAATGTCAAATAAAGTTTCTCGAAAACTCAACCGTTTTCTGCACAAATGAGCTCAAAATTCCGCATTCTCAGAAACGCTCAAACGCCATTTTGTAAAAAATGGCTCCAAATTTTTTCTTCAAGTTTTTCTAATAGATAGTGCTCAGTACTCTGTTTAATATGACGTAAAGGTCATTTTGGTATATTCATTTGTTTTTTCAAAAATTACACAAATGTAATTTTTTGAAATACCTCTCACAACGTTAATATGGACATTTTAATCGATTTGTATGCATTATTACAATTGTGAGTGAAAGTGCTTTAAATAATTTCAAATGAAGTTTTCCGAAAACTCAATAGATTCCTGTGAAAAAGAGCTTCAAATTTCGCATTTTTATTTTTTTTTAAATTTAAGACGAGTTTTTACTCTTCTTTAATATTCTTGAAGTAATATTTCGGTTGTACTACTAGGCAAGCAAGAAGTTGAGATGTCAAAAAAATATACTTTGAGCGACGATAAATGGCAGCTGGTCAGAGAATGGAGCAAAACCTTAAAGCCAGACCACAACAAGTAAATTAGAAAACTATACTGCGAGAAAGTCTGTGCCATTCTGTTGCACCTTTAGTTGTTTTAGTGGAGGAGATGGAAGTTTCTTTCTAAATTTGGGGCAATAACTATCAATTAACGTTCCCAAAACACTGTCTTGAGCAAGGTATCCAATGACATACCGCCACTTCGAAGAAATTTGTATAACTCTTACTTTTAAATTGCTTAGCGGTTGTTCTGGACGCAGTGGGGATGCGCAAGCGCGCGCGCTCAAACACACACAAACATATACATACATACATACATACATACACAATTAACTGACTTTCATTACGGAAATATTGGCCGGAATAGGTTCTACCACAGCTTATTTTAAGCAAATTGTATTCTAAATCTTTTCGGTTCAAGATCTCATAACTAAAAATTAAGAAACTCTCAAATTAGAAAAAATATTAACGAAAAAGGTCGAAATTCGTAATACTGGACATCTGACATATTACAAGACAGATCTTGAAAGATGAGATTAAACTTGACAAGCCGGTAACATATTGTGTCATACCAGATTGTCACCAAAATGAGATTCAGCGAATTTCATTAAAAATAATACTTTATTAGCAAAAAGGCGCTGGTTGCCATGGTACCGGAGAGCAACAAATAGACTATGCCCATTAGTTCAAAAGCCGACGATAAGCTGATCGCATAATTTTGTTTGAAACAAGAGAGTAAATGATGAAAAAAGTTGACACGTTGAAGAAGGATACAAGAATATTCATTCGAGCTCTCGAGGCGATAGCGATCGGATCAGGGTGCTAGACATATAGCAATTTATTTGAACTTAGAAAATTTACGCAAGTTCGGACGTAGTGATTTGTCGTTGGTAGTATTCAAAAGATAGAACTCAGAAATTGTTTATACGAAGTGAACAGTGAATGCCAAAAGTGGGACTTATAAATTTTACTAAGCGGACATGATAATCAAACTTAGTCTCCGATTATAGGAACCTGATGATAACTTGGTGGACTTATATGCTAATATTTTAACAGCACTTACGATTTTGCTTACGTAATGAACAATAAGGAGTATTAAAACTTGTAGCAATTCAAGCAGGTGAATG
This sequence comes from Teleogryllus occipitalis, assembly GCA_011170035.1. Taxonomy (NCBI): domain Eukaryota; kingdom Metazoa; phylum Arthropoda; class Insecta; order Orthoptera; family Gryllidae; genus Teleogryllus; species Teleogryllus occipitalis. Next base: position 982,154 of record BLKR01000040.1, read on the forward strand.
GGGATGGAAAGCCAATGGATAAACAGTGTACATAGTGGTTTATGAGAAGAAACGACAAGATACGGATTTGGTCGGAAGCAAGAAAGAAGATTGGACGAGGCCTATTGCTGAAGTCTACGGGGAGACATCCTTTACCAGGACAGCGCCGAAGATTCTCATGGATAACAGTTTCTATAGCGCTATAGTAAAGGTCATGACCAAAAAGAATGTTATACTTCGTTTATTTTAAAACTTACTAAAATTTATAAATAAATTTGTTATTTTCTATTGATGAAAGCTGATTATCATTTGCCGTCACGTGCAATCCAGTAGGGTATTTAAATTTTGCATTTCAGATTTCACGCTTTTCCGTTTGGGGGGCGAATTAAGTAATCGTAAGTATTCACGATTATTTCGGTAAAGAACCCGCCGACTGAGTCAGCAACGGTGTTATAATTAAATACAATTTGGGAGCTCATTCTCGTAACCATTTCCTGGCGCCCATATATTTATTAGAAATTTGGAAACAGGTTACAGGAATTTGAGGGCAGCAAGACGGGTATATTAATGGGTATATTTCAATACATAATAAAATAACAGTGGTAACAATATAATAATAAAGGCGAAAAAGATGTAGTAGTGGAAGGGTAACCATGCGAAAATTCTCGCACGTGAATACCCGACCTCCCTGTCTGTAATATCCGTATGAAAAAATGTTAGACGAGATAATGCACGCTGCACCTTTACCACAAAGAGGGGTTACTCAGTAAATTCACCCACCCAAAAAATGTGATATAAGAGATCTCAGCTTTGTCGATTACGACATGTTCGCAACCTGAAGCAACCAGGTTAAGGCTCTCGACGCACCGTTTTCGCGTTTTGCACGATCCATATCAAGAAACAGACCGTTCAGTTGTCCATGTTGAGGGATTGCATTGGCACTTCCAAATTTGGACGCGTATTCCTGACAAATATGAGTATTTATAAATTGAAATTCTTTTTGTTTTGACACCTCATTTGATACGGGTGGGTGTATTGTTTAGGTGTAAAAAACAAAACGTATCAATAAGCCTACTACAGAAATTAAATTTCGATGATTTGTAAAAAATTAAATAATGGGTGCGGCACTGTTTTCTTTATCGTGGACGTAGATTTTTGAGGAGAAACTAAAGTAATCTAAGCTGAATTTTGGTTGATTGATTATCGCGGGCGCTACAACGTTTATGGTAATTATTCCCGTATGCGAATTGTATATTTTTATAAAGGGAGATGGGGTCTTCTCGCGCTAGATTGTGAGATACGACACTGACCAATACGTTTCACCGACTAGTTACCTCCCTCCAGCAGGGAACCGTCCCAGTCGAGACAATCTCTGAGCTTCCGACTGGCCTTCCGCCATGCCTGATATTGTAGTGCAAGTAAGTGTGTGTGTATGTAAGGGGGGATAGGACAACAAAGCGGGGCAATGGGTGCGTGGTCTATGGGTCGGTTTTTCAGGGTACTGCTCTGGCATTTGCCTGGTATTGATTGGAGAAACCAGGTAAACTTACCGATCAGAGCAGCCGACCACTAGAAATCTTCTCCAGACAGCGGCTGAAATTGGTCTAGCTATGTAGGGAGTAAGAGTCCCACCGTCAGGACTCAAACCCTAGGACCTCCCGGTCGGAGGCACTGCAGTGATATCAATTCATGTCCTGAGCCTGTGTTGGTCTGAAATTTGCAGTTAAAATTAGTTCTAGCATTCTGTAAGAAGTTTCCTACAATATGATGAAATGCGAAGCAGTTTGATAATAAAACAAAGTACAATTAATAAATTGACGTAACCAGCTCGAAACATTCTTCCTCCATTCAGAAACATAATAATCCTCATTTCTGGTCTCTCAATATTAAGGGTTTACCCATTTTCTATACCTTTATGGATTGAATGTTGGAATATTTGACATATTGGGATACTGTTGCTTTGAACAGCGCGCGACGTGCAGATCATACGTATTGTAGGTACCTGAATTATTATAGGATAACCTAGGTAACTGAATAGTAACAGAATTGAAAAATTAGCTAGTGATATAAAATATTAAACAAGTGGAAGAATTGAATAAACGAAGGTTTGTTGAAATCTTCAATATTTATTACATAAAAGCTAATATGTACAGTTGACTCCGGTTATAGTGAACTTCTGGGGACTAACATGTTCGGTTCACTATCTGGGAGGTTCACTATATCCGATGATGTGTAAATTAAATAGAATTTCTCCACAATGATTGATTTAATTAATACAGCAGTACAGTATTTAAAATACAGCAAAATACATTAACAGCACGAACTGAAAATTTCAATATCTTTATTTGTCATAAAAAATGAGTTATTTTCATTTGTTTGCTTCGTACATATTTCATTAGTTTCTCCAGATCCTTTTCCAGAGTTAGTTTTCTCTCCATTCTTGATTCTTCATTGTCTTCTGTCTCTAAGTATCGTAATGTAGTCTTGACACCTTTCAATGCCTCTTGCACTGTTTGAACATCGTCCCACTCTCCGAAGGCCGTTTTTCTGGCTTAATAACACGCGAGATCCAATTAATTTCCAGGATATATTTCCTACGTTCACTTCAGCCGAGGTTCAGATTCACTATAACCGAATCTTCTTGTAAGTGAAACAGGACCAGTGACTTAAGCTCACTATAACCGAGGGTTCACTATATCCGAGTTCACTATACCCAAAGTCGACTGAACTTATTTTCATTGATAAATATTTAATAAATAATAATGAAGGGTACCCATTCAAGAGGTAACCTAAAATCTATATGAATGCATATTGTATTCGAGGCTTAAAGAATGCAGTGTGCTCGGGAACATGCTATGAAGACGGGTTGCGATCCATTGATGGGTGCCACAAATGAAACTTTCGCGGCGGGACTATTTTTGGAGGCGGAACGACAATTCTTTTGAGAGTTTGTTAGAGGTTGTCTCATGGCGCTTGCTGGCAAGATTTTAAATCGATCTCCAACTTTCATTTTCTGAGAATCCATTATGTTGATAACGACGGGGAAGAAGATGAGCAATGGTTAGTAGAAATTAGAATATTGAATAAGAGCCAGTGACGAAAATAAGATAAACGTATGATTCTGAACTGCACATTCTTTGCTCTTTTCAAATTTGAAAATGAATCCACTTATTTCGAGGCAGATCGTAAATTCCGCGTTTCGATGCAGATCGAAAAATGCGTTGCCTTAAGATACCAGCGTGAAAAATACCGAGAGGTGGTGGGAGATGGAGGTGACGCCATGTGAACTGAGATGACATGAGGTGACACGCGGTGTGGATGATTGAAGCAAAATCGCGTGCGTGCTTGAAGCTGAGTGGACGACCGCAAAGGGCAGCGGCGTAGTTGTTCACCGCCCGAAATATCGTCAACGGCCGCGCTGGTGGAGGAGTCAGCGGGGCCGGGGGCGGGGGTGGGGGCGGAGGCGGCGGCATCTTCTTTCCCGACGGGGCCGGTCGGCAGCCTCGTCAGCTTGCGACCGCGTGACATGTCCGCTCCCGCCTCCGCCGCCACCGCCCCCGATCGCCGCCCCCGAACGACCCCGTCGCGTCGCCCGCCAGACGAGAGGCCAGTCATCGCAGCTGTTTCAGTTTCCTTCTTTTGCAATTTTCTTCGAGCCTCCTTTCCTCGCTTCTTCCACTTCTGATTGTTTTCGAGGCTAACTGGTTTCACAAAGGCCTCATCTCTGTCAATATCGCACTTCGTTTTGTAGTTAATAGGACGTTAGTGTTATTAACACGAGTAACAATTGTTAATGTTGGGAGTGTTTTATTCAACGTACATTGTCCTTCTGTGTCTCTGACTTCTCGACTACTGCTCCATTCACGCGTTAGGTCTCCCACGGACGCTCATTTATTCGTAGACGTAGGTGTCAGTCAAGCGTCTCAGTGTTCTCGTTAGGGCATTATACCGTTTCTTAGAAGCAAGATGACTTCATGGCGTTCTCGCATTACCTTCCGTTCCCTTTAAAGTCAAGTCGAAATGTGTTAGCATTGTTCACGGTTTACACCACAAGAGGGACAGACTATTTTGAGATTTAAAAGTGATTCCTGAACTCACTATTTGTCAGTACATGATGCGAGGTTAAGTAGTGACAGAGCCAGTGGTTGTGACTATTTAAATTTTATATTTAAAATTACTAATTGAATTTACAGTTTGTTTTAGTAGAAACATATATGTATTATAGTTTTCAGTAAAGGGTGTTTTTTTCTTTAGTGTTAACATTCTTTTCCATGTATCTAAAATTAACAATATCTGGATATTCAGAGCAATAGTTCTGTGAGTCTTCCATCCAGGAGTGGATCCAGAAAGATTTTCAGGAGGGGAGATTGCAGTTCGGCTCCTTCCATATATAATTTTGAAATAATTATATATATATATATATATATATATATATATATATATATATATATATATATATATATATATATATAGTACTAAACGTACTAAATTGCTGTCCAGATAAATTTAAAAATATAAAATTAGATATCATGGAAATAACTACAAGGCTGCAGAATGACTCATTCCATTCAACATATAAGTAAAAATACAAAATTGTATTACAAAATTACATTAAGTTCCAGTATACTGCTCTGAAACACACAATTGAAATTAAGATATTTTCAACAACAATTTGCTTCATTTCAATTTACTTGCAAAACATATTTTCAGTTTGCTTCTCGTGGGCCCGATAACCCTGAGTTTCTTTTGTTCATTATTCAGGGTATAAATAACTCGTACCCTTAAATAAACTGGACTTTCACCTGGAATTCACACCCTAAAGAATATTCAGAGAATGTTTGAAAAGCATGCATTTTCACACAATGAAATTTTCGGAGGAGATTCCAGTCAAGATTTCCCTCAGCCAAAGCTTTCTATATCCCGGTACGAGCGTTCAAAATAACAAAATTTGGAACTTCCTTGTAGGAAAACGAATGTGCTAATGTCGGGGAACGAACATGTTATTAGCGATCACACGAACTTGTAATCATGATATTAACAAAAGAACAGAACATTGAACTAGCTCTGATGGCGTTGTCGACAGAAAGCAATCTTAGGTTCCTTTCTTTTTCTCTAATTGTTTTTGTAGACTGTTTTAAATGTCACAATGCACGTCCTGCCATTTAATTGTTGATATTAATTGAAGTAAACAAGGTTTGAGTAATCTATTAGTTATGATTGTGCACCCTTAAAAGAATGAATTATCATTGTATTCACGTTCTTAAAAAGACCTTATGGCCGAACATGAAGTTAATAAATGAACGAATATGAAACTTTGCTGAGAAAAAAGAACCTCTGCAATAAATCAAACAGATGGACTGAAAGCAAGAAATTTCTTGACGTCACTACTAGAGAAATGTCAATGACCATAATGAGTTTCACCACTGTGACCGCAAATCACCGCATGGGTTTATGAAGAAAGGTGAGAAGGACAAAGACAAAGATGGGGAAAAGGTAAAAAAAGAAAAGTAGTAGATTACATCAAGGGAAGAAGACGACAAAAGAAACTATTCTACAAACCAACGAACGAAAAGGATGTCCGAACAACAAAAGTGAAGCGCCGTTATAGAAAAACGGCGTTTCCATAACGCACGGACGCCGCGCTGCGAAGAACCGAATGTGGCGGGCTGGCGGAGTTGGGGGCGACGCAGCGGGCGGCCGGGGGAGGGGGGCAGGTGGCTCCCCCTCCCCTTCCCCAAGGCCACGCGCCAATGGGAGGACGCCACGGGGGAAAACCCCGCCCCCAGCTCACCCTTGAGGGGACGTGTGCGGGGGCGGCGGCACCGCGACGCCGCCTCCCAGGCGCCGATAACGGTCGTCCTGCTGTGGGTGGTGATGCGGCGCTTGACACGAAAGCCCTCGGCTGCGAGGGCGTCGAAAATTCACACAATTGTATCTGCTTTGTTCGGATATGTTCACAAAGATGATAAATGACCGGGCTTCATTTATGGAATCAAGGAAGAGGATGAGAGTTTCCAAACATCTCTATTCCCAGAATCGAGGAGAATATATGCTGTAAATGTATTTAAACTATAGTTTGGTTCAAGTCGATGATAGTTAATTGCCATAATACAAAAATTCAATGAAGTACACGTCTTCAATAATAATAACAAGCTCTACAACAATTAGGTGAACCCTTGTGATTACATCGTACAAAAAGAAGAGCTGTAGAAACGTCATAACAAAAGAGTATCAAATAGCCTATGCACAATACGGAAAATCGAAAGCACCCAAAATGTTGCTTCATGGCGTTCGGGACTTATTCTCCAAAACTGATGAAATAAGGGAGGGTTAAAACGTCTTCTGCAATACAATCATTATTCACTGTGAACACCGAGTTAAACATGTTACTAAAAATGTAATTGAAATGTTTTATATTCACCGGGATCAATGCATGTTGTAGTGGACTATTATCCGATTATCTGCTATCCACCTGAATATAAAAACCTAATGCAAATATATATTATATTTGTTATTTAAGGTCGCATCAACATCTAGGTCGTTAGCGACCACTATTCGAATTAATGTTATGATAACTATGAAGACGAAAGGAAATGGTGGTGATAAGGGGTGAAAGGGCGAACACAAATACAATCATGCCCGGGGCGGGACTCGAACCTCAATGATTTTGACTTTCTCGCGGTTAAGAAGAAACATCTTAAGAAAAGAAAGTTATGTTATGCGAAAAAACGGCAGAAAAACTCTTAATATAGGGCCCCGGTAACGAAATGTGGATAAATTCAGTTGCTAAATCACGCGGTGTAGCCAGAATGAATGTTTTTTTGGGTTATTCATACCGAAAAAACGATTAACGGCAAAAGGTCTGTCCTGTGAACAAAGCTAGCGGCTAAACCGTTCAGCGGGTTTTTCTCCAAAACTGATAATTCCCAATCGATATGACTGATATCACGGTTATAATAACCGATATTTTAATTTTGGAGGGTACTTTACATGAAGCCCCTGGGACATTCTCAACATTAAAAAATTGGTGCCATTGCTTTCGATTAAATTTAGTTTATTTAATTTAGTTAAATTTAGACGATTTTGATTAAATTTTGATATTCTGAAGAACGTTTAAGAGAATAGCGTTGGCTTAATGTTCGTTGAAAACTAAATTTTCGAAAATTGAAAAAATTAAAATTTTTTTCGGTGTCTTTCTACAATTAAAATATTAAAGATCGAGATTTTTTCTGTCCCTTAAAGATAGATTTTGAAATAAAGCCATGTACAAGTATTGGAAAAATAGACTATTTTTCGCATAATTTTGTGTGAAATAAGGTAATTTTTAATTTTTCTTTAAACAATTTTTTCTCAAAAACGGCTCTATTGTTTTTGATGACATTTTGTTGGTAGGTAGTTTGAAGAACGATTAAGAGAATAGTGTAGGTCACAGGTTGGTTGATTTACTGATTTTTCGAAAATTGAAAACAAATCATTCTTTGAAGATACACTTTTTTTCTTAATGAAATGTGATTATCAAAAACAGAACTTCAAATAAGGTCATGTTGAATTTTTTTAAAATAAGAGTATTTTTTTAGTAATTTGGCGATAAAAATACTCGACCGCTCCCCATTTACTGCGCTTCCTGAACGTAAAAAAAGAATGATGCGAAGCATTTGGAAGCTACGCAAGTTAGAATTTGTTTATTATTTCATATTTCTTTTGTTCGTTTCTTCATCGAGCTTTTGTTATACTGTTTGATACAAAATATTAAACAACTTACATAATTGGTGCTGTGATGACGGACTAGTAACAACAGATGCTGAGGAGAGAAAATTCCAACCACTGTTGAATTAAAAGACATGTATGGATTGCGGGAAGTGAAAGTGCTTCCAGTGGTGAATCAACAAACGGAATGGTCACCAAGGAATGACAAGAGACTGCATAGACATTAAAAATAACTGAGAAGCATTTGCGCACGATTTAGAAAACTGCATTATAGGGATAGCAAATATAGTCTGTAAATTTTTAATTCCGCACTTGACGGGAAGAAAAAACTACCATGTTTCCGTTTCATTTTATGTGCCTTGGGAAGTTTTCTGAATCCCGGACATCAGTGTAGATCCAGAGTAACACTAGTTGTACTAAAACAGTACGTACTTTCTCCCCCGCACTTTCACGCAAATTCAAACGAAATATTCTAAAATTTTCGACAAATTGTACCTGACCTAGAAACATATTTTATTACGGGAAAAAAATCTCGAACTTATATTTCAGTAGTAATCGTAGTAATTACTCAAAAATGATGGAGCCATTTTTTTTTAAAACTTGGAAAATGTACCAAGGACTTCATGTAAAATACCCTCAAAATGAATTTATCGGTTCCAAATTCAAGCATGAGCACATGAGCCAGATTGATTAGGGAATATCAATTTTGCACAAAACGACGGACAGACGTAGGGACGTAGGGACGGACAGACAGACAGACGTTTTGCCGTCATTCGATTTCTCACTATTATAACCCACAAAACCTGGATTCTGGCTATACCACGTTCTAGAGTTGTTTTTTTTCTTAAATTAACAATTAGATTTATCCATTTTATCGTTATCAGAGCCTGGCAATGAATTTTTTTGCGTCGAAAATCCGCCGTTTTTTCGCGCAGCTTTACATAACTTTCTCTATATATACTACGTATATTACTCTGTATAGACGTACGTATACGAGAAAGTAACTAGAGGTGCTATAGAATGGCACAAACGTTCTCTTACCACATTTTTCTAATTTCCGTGGTGTGGACTGGCTTTAAGGTCTTGGGTCATTTTCTGGCCAGCTCCCATCAATCGTCGCCCTAAGAACATTTTTTGACATTTTCTCAACATTTCGATTTCCTAATAGTAGAACCGAAATATTACTTCAAGAATATTAAATAAGGGTGAAACCTCGTCCAAAATAGACATTTCAACTGAAAAATTTGGAGCCGTTTTTAAGAAAATGGCGTTTAAGCATTACTGTAAATGCGAAACTTGAAGCTCTTTTCCGCAGGAACTTATTGAGTTTTCGAAAAACTTCATTTAAAGACATTTAAAGCACTTCCACTCAAAAATGCAATAGTATATACAAATCGATGGAAATATGCATATGAACGACGTGAGACATATTTAAAAAAAATACATTTGTGTAATTTAAAAAAAATAAAATACACCAAAATGAATTTTATGTCATCTTAAAGAATGTAATTTTTAATAACCGTACACAAAATTTGAAGAAATAATTTGGAGCCATTTTTGAGAAAATGGCGTTTGAGCGTTTCTGAAAATGCGGAATTTTGAGATTATTTTAACAGAAAACTGTTGAGTGTTTGACACAGTTTATTTGACATTATTTTAAGTATATGTTTTCATAAATATAATAATGTAAAGAAATCGTCTGTAATGTAAATATTACCAACGTCAGAGACAAGTAAAAAAAGTTCATTTTTGTAATTTAAAAAAAAGGAATAGAGCAATATGGTGTTGATGCCATTATTTAGGGTTTGTTTGGTACTAATCCTACAAAAATTTAAAGAAAATAATTGTAACCGATTTTGAGAAAATCTTGTTTTAGTAATTTTTTAAAATTGCAAATATTTCACGCACTATTGCACGAAAACTACTAAAATTTTCAGAAGAGTTTACATGACCTTAATGAAAGAACTATCTATGGGAAACAGATTTTATTTCAAGGAAAAACCTCGGTCTTCAATCTTACAGTTGTAGGAAGACGCCGAAAAAAAATCAAACTTTTGCAGCTTTCGAAATTTAACCGTGATAATGGGAAGAGTTAACCATGAAAATGGGACCTAAGCCGGTTTTATAAATGTGTTTTACTCTATTCTTACAAGAAATTTAAAGAAAAAAATTGTAGCAGTTTTTGAGAAAATTTGGAAAATGTTCAAAATGCTTCATGTAAAGTACCCCCAAAAATTAATGAATGTTTCTCAGAATCGCAAGCTTTGACTCAGATTTGACTGCAGATCGACTGTTGTTTTTTTTTCAGTTTGGGAAAAAAACTATACTTATTTTAGACGCTAGTGTTGTTCACATACACCAGATGGACGGACGGACGGATTTTTTCAATTGATTTTTCGGCATATAGGACCCACAAAATAGTGATTCTGGCTAGACAACGTGATAGAAGATTTTTTATCTTAATTTAGCAACTGGTTTTATGCACTTTTACGTCACCAGAGGCCGGCAATGATTTTTTTCCGCCGAAAATCCAGTTATTTCGCGCAGCATTACATAACTTTCTCTATACTACGTATATTACTCCGTATATACGTACGTACACTAGAAAGTAAAAATGAGCTGATCTATTACAATGATATGAGCACAACAATAATTGATATGAGCACAAATAAAAGCATTGCAATTCACTTTCACTTCACCCCGATAAACGTTTTTAAATCACCTTCATCATTACTATTCTAGCCTAGACTGCACAGCGCTTTACATCACTACACTGCTAGTTACATCACTATACGTTCGATGAGAAGACAATTTGGTATCATGTTAAGTTGAAATTGCGGTGATAGAGTGAATAGCTACAGCAGATGCTTTGAAAGAAACAAATTAGAACTAGAGGTGCTACAGAAAGGCACGGACTTTCTCGTATAAAGTTTTATAATTTCCTTGGTGTTGTCTGGCTTTAAAGTCGTGCTCCATTCTCTGGCTAGCTGCCATCTATCGTCGTCCTAAGTACATTTTTTTTTACTTTTTCTCAACTTTTTGCTTTCCTAATAGTATAACCGAATTATTACTTCAAGAATATTAAAGTGAAAACTCGTTATAAATAGAAATTTTCATTGAAAAGTTTGAAGCGGAGCTTAAGAAAATGGCCATTAAGCATTACTATAAACGCGAAATTTGAAAGTCTTTTTCACACGAATCTATTGAGTTTTCGAAAAACTTCATTTAAAGTCATTTGGAGCACTACCACTCACAAATGTACTAATGCAAACAAATCGGTGGAAATGTCCATATTAATTGTGTGAGAGGTATTTAAAAAAATTGTAATTTTTTGAAAAAACAAATGAATACACCTAAATGAATTTTACATCATTCTAAACAGTGCAATTAGCACTAACTATTTAAAACAAAATTGAAGAAAAAATTTGGAACCATTTTTGAGAAAATGGCGTTTGAGCGTTTCTGATAATGCGGAATTTTGAGTTCATTTTTACAGAAAACTGTTGAGTTTTCGAGAACCTTATTAGACATAATTTAAAGTATATGTACTCATAAATATAATAATATTAAAAAAGCGCCTTTAATGTAAATATTACCAACGTGAGAGACAAGTCAAAAAATTTCGTTTTTGTAATTTTTGAAAAAACAAAATAGAGCAATACGGCGTTTATGTGATCGTATAAGTGTGTTTGTCACTAACCGTAACAAAAATTTTTTAAAATATCTGGTGCCGTTTTTGAGAATATCTTGTTTTTGTTATTTTTTGAAATTCTTAATGTTTCACGTCCTCTTGAACCAAAACTACTAAAAGTTTCAAAAAACTACATGACCTTACTAAAAAACTAATTATGAGCCACAAATTTCATTTGAAGCAAAAATCTGTATCTTGAATTTTGTAGTTGTAGGAAGACGCCGAAAAAATTCAAACTTTTGCAATTTTTCGAAAATTCAGAGTTAACCGCGTAAATCGGACCTATGCCGCCTTTATGAGTGTATATTACTATATTTTTATAAGAAATTTAAAGAAAAAAATTGTAGCCGTTGTTGAGAAAATTTTTAAAATGTCCGTGGGCCTTCATGCAAAGTACCCCAAATTTTAAAGAATGTTTTTCAAAATCTCAAAGCTTCAACTAGAGCCAGATGGACAGGGGATTCTTCAATTTGAAAATGATCGTAGGTGTGGTTCAGGCGCTAGTAGTGTTCACAAACGCACGAACGGATGCACAGGCAGACGGACGGACGTTTTGAAAACAAAACAACACTTTTTCGGTATCAAAACCCCAAGGACCCCAGGGGACCCCAAACCATGTATTTCCGTTAAAATCTCGAAATCGATTTTCCGCAGCGTTATATAACTTTCTCTATACTATGTATAGTACTCCGAATGTATACGAGAGGTATGTATTTGAGGTATGTATACGAGAAAGTAAAAGGAAATCAACGATTGTATATTGATGTTCTATTCTTCTGCCATACGACATAATGATGTTTTTGGAAGCGTCATCTAATATGGACATTAATCGTATAAATGTAGCGCATATTATATTCCGGTAGGGGCCCGTGTCCCTTTTCTGCTGGAACGTGAGATCCCACTCCACTAGCGTGGCCGGAACAAGCTCTGAACTCCCGACTGATCTCTTGACATGTCTGCTTGTGTAGTACATGTATGTATGTTTGTATGTATAACGGGAAAGGAGGGGACACGGATGAGAAAGGAAAAATCGTGCGCTGCCTGTGGCCCGTTTATTAAGTTATTGCAACTGAATGCTCATCGTATTCATTGGAGCAACTACGGAAAATACCAATCCGAAAAACCGATCGATCGAATTCTTCTCCAGATAGAGGCTGAACTCGACCTGACGGTAATGTGCTACAGTCGGGACTCGAACCCTCGTATGACACGACTGAATACTCATTCAATATTACTAATTTCCAACGCAAAAAATGAAATAAAACTATGCTGCCAGCAATGATGGTCCAATGATAGATTAGATTTTCATATCATTTCATATATATATATATATATATATATATATATATATATATATATATATATATATATATAATAGTTTTTGCGATATATCTTTATTTTGAGGTATATCGTTAGTTTTTCGAGAAATAGCTGTAATGTTAAGTTAGTTCGTTCAATACTACAATAAGTGTTAGCATTAATAAATTTTTAATCTAATAAATAAATGTAGTAACAAATAACAAATATGGATTCTCATATCGCTTCTCACATTTCAGAACTATACTATAAAAGGTGCACACGTACTGAATTGTTTACTTGGATGACTCCAGACTAGCCTCTTTATCAACGCGTATCTTTGAATGTTTGTTTAGGCATTAACTATAAACAACTCCTTTCTCCCAATGGACTGCCAGTTTTCTCAGAATTCCACCACAGTCCGTTATTAAGCCTAATCGCTTATGCATACTTCCACCAATATCAAATCTACTTTCTGAAGACTAAACAATATTATATAAAACATGGATTGACATTTCCTTTCTTGGGAAATCTAGTGAATCTAATTCTTAATTAAGTTAAAATTATGTCAGTGGTTAAAAAGTATAAATTTTAATACCTAACAATTAGGCATGTTATAAGTTCAAAAATCGGTCTGATATTTCGCGTCCGTGCAGTACTTGAACAGTCACCAAAGATCGCATTGCGTTTTGGACACTAATTGTACCGGCTGGCGTCATGCTCAATTGACATGTAAATAGAACACTTCTCCAATGTTGCATGATATGTTATTTTAACGTCGAATCTAGACAGTCCCCGAATAAGTTCTGGGAATCTGACAGACTGGTTATACGTTTCTCTGCACGTGTCTGTCATACAAGTGGGGCAATAATTACGGTTCTTTAAGACCGAGTTAATAGAGTGAGTGAGTTCACAACTGGAATGTAGCTATAGAAAGAGATGGTCAAATGGAAACCGCATCCTGTATGCAATTAATTTTCTATGAGATTTATGACTTATCATCAAAGGCGAAGGCTCTAGCAGAATATTTAGAAAGTGTCTTCACCCCAAACCCCATTGAATATCCTATTTTCAATGCGGAAATAGAAGAGTACATGAAACTACTTATGTGCACTGTCCCAACGAAGATAAAATTCATTTCTCCTTCAGAAGTGGCAAATATAATTAAGCTTTCCGAAACTAGAAAAACACCAGGGTATGTTGTTACAAACAAAGCATTAAAAGAACTTTCTCAACAAGCAATTGCAATAATCACAGCAATATTTAACGCATCGCTGAGAATAGGATACAATCCGTTGTCATGGAAACGGGCAGTCATACTTCCATTTTGCTAGCCAGGCAAAAGCCCCAAAATTCCAAGCTATTACAGGTCTATTAGCCTACTCCCTTCTTTAGCTAAATGTTTTGAAAAAAAATGTTTCAAATAGACTCCAAGCGTACTTAACGAAAATTAATGTAACTCCCAACACTCAATTTGGTTTTAGACCGAATCATGCACTACCCATCAACTGCTGCGACTTGTCGAGAACATTGTAAACGGTTTTTACGATAAAAAGCACACAATAGCTCTCCTTTTAGACATTTCGCAGGAATTTGACCGAATTTGGCACAATGGACTAATGTACAAACAACGAGAAACTGGAACACCTGATTATCTGCAGAAACTAATTCGAAGCTTTCTTACAGACAGATTCTTTCAAGTAAAAATAAATGATGCTATATCACCGCTTTACCCTATTCTCGCAGACGTCTCACAAGACTCGGTTCTTTCACCAACACTGTTCTCAATTTTTACAGCAGGCTATCCAACTCCACACGAAGCAAGTATAACTCTTTACGCTGACGATAGTGCTATCTTCACTTCACATACCGACATGAACTTAGCCTATTGTAATGATTCGCGATCATTAAAAAAAAACTCAGTATTCCAGAGAGTAAAAACTTTCAGTAAAATGTGATAATTTGAATTCAAGGAGACAGAAGACGGCAGTGCCGCGCACGAACATTTTTTCTAAATTAATCAAATGCGCGAAAGAAAATCAAAATTAACATTAACACCCAGTAAAGCATAATATTTGGAATTATTAGAAAAAAGAATCATTAAAATTGGGCAAGCGGTTCACGAGATTTCGAAATTACTGTAATCATACATCTTCAGTCAAAAGGCATGGGCATGGAGGCCATTGTTACTATAGTAAAGTTAATGGCAAATGTGATTTTTAGCGAATATCAGAAAAACGCTTGAAGGAATCGAACTGGAACGTTGGCGAACGACGGAACAAAAATTATGAATAATTTCGAAAGTTATTACAATTTTGGGAAACGCCTAGGACACGAGTTATAATTTAAAGTATGATTGAAACAAACGTAATACAAGTGACGCATCGTATTGACGTCACGACTGACGTTACGACGTGAATAAACTAAAATGATGAGATTTGACAAAACAAGACATTGAAAAGAAGAGCCAAGATAGTAATAATTAGCAGAAAAATAATAGACAATATTAGAAACCGGTAGCGAGGCGGAAAAAAACAATAATAAACGGGAATTTAAGAAATATTATGTGACCTTGTTTGTGGATACGGGCGAGCGATCAGCGGTTGTTCGAGAAAATGTATATAGAGAGCGGGCAACAATGCTACATAGACACGTAGACAGACACGCAGACAGGTAGACAGAGAGGCAGAAGCTGTGACGAGAAGGAGTAAAAGTTCATTGTCGTGCGAGTTTGTAAAATATTTTGAAACATTTTTGTTTACATTTTTTTACGTGGACAAAATCAAGGTAATGATAAAGCGAGTGAATTCGGAATTAGGAACAATAACCTATGAATAGACGCAACGCGAAGACTGATTTTAGTTACGCGATTGCAGTGTTAGGCAACGGATGCGGACATCTTGTATTACAATTTTTATAACACGGAGTGTATCAGATTTCGGACAGTGATCAAAATATAAATTGAACAGTTTTGCTTAATTCATGTAAGTCAACAATATTTCTGCACCGCGGGAATGTTAAAGTTTGTATTTCTTCGATATTCGTGAAATCGAGAATATTCTTTCGCCGTGAGAACTTTAATATGGTGGAAACATCGTGTGTACTGGAGAACGCTTCGCAGTGTGTGTTCAGTAATGGAATTCGATGGAAAATATGGTTTGGAGCAAATTGAAGTTGCAGCGCATTATTGCGGTACACGGGGAGCGTACCACTCGATAGACGGCGATGCGTGACGTGCGCCGCGTGTTGCAACATTGGCCATCATAAAGGAAAGTGGCATATGTACATTTGTTTGCTCATTTTTTTATTTATCTGCAAGCATCTGTCGAAGACCAAGTTGTGTCTCTAATTATAAGATGATAAGGTTAAAATTTCTTACGACAGAATCGCATTCAGTGTGGATGAGTAGTCAGATTGCATTATAAATTTCAGTGTGAATGATTGTTATTTATTTGTAGGGTTTTTTAATATTGAGTGTATTGTTGATTGTTTGTGTTATATTTTTGTGTGCCGTCTTTAAAATATTGTTTTGTCCCAGTCTCCTTCCACCTAGAACAATAATCTGGCTGAGGTGACCGGGTGAATCCGATGCGTACTGCTGTTCTCCCGTGCTTCTGGGCTTCGCCACTCCGACCGAGGAGCATCTACGCCTCTGTTCGGAATGCCTCTCTCAGGGCCCACGACGCGACGCGTGATGAACCGCTAGGAATCTTCTGGCCGCCACCGGTCCACGCTCACAGTATTCGTTGGAGCGGGCGGGAGGGAGGCGAGAGGGGAATTGGGGAAACCTACTGCGCCACGCGGGATGACATCACTCAGGCAAACAATTGACGAACCCAATGCGCCGATCGGCGCCTATTGGCGGCCGCGCCGCTCCGCGCGGCTGTGCTCCGCTGCGCCTCAGCCTCGTCCCGTAGGGCCCCTTTGATTTTGCTTTTTCGTCTGCGTACGTATATACGGAGTAATGCACATAGAATAGAGAAAGTTATGTAAAGCTGCGGAAAATCGATTTCGAGATTTCAACGGAAATGCACATTTTGGGATCACTTGATTCCGACAATGTGCTTGTTTGTTTGTTGTTGTTGTTTTTTTCAAGCGCTCGTCCATCTGTTTGTCAGTCTGTCCGTCCGTGAACAGCAATGATATCTAAAATATTCCAAGGGATTTTTTAAAAAATGAACATTCCCCCAATCCATCTGCCCCTTTCGACGCCCTACGATTTTGAAAAGAATTCTTTAAATTTTGGAAGTACTTCACATGAAGGCACTGGAAAATTTTAAAAATTTTCAGAAAAATTATTACAATGTCGTTTCTTTAAATTTTTTGTAAGAACAGAGTGAAATACTCTTATAGAAATGACATAGACCGATTTTTGTTGTTAACTCTCTATTTTCGAAAATTTCAAATGTTTGAAATTTGATGGACCCCCTCGTACAACTACATTAATAAAGATAGAGATTTTTGCTTAAATCTGTTCTTCACATTCAGTTCCTTTTTTAATGTCATGTAGATTTTTAAAAAATGTGAGTACTTTTCGAGTAATTTTGAGTGGAATATAGGAAATAATTTAAACAAGATTTTCTCAAAAACTGCTCTAAATATTTTCTTTAAACGTTTGGTACGAATGGAGTTCAACGTACTGAATAATATAACAGAAACGCCATTTTGATGTATTCTTTTGATATTTCAAAAAATTACACAAATATATTTTTTTAAATATCCCGTGTCGTTAATATTTACATTAAGGCGTTTATGTAGTACATTATTGCATTTGTGGTTATAAGTGCTTAAAATTTTATTTATAATATTTATAATAAAGGTTCTCGAAAACTCAATAGTTTACTGTGAAAAAGAACTTTAAACTGGGTATTTTTAGAAACGCTCAAGACTTTTTTTACAAAACAGCAACAAATCGTTCAAAGAAAATTTACTAATAGGACCAGGTTTTAATCTTCTATAAAATTCTTAAATTCATATTTCCATTCTGCAATTAACGGACCGAAAAATTGATAAAACGTGAAGAAATGTCTTTAGGCGCCAATATAATAGATAGCTAGGAAGAGGGTGAGACAAAACTTAGCACTGTAGCACCACATGTTTTATTTATTTCTTACTGCCCAACATACATGCTTTTCAAATGATATTTATGGTAGAGCTCAATTCATGTATTTTCATTTGTTCCAGTTTTATGTGTTACATGGAGATTGCACCACACTTTAAAAAATTCGCATTTCGTCAATTTTGGGGGTTCAACTTTTTTCTCGACAATATGTAAGTGATAATTGAACGAGGAATTAAATTAATATTTGAAGCTGGCTTGAATTTGACTCGTGTATATGATCGGATACGCAAATGTTCATCCCAAGTTTTCCCTAACCTAAAAATATGCAAAGGGTTGAAGGTAGCGCGGTTTTGAAAAATGTGTTGCTACTGTAGATATTTAGTTCTTCATGAATTTGAATATTGGGAATATACAATGGTGCTTTAACTATGCTTCTCAGAACATTATTTTGTATTAGTACTAGCAATGGATTTAGATTTGACTTTGCAGCCTTTCTCCAAATTGGGCAGGCACATTTTATTGAAGATCTTATGATTTTTGGGTACGAGCAAACCATTTTCATCAGGTCGGGTAAATGTCGGGGCAAAATTCCTCAATTGAAAATTCCGTTCGACGCGACGCCTTTGGAAGTACGGATTTCACGTGCAAAGGGTGCAAAATGAAATAAAGCGAAGAACCACCTTTCAAATCTCACGCAGGTTATAAATGTTTATCCCTCAACTTTCGTGTACCTGTTTCACGTGGAACTTATCCCGTGTCCGAGGGACCTCAAAAGTGCGTCTAGCCTTATATCTAAGAACAATTCTAAACAGCTGTTGTTGAAAAAAATAATTAATACCGTTGGTAGAAATTAAAGTACAAGCGGCTCATTATCTGTGTCAGTAATTTAGGAACGACGTATACAATGTTTAGCGTTTTCTTACGGCAAACAGTACTTTATGTTATGCACTTTTACTCACAAATCGCTGTTCAGAACTTTTATTTTTGGCACCAACATGTAGCTACTTCCTAGCGATTTTGTACTTTTGATGTAACGTAACGTTACACTCTACCATACCAGTCCTCTTGACAGAAAGAAAATTGGTCGATCTTGAATTAACGTCTCAAAAACCTAATCGGCACAATTTTGCCATCATTTTCAGACTTCCTGGTAAATGCCCAATACAAAAATATTCATTGGAAACAGTCTGATTTATTAGTGTAAATGTGTTATATAACGGGTACAAAGTTCAAGAAGGCACAACATGTTTTCTTCAAAAGATTTATTCGCTCAACAGTATCTAGTCATTGCAAGGAAAATGGCGAGGCACAATGATTGTTAAAATGATAAGAGTACGGTTTTGGAAACTAAGCAATTAGCGGAGAGAAAAAACAATAAAAAGATCAAACATTTTGAACATTAGAATGCGATGGGTTGTATGAATTCAAACCCCATTTAACCCCGGATGACCCTACTTTGATTTCTGCTTCGTGGAGGGGCATGTGAGTGCTCTTTGCTCTGAGTATCCCCTGAGTATAGTCTCCTGTGCCGAACGCGGCGCGGAGGAAGGGGCGGCTTAACCTACACGCAAAATAAGCAGTTGCTCATGGAGTGGTGGCGCTGCAGAAAAATCATAAAAATATTTTACACATAAGTCGTAAAATGTTTCTATCTGTAAAATAATTGTTAGACTAACAGTCTAATGTACTAAAAAGTTTATATTTAGATATTTTAAATTAGCAATTATTGTATAAAACTAAATTAGTCTAAGATTAGTAAGAACACATTTTTTGAAAATAATTTAAAACTATATTGAAATAAACAATTGTACATGCAATAATGTTCAATTCTAAAAATCAATTTGTGATTTTTATTCGTATGTGTATAAAAGTAATTCTATTACAATTAATATTTTTTCAGTAAATCTGGAGGATCGTTTTGCAAAGTGGGGGGGGGGACCGATTTGGTGCCAGGGAGCCCCGCAATACCTAAACCCAGGCCTGCCCAAAATGTTCCCACCAGATTTGCCCGCTCGGCCTTGCTGCGCCGCGCCGCGCCGTGTTTCGCCACGCCACGCCGCGCCGCGCCCCGCGCCGGGCCGCGCCGCGCCGGGGCTGCCGTACACTGAACTCTCTCAATGGAGTTCCCCGCGCGCGCCCCGGCCCCGGCCGGGCGTGATTACGCAGGCGGCGGGGCGGGAGAGGGGGGCAGGGGCAGGGCGCTCCGATAACCGCGAGTACGGCGTAGTTCAAGTCGGGGGCGCCGCCGCCGCCGCCGGCGATGCGTCGCCTTGAGATTGCAGCCGCCCGACCGCTGGCCTTGCTCCCGCGACGCCGGCGGACCTCTTGCTTTCCTCTCTTTTTCTTCCTCTTTTTTACTCCCATGGGTGAGCATGTTTGTGCGGTGTTGTGCTTGCATGTTTGTGTATCTACGGTGATGAGTACGCATGTCACGTGTATGTACATGACATGTGCATTCTTTGAATATAGCGATGTTCGGTGAATGATGGTGTAGGTATAGTGTGTGTGCGTAATATGTGTATGTCGGTACAATATGTGTACGTGTTTGTACAGGTACGGTGTGTGTGAGTGTGTGTGTGTGTGTGTGTGTGTGTGTGTGTGTGTGTGTGTGCATGTTAGGAACAAAATGTGTGCGTGTTTTGTAGGTACGGTGTGTGTGCGCGTGTTTGTGCAGGTATGGTGTGTGTGCACGTTTGTGTATGCACGGTGTTGTGTATGCACGTTTGTACAATGTTTGTGTTTGTGTGTATGCGCGCGCTATTTTACGTGTCCATTCCCCTCCCTCCCTGTGCCACTATGGGAGGGGCCGCTCTGAATTGTTACGCATTGGGCGAAAGAATGCTAGCGTCAAGTGAACGAGATTGTTCTATTTTTAGCGTTTTATGACATTTGCTTCTTCTGGCTGAGGAGTCGCGGCTCTTTAACGTAAGTCACGGGGGTGCGGAATGCGAGGGGCGTGGAGAGCAAGAGGTCACGCCAGGGATGTCCAAAAGAGGTGGTGATAGACGAGTGCCACGCATTTCCATCATCGGTTTATGGCATTACATCACAGCTTATCGGAAATTAAATGCTTTCCTTCTGAGTTTTGAGTGCTATTTCGCTCGAATTATTAGAAGACTGAAATCACACAATCGCTGTGATTTGATCCTAAAACTTCATGTTTTACAATTCCTCTTCAGCGAATCAGGCGAATATTGTTTCCGGAACCAGTTGTATAACATTCCCATTTATCTTATTTATCTTTTGGAATTCATTATTTTCATTTTCATAATCGCCATGTGAGATAGCATATCCTCGGTGTTGACCGAAGAAAGATGCTACCTCTTAGCCAATGTGTTTTTGCAGTCTAGGACACTGAATGACGATGTGAATGCTAATGAACCTACGATTGAATGAACGGAACGACAAGCGACAGAGCCTTGAGAGAATATCGCTAACCTGTTTTCATCTCGACTAAACCTCAATTAATTATGATTCACAAAGGGGTTCCCCTAGGGGTGGCCACTCCGTATCATGGTCTTTGATATCCGACCACTAACAATAATATAAAATACTGCAAGATTCTTAATCATTCCCAAATAGTGAATAAAAAGTATGGGAAAATATGTTTTAAAAATTTTCAATAGTAATCTAAAATCCTATCTTAGGGGAAGGTCTTTACCCGTACCACACATCACCCCTTTTCTCGCTCCCTTCTCTTTCTGGCTCTACACTGGGTGCCTACACAACGATGTATAATATAAATTATTATGTACCTTGCACCAACTCACTGTCACCATAATCTCACCCTTTTTGGCAGAACTTTACACGTATTATTTAAGTTAACTTGATATGCGGACGCTAAATAAATATAACTTTCTCAACCATTCATGTAATAATGGAAGATCTTTGAGGTCAGTTTTACACGTTACATACTCAGTACTCTAGAATCTAGACGATCATGACTATCTACTCTTGAGAATACACAGACAATATTTACTATCTAACGTATATGAAACCTCGTTCAATACAAGAAAAATGTACTGAATTCCGCAAAGTCACAACCATCACTAAACCTAAACATCCAAAATCTAATACTTAAAACTTTGTGCAGTTTCACTTTCCTTCTTTCATCAGCACAATTAGCTTAGCTACGTTTTATATACAGCCCAATAATCTTTCCTCCTTTGTACTGCTCTATTTTGTTAAAAAAATCAGTCTGTGGTTGAGGGCTGAACTGTTGAATTACACCGTTGTTCATGGGAGCTCCCCCGTTACACTTGACCTTGAGTAGTTTCCCTGTCTTGTGAAGAAGCCCAATTTGCTTTATTCTGCTGCTGCTGCTATTCCTATTACCACTTGTTTTGGGTTTACGTATTACAGACGGAATAATTTTATTAATAGCATGCAAATAATTTCTGATGAACACTGAACTAATTTTATAATAAACAGATATGGTTAGAGAAAATACTTCCAAAACTTTTCTTTGCATGATGAACTTTAGTAAATGTTAATTCGTTCCGGATCATTTACGCCAGGGCGATTTGTTGGTATTTTTTAATAATTTATTTGAGAGTGTTAAAGTAATGTGTGTTTTATATTTATATCTAAGAGCTATAAATATGCTGTATATTTTTTTGTTTTATATATTCTATATTACATTGTCGTTGCTTAGAGTTCGAAACTGGAGAATGGCATTTTTCATGAAGCTTCAAAACAAGTAGATTTGAGAAAGTCAATGTAATTAGAAGAGATTATTTCAAATTTCTATTATAAGAAATACTTTAATCAATTGACCAGACAGTTAATCATCTTAATTACAAACTGACTGGAGAACTGCATATTACTCGTCGGTCATCAAGTATGTGCCATTTTCATTCAGCATATTTAAGCACAATTCTCGAAATAAAACGACTTATCATATCCATGTCTTTGCTTATGATCGCTCTCAAGCAATTTGTATTGCTCTTGTTGCAGATAGTAACCCAAGAACGAGGCTTCGGTTCCAAGACCTCCTGCAATCTTCTTTCGGGAAAAAGGAATAACAGTGCATTGAAGATTCAATGAAACACTGTTGGCTCCGTGGACCCTACAGCTTAATGATGTTGATAAATCTGTATCTCCACCTTCTGTTTAAGGGTCACTGAGTGGAGCTGTGATTGAATAGAATCTATTATTTCACAGGCGAATGGAAGTGACTTCATGTTAAGCAATTTAGCTGCCTGAACTGTGCAAAAGACCATTCACTCGTAGTTCAAAAACACATTTATTTATAACATAGCGCTAAGTACAAACAGATATGAACACAGAAACTTAGGTTTTGTGAGATTTATTCGTTCGAATTGTCGTGATATTATTTTATATTATATGAGCGTAGTCAAAGTTAATAGTACGACAGCCAGTATCTTCTCCAGGGAAGTCAAGAGACGTCTGCCGACAAGACACTCATTTAAAGTGACAATGTTTGACAATATGAAGATAAAATTGCACGCTGCATGTGCATACGTATTATTCTGTAAAGTAACGTTCGTATTACACTACATATTTGTTTTTAATTGAAGATATTACTCACTTTGTATGAATAATTACTGATTATAATTAATAATATAGATAATAATAAATATATATATTAATACTAAATATAGGAAAACGAGAGTAAACTAAATCGTATATTAATCACATTCTTCTGAAATATTCCCGGAAATGAAAGATAATGGTAGGAAAACAATCACAGAATTGAAACTAGTGAAAAGATCAATTCTTACTTCTTCGCATACTATTTCTGTAGTATGGTAGAGAGGGTGTTGCATGCGGCAAAAACAGCGATTCGATAGAAAACCTCGCATTGCGGGGCCCTGACACAAAAAATGTGGATAAACCTTATTCCTACACGCAAGAAATGACTTCCTTTAACACGTTGTGTACTCAGAACACACGTTTCGTGGTCCTTCGTACCGAAAAATTGGCTGACGACAAAACGTCAGTCTGTCCGTCCCTCCGTCCGACTGTGTGTAACGCTAGAGCCTAAACTGTTCAGACGATTTTCTCTAACACTGAAATTTCCGCATCGAGCGGGCCGAAGTCTGACAAATGTCAGGAGACCACACGAGAGCTTAGAGCTTTTCCCAGCTGGGGCGGAGCCCCGCTGGTGGGAGATGCCTTTCAGGGGATAAACCCGCAAGCCGACTTCGGCGCCGGATATCGCCATCCATCGGGGAGAAGACCACCGGGACCTCCCGCGATAAAAAAAAACATACACTACACTTACTGGAACAATGATCTTAGCAGTTGATGCGCCCGAAAACACCACACAATCTTCAAATAGAGGTATCTACAATTTGTTCAAAAATAGTTTTCGGGAAATTTCTGTATATAATAAAGGAAATTAAAAATAGATTTTTTTCATAAATGGCTTAAAATTTTTCTTAAATTTTCCTCGCGGAGCAACGAACGGAAATTTTGATTTTTCGGGGTTCTTACAATAAAAACTTAAGGTCATTTTCATTTTTTTCAAAAAAGACTAAAATATTTCTTTCATTTTTTATCAGGTAGACCAAAGTATGCTTATAAAAATGGCGCAGGGACCATTTTCGGTGAACTCTGTGTATTTTCGAAAATCGCAAAAATTAATAATGCTAAAAAACTACATTATTCATAATATAGAGTTTGTACTTAATGAAATCTGTTCTTCAAAATCAAATCTTTAAATAAGATCTTTACAATCTTATGAAAATATGAGTAGTTTCGTGTAATCTTCTAAATTGTAAACACGAATTTCTTGCGCATGTTGGACTATTTTACAAGATGTCAAGTAGCAATATGACAATGACCACAAAGCTGCTCGGCAGTTAAACATTTTTAGAATTCCCTCTCATTGTTTTCGCAACTCATGCGCTACGATTGGTAATGAGTTTTACTAGTGATGGCTGAGATGTGTTCATATGGACAGAAATTGCGGTATTATATTACTTATACAGCGATTTTTCCATAGCTGCCTGTGACACTTCATCAGCTGTCACGGTGCCATTTAATCTGGACCTTTCACGTCACTACAGTGACGTCACTATGGTGTCATTCAACTTTCCGATTGGATGAAACTGTAGCAGCTGATTTACTTCACAGGCAGCTATGAATAAATCTAAGTACAACTGTTATTAATGCAAGAAAGTACGTAGTGTTGTAGTACTACTAGTTCTTTCTTCACTCGCTTTGAAATCGCAGAAAATGCAATAAGTATAGCACCATCTGCAAGCATTAAGCAGAATATGCAATCTGAAAATGTTACGACTTAATTAAATTATTTTCCAATAGCCAATGTTGGAGAGGATTCAGACAAGTTTCCCAGATGTAGACAGGACTAATTCCGATATGCAAAATACGGACGTTATGGAGACAAATATAATAATACGGAAAAACTCGAAACCAAAAAAGTCAATTTAAACGATTTACATGTTGGAATGACTTCACTATCATCAATTTTACCACCGTGGGTAATTTCCATGAATGAAATTGAAAATATGAAAACAGAGTACTTGCAGAAATTCCTCCTTTAGTAAACAAGAATTTCAGCATTGCAGCTGTACATGTGATTGTAACTCAAAAAGCAGCAAACATCAGAATAAAAACAACCTTTAGAATTCTGAAATCATTGATCTTTCTGCAAAAGGAATTTTGGAAATAATTTTAAGTATTATTATTTTGTAAATGACTTTATAAAACGTAACGGGTTTAACTAATCAAAGTTTTACTACTTATTGGCATAGATTTGTAATCTTGTAATAATTTTGTAAATCTGTAATTTTCTTTAACTTCGTCGTAAATTCCTTTTTACTTTGATGTGTGAAATAAAGAGTTTCGTTCCATTATTCGTATGAAAACTATTATATGATTGCGTTCCAGTGGTTATCTTTGAGTCTTTGAGTGTGCATGTTTGAATGTATACTTTAAGACTTGACAGTGCATTAAATTCCTGTCTTTGCTGGTAATCATCTCTTCCTTATATGCAGTTAACAAGGAACTAAAAGAATTCCAGTTGGAAATGCAGACTGGAGCTAGAAGTGATTCACTTCAAAATTAATAGTACAAATAAATGTCTTTATTGGCGTCGAAGCTCATGTCATTTGGCCTGCTCTTCCGCCTGACCACTTTCAAAACCTTTAATACAATAGTACATAATAAAAAGAAGGGCATTCAAAGAAAAATACATACGGAATGAGGGTAAAGGGTTTCTCAGATACGGTATAAGACAGGAGTGAAAGCGAGGGAGGAGGGAGTTAATAGAAAAGGGATACACTCACAGCATTTTTGTGATTAAATTTATTAACGTCAAGTTAGAGATGTATTTAAAATTAAGCAGAAAAGTATCAAATGATTACATTTGAACACTCTTCGAGATTTCACTCAAATTTTGTGAAATTATCTTTCTGTGACTCAGAAATTTAGGAATAGAAAAGGATTGGAAATATTTTAAAAAAATCAGTGAACAGTTAATGAGTACTACTAATTATTACAAAGAGGTTTTGAAGAAGCTAGAAATGCCTACGAATTTTTGAATTACCCTAACCAAAACTAGAACGAGAGCAGTTTACAAGCGAAAAATACATTATGTCAAAAGTTCCAACATTGAGAGAACCGGAGTATATTGAAAAATGGTAAACGATGGTAAATCATTTTATGTATGTTTAATAATAATAATAATAATAATAATAATAATAATAATAATAATAATAATAATAATAATATAATAATGTATTATAAATCTATTCGGTTATTAAATTTAAAAAAATTTAAAGATGATTTTATGATAATTTCAATTTAGGAAATGTTTACAATTCAAAATATCCCCAAAACTAGAAAATTAAAAATTTTAAAAATTAAGAAAACCTTTACGATTAAGAATATTCCCAAAACTTGAAAACCTGACCCAGCAACTCTTACCGGTAAGCCCACCATTTATATTACTTTACTCGGCTTCATAAGACAATTTCTTAAGGAAATACAATGACTCTTTTTTTTCCCCTTCAAATATCGAAGTGCAAGGAAGTGCCATAATAACACATAGAAATTATCAGTGGTCCCAGACCGGTGAAATCTTCCTCAGACTCCCTTCCTGGGTCCCGAAAGTGCGCACGCACGGGTCGTTCGTTTGAGGTTGGAGTGCGCGGCCCGAGCCGGGGCCGTGGCGCTGGCACTTCCCGCTCAATTGAGATCCCATCTCCCGGGAGCCCGAAGCGCCGCACCGCCTCCGCGCATTTCTCCAGTAGACACACGCTCACGGACCACTTCTCAGCTCTGGGCTGCTCACTAACACAATTACAAATTACCACAGCGTACGAGCAAAACTCATATATTAGATTGGATTACAAAATCACAAATGGTTCATATTTGAAAAGTCACAAGTTTTAGTGAATATTACTCCACAGACATAGAATTCAAAATGTTGTGCTCTATTCTTAGTTATAAAGAAATAAAATAAGTGCTTCGTGAAAATCTTGTTTAGGTATTTTTGGAAAATCAACACGATCTAACTGAACATTACGGGAAAACCACTGAATTTTTGAAAAAAAGGTGTGTGACATCATGTAAATATTTAATTTTTAAAAATAGGATTCATTAAGAAAACATCTCTAGACAGTTGTTTTAGAAAAGGATAAGAATCTAGAACATTTGCAGTTTTTGAAAATTCACAAGTTTGAATAAAAATCATAGTGATAATCGAAAATCATATTTATAAGCGTACTTTGCTATTTCCCAGAAAAAAATTAAAAAAACAATTTCAAGCCACTTGTAAGATAATTTTGAATATGTTATAAAATATAATATATATATATATATATATATATATATATATATATATATATATATATATAAAGTTTTTTAATATAATTTTTATTTCACAATTTGTTCAATTTAGAAAATTTGCTGAAATTTTTAATGTATAATTATAAAAAAAACATGGGGGATGATGCACCCTTTGGTGCATCTTCTGAATTCAAACATTTATTTGATTGTTACATTAAAATGGTTTTATACGTGACAAATTATAAGTTAAATCTAATAGTTCGTATCTTTTTAGTCTGACAGACAACTATGGACTGGCAGTGCCCCATAGTTGGATGCTATAAGTCCGTATTGGCTTAAGAATATATTTGTATGTAAGGATTTTATTTCGGAGGGAGAGAGGAAAGTTTCTACCTATTATCCAGTAAAGTTTATGTAATTTGATATTTAGTTATTTTCTCTGTGTTTCGATATGCTTTTTCCATGTTGAGTCGCCGGTCTAGGTGCATGCCCAAGTATTTAACGGATTCTTCTTGTGATAGGTAAGTATTATTAATTTGATAGCGGGACAGTTATTATTTCTTAGAGTGAATGTTACTTGAACAGACTTGGATTCGTTTGGTTTTAAACGCTAGGTCTTGAACCAGGATGATGTTTTATTGAGGTCCCAAAACATGAACTACATAATCCGTCAGAATCGCCACATATTTTTGAAACATTACATAACGTTCTCTACATTAAAGGTATACTCCTTATACAAGAGAATGCGATAAAGTGAAAATGAAACAAAAGTAAAAAGGATTAAAATAATAAATAAAAATAACAAAATATTGTATTAATTTGGTAGAGGCCAGAAAAGAAAGTGCTATAGAAAAGTTACAAATATAAAGTATTGCAAATGCACTACACGGAAAATCAAAAACCCAAAAAATATTGTTTCATATGGTTCAGTACTGATTCTCCAAAACTAAACGAATGAGAGAGATTTACAAATCCTGGAACAATAAAATCACTATTCACAGAGTAAAAATGTTTCAGAAAATGTGTTTGAAATATTTTTTATTTACCAAGATGAACCTTCTTACATGAACTTTACTTGAAAATTCTATAGGAATATTGCAGGACTAACACTATAGGACTTAATTCCTTTCATTTAAAGAAATATTCACGAAATTTGGTTGAGTAGGAACCTCAAAACTTCTGAACGAAACCTCTTAGTGTTTTAAATAGGTATTCAGAAGATAATTCGGACAATGTAATTTACATGATTTGTACATTAAATTGACCATAATACTGATAACCGGTGTTACTCAGCATTAATTTCGTGAATCGGATACAAAATAATTTCTTTCTTTTTCTTAATGCGTCATGGGTTTCTCTTGCGTCTTTTAAATGCTAGTTTCCTAAACATAACATACTTGAAGAATATAATAAGAAGCTGTTTACTAATCTGCAACCCACATCCATGGCAAATCTTTTGCATGTTTAACATCGCATACGTCTCGGATTTGAATTGATTGCTTCACGCACTCCCGCGTTTAACTGCCTTCTTTTGGAATATCTTTCTCGTTTAAAATTCCAACTCCATCCTTCCATTTTTACACAACCTTATATTTGGTATATCGCCACTGCAGTGACTCATCCCTCTCAACCATAATCGCAACCACGGAATTCTTCAACAGGCTAATTTATCAATTAAAAACGACCGAAGAAAGATGAGATAGTGAACTGAATCTTCCAGGAAATTTTTGCAAATGATCCCCGTCCAAGTGGCGCAAACTGTCTCGCATACGCACTGGTAGGAAAAACCCTAATACCTTCCTCCCCTCTTCCCACACGTTCTCGGAAGGCCTCGTGGCATTGCTTTGCTAGGCCGCTAGTCGCTTTTACGGTTTGCGGCCTGAGAGCGTTTCTTCGTCAGAAGTCTTGTCTGTCCATCACCGTGCAATCGGTGCATCTCCACGGAACGCGAAAGACTGTTCCGTAAATTCGTCGAAGAGACCAAATGCAATTAACGAGTACTAAGAAAGCCTATCTCTTCGCTTCGTGGTGCAATTGCTCGTAATTAAATCTTCAAAGACGAAGCGATCTACAGAGTATACGGTCTTCGTTATTTTTATGGACTCGCTAGGCGACCTCATGAGGTACTAATCTTCAGTACGAAGATTGATCGATTTTACATTCACAAGAATATTAGCATGTGCTTACGGGGGAGTATTTGTAAGAAGATCACAGTGTCCTTTCAACAGTTAATCAAGAAACAAGGCTTCACTGAGGGATGTATCCAAGAAGATACTCAAAGAAGCCCTTCACTTTGTGTGTCATAGGAAATGTCAGCAGAAGAAATCCTTTTCTGATGATTATTCAGTTTTTAAAAATAAAAACAATGTTTCAATTTCTTTACATAATAATAATAATTCTTTATTGCGCAATATTAATAGAATTAATGTTATATTTATTAATACAATTAATAAAACAAAAAGTTATTACTTCGTTTGATATTCTAATCTAAACTATATTACATCACTGAAAGGAAAATTTTAACCTGGATAGCTTAGGTTACCATTTCACAGCTAGGATCTTTCATATTTTTTTCGGCTTAAAATTACATTGAAACAAACTGAACAGTCGTTTTACTTGGAAATGGTGTAACTAGGTTATTACAGATATTTCTTCGTAACAGCTAATTTCAATCTGTAGACAGTTAAAATTGAGAGCTGAAAAACACGAGAGAGCGAGTAAGTTTATTGAAATAGTCATATCAACGAGGTAGTATAATTTGCAAGATCGACTATACTACAAAATAAAATTTAAATTTCTTTATACAAATTTATCCTTCAAAGCCATGATAAATTGACTCCTCATATAGCAAATAAATGGCTTCTCTGCTAAAACAGAATATCGGAAGGAAATATTATTCTTTCAAACGTGCCTGTACTTTTTGCGCATTTTCTCACTATTCCTCAAAATTGCGTCATATTAGTTTCATGAGATAAAGCTTCCGTTATTCTCTGATTCGTTATTTGTTCTGGTAATTTACAAAGCACTAAATACCATGTGTGTGTGTTTTGTTTTCTGATGCAATATTAATTGCTGGAGATCTGAATGGTACATACGTGTTCTTCATTTCTTTGTTCTTCATTCGCTCCACCTTCGCTGCCCTCAATTAGAGTCCCTCCCACGACTTATTCCTGAGTACATATTGATTGCTGATTTGAGAAATGTGTACTGAAATACATTCTCCCTATAGCGAAGTCACATTAGTAGGTGGTCAAATCGGCTCAGCAAGTATGTGTCTCCCTGCTTCTTACGATTCTTCAAAAACAAACAAATTTTTGAGTGCTTTACGGTGCTTTTTGTGAGTGCTCTTTTTCATAAATTCCTTTACGGTCAGATATTCAGTCGTTCAATTTCATTTCTCCTCTGCCAGAACGTTTAAATTTAGAAGTATTTGCATCCTTAGAATATAATAATAATAATAATAATAATAATAATAATAATAATAATAATAATAATAATAATCCATAGACAATTGGCATCAAATTATAGACTAATTGAGAACCCTCCACCATTTTACAAATATTCACCATCATCGGTTATAGAAAATAGTGAAATAGTACTCTACTGGGATAGGCCTATTGTCACTGATAAAACTGTGGATTATAATCGCCCGGACATAGTAGTGATCAATAAAATACAAAAGTATGCAACAATCATAGATGTAGGCTGTCCACTGACAAAAAATCTGAATAAGACAGAATCGGAGAAGATTTCAAAATACCAGAATTTGGCAGCAGAAATCCAACATGTTTGGCAACTGAGTAAGGTTGAAATAGTGCCAATAATCATCTCAGCCACAGGAGTGGTGACAGACCGATTTGCTTCAGGACTTACAAAAATAGGATTATCAAAAGGAATCTGCATAACCATCCAAAAAGCTTTAATCCTACAGACTTGCCATATTGTGCGAAAATTCTAAATTGATCGACGGACAAAGATGAATTTCTTCTCCGTCTTTCCTCAGATCTGTCATTACCAGTTGCATTTGCTAGAGCCTAAGTCGTATGAATAGATGAATGGTTCTCAATGCTTACTGAGAAAAGTACAGAAAAATATAATAATAATAATAATAATAATAATAATAATAATAATAATAATAATAATAATAATAATAATAATAATAATAATAATAGTTTATTACTGCAAAGAATCTGTTGCAGTTTAGCAAAAAATTGATGAATAAAAATACAAATACTATTAAAAAAGAAACAATACATTCAAATATAAAAACACGAATATATAATTCAAATAAAAAACACAAACAAATATAAAAAATGTAATGTATTTACTATTTACCCCGTCTCACTTCCATTCTCATCAGTTCACTTCCCTGAATGTCCCTCCACTACATAATTGTTTCTACGGTGAAGGTAAGTAAACGCCTTGGCACACGCCCGCACTTTTGTAGGCCTTTCCCTATTCTAAAATGCGACAACACTTCACACATAACACTGTATCACAAATAACACATTTCACTCAGGCTCTTGTAAAACCTCGAACGCATACCGCGCGTGCTCCTAGGAAGTGTCACTAGCACTTCTGCAGGTAAACTGTTCCAGTCAATATTGGTAATATTTACCAGCGGCGAAGCTAGAGTCATGCAGTTGGGTATTCTGAAAATCTTATCTTACACTTTTTTGTAAATTAGCTCCATTCATCGCTTTTTCGTTCAGCAAAAAAATCGATAATTTGTTCTTTAAAGCTATCGTATCTTCAAAGTTAATTCACTTCTCGATAACCAGTGTACTGAAATGACTGATTCTGATATTTCCCATGGAATTTCTCAGGAATGGCTTCACTTTATAATGTAATCATGTTCCTTTCACATAATGCAGAAGAAAAATTGACTGAGGGGAAGGGGAACTATCAATCTTCGTCGGGGAATGTCTCTTGATAATTCTTTTTTCTAGACCAAGTTGTTCAAGAAATATTTCAGCAACAAATCAGCAGGCATGTATTTTGCATTATCAATATATACATTCGCTGCAAAGCTGCTCACTGTCAAAGAATGGATGGTTTCTCCGATCAACACCAGGCGAATGCCGGAGCAGTACCCTAACAAACGGGCCACGGACCGCGCGCGATCTGTCCTTCCTCTTCCTTGTCCTATCCTTTCCCCCTTACACACACTTACACTGACATGCACTACATTACCTCATATTCCGGGAGACCGGTCGGGAGCTTAGAGCTTGTCCCGACTGGGGCGGTGCCCCGTTGGTGGGAGAGTCCTGG
Organism: Teleogryllus occipitalis; assembly: GCA_011170035.1. NCBI lineage: Eukaryota > Metazoa > Arthropoda > Insecta > Orthoptera > Gryllidae > Teleogryllus > Teleogryllus occipitalis. The sequence goes on from BLKR01000040.1 coordinate 1,014,940, forward strand.
TTAGGGGGAAACCCCACTAGCCGACGGTAGGTCGGCGCCGGATCTCGCCATCCAGCGGGGAAAGATCACCGCCATCTCCCGAGAGAAAATCATGCACTACACTAACGGGACTAATGACCGAAGCAGTTGACGCGCACGGAAACACGAAAAAATCAATCAATCAATCAAAGAATGGATATTATTTTATTAAGGAAGAAAACTTTCCTGAAGGAAAGGACGCTTTGTAGGTAGAAAACTGATTTTCGACAAGAAATTCAATAAAATGAAAGTTTTCAAAGCCAAAATCGATACTCTATCTGAGTCACTACTGTATCAATAATTTTAAAAGAATCAATTCTATAACTTTCAAATAATTCCGATTCTGAAAGTTCATTCACGGTCATGTCGGCTTTAACGCAGATTTCAATAATCTCTTCATATCTAACAACGGCATTTTACTACTTTCTCTACTATTTATACCTCTATGGCATATCACTTGCCTCGTGTTTACGCATCGTTGAGCGAAAACTGCATTTCAATATCGTGAACCTGTTGAAAGTTGAGTGGAGTGGACTGTTTGGAGTGGGCCATAATTGGTGGGACATTCTCTACAACACTAAATATTTAGCTTCATTAATTGTTTCATAAAGAAAACTCGAAATAATGCACTCGAAGAACTCACCCTCTTTTCTCACAACACGGTGAAGAGGTGAATTTACCTGGCCGGGACGTGGACATCCATCGCGGTAGAATTTTTTAGCGCATGCTGGGAGTCAGATGGGAGCCTAGGCTCTCTGCCCAGTGAGTGCGAGTGAGGAGTTGCGTGCCTCAAGCGCGCGCCCTGTTGTGCGCATGCTCAGCAGAGCCAGTCGGTGTCTATGCACATGCAGGGCCCCCTTTTAGCCAGGGCAGTCCTGCTGATTATCTCGCGCGTAAGCGGGTGAAACGTAGTCGAAAATATTTAATTCTCTTTAACGATTCAGTGAAAAATATAGAATAAATGGCAAACATAAAGACAGATTTTGTTGAAAAATAATTTGGGTATTCTAAGGCTCCATTCTACAGCTTCGCCACTGATATTTCCAAAGTTGAATTATCCTGTATCCGTTCTTTGTATTTTGCGTTTTTCTTTGTGTTGCCTTGAAAATGCCTTGATAAAGGCATTCCTAGTCTTTCATTGATAGCTTTCCTTATAGGTTGCTTTGTGTACTCCTTGACGGCACACGGTCGTGGTATGTGTTTTTCTGCTTTTAACTGATGATTCCCAATTAACATCCACTCCATTGCTTCTGTTTGCGAAATTAGAGACACGGCACGTGGGTGAATGGTTTAATCTGATCTTCCTTATAAGGATCCCAGACCACTGCTCCATTATGGGACTAACCAAGAAAGTGTAAGACTGTATTTTCGTGTTACAGTGAGCTTTCCGTAACATGCACATAACAAAACGAAGGGCTTTCCAAGCTATGTGTAGTATACCTAACGAGATCAGCCCAGCTGAGGTCGCTTTGAGTTATATTACATTAAATATTGCTGAGCCCCAATAATTGGGGGTTCATAAACCCAAGTTTTCGTGTTCAAATCTAGCTGGGGCTGTGGCCTGCCAAATTTAAATCCTCCGACTATTCCCAACCTTATCAGATCCCGAATTTGTTCAATCAGGCGACTCAAGTAATGGCTAAATATGACTGAGGTAACAATAAAGAAGGTATTGGAAGAAGCTAGTGGATAAGTATCCATAGAATAGGTATTAGAACCACCCATAATTGGTTTATTCCGAATTGATTTTTTTATAAACATTTTTGTATTTGCTTCCAAAGGATGGTGAACTTTCTGAGCTTCCAAAAGTCTCACCAATGCGCCTTTTGTGACGAACACAGCGTGTCAGCGTGACAGCGGACGCTTTGATCAGAAGTAAGAATATTTCCCTAAACTGGACCAAATTATGACAAGATTTATCCACTTTTTCGTTATCAGGGCCCCATAATATATTTTTCTTCTGTCAATAAATGGACGATTTTCCCCTGCAGAATTACAGTACTTTATACATTGCAACTTTTATAAGAAAGCTGTTCATGACCTTATAGATGAGTAGGTCTACCCGAAATATGGAAAATGCATGTAGGCAATAATGCAATTGAGGAGACTGGCTATATTTTTGAGTGTGCTATACTTTTTTCTCACACATAAGGTAAATTTAATCCAAATTAATATCAAAATTATTCCACAGTTGTTTCACAACTTCATTTTTTCTAAAAACAGTGTTCCTTATCTGCGCTTTGAACATTTCTCTCTCTCAACAACACTCTGAAATTTGTCAATAAAAGAGAAAATTAATTATAAGAAACTAATTTTCATCTTAAAATTATAGAAACATCAGGTAACAGGAAATTTAGTAAACAAATTCAAAGAGTGAAAGATAAAACAGCAAGGGAAAGAAGACAAGTGCAAAATTTAGTAATTAATTTCAGTAAAACTGTACAAGCAAAAACTAGACTATTTGATAAAGGATTTCAATTATGTAATAAAGTACCGTTAGAAATAAAAAAAATATGAACAAATTAAAGAATTTAAAAGAGAAATTATAAAATTCGTAAAAAATTAATTTTGTAAATAGTTATAATAGTATACCTATAGATGTAAACAAAGTATGTAAATATGTGTTTATGTCACATATAGCCGAGAAGGCTAAATAAACCAAATCTGTCTATCCCAAAAAGGTGGGTGGATTTTTTATCTTACAGCACTGTTAATGATTGATCTTGATATTTTACTAGTGAACTAAACGCGGTGAGTTTCAATGAATAACGGTCCTGATTTGTTTTGTGCGGTCAGGATGTAGTAGTAGATTTTTATTATTTTTATGCTTCCTCGTCCCTATTTTTCCAAAGTTGGGTCCGAACGAACAACAATGGATCTCTACTCCAGAAGGCTCGACAGACATCCCTAAATTATATCGTGACTTGTTAGTAAGTGGATAACTAAACCGACCATTTCTGAAACACGGAAATACGTCACGAGACGCTGTTCCGAGAAGAGCGGAAACGCAGTTCACCCCACTCGCGCCTCTGGCCCGTTCGCGCGACAGCCGTTGCTTGTCAGTCTTTTGATAGGAGACTTCTTGCTGGTTCAAAACACAAGGCCCTCCGAATGAAAAACACTGTGACGTCCGAAGTGGTTTCTTTGACTTGCCTCGTCATGAAGCTGTGGCAACAAGAAGGTACTATTGCACAAGTTGACAATTCACATTACCAGACTACAATCGTTCTATCAAAATGGCCCGACTCTTCACAGCTGCGGGTGAATCTGGTTCTATTTCATTTCAGGTCATAAATAGAAGTTCCCCAAGATAAATAAAAAGGATTTAATAGAAAGATCACCTAAGTTCAATCAATTACGTTATGATCAGATCAATACTATTTAAAGGTTGTTTGCAATAACATCACTTAATTCTTAACTTCCAACATTTGATGAGTAAATAAAGAGCAAGTTTACTAAGTGCGGAAATTAACGTAAGAAATAATCCCACATTGTTTCAATGCATGTAGATTCTCATTTATTACATTAGTCAACACGATTTTGTGGCCCTAAAATGAAGGAAAATCAATTATATAATGGTTCTGAAACAAGGACTTATACTCCGCCTTAAAATGCAATTGAATGTGTAAAAATTCATTTTAATGAGCAACTACAATAAATTACAGGAGAACATGTTTTATACTCGTAGACTCTAGCATCAAACGCCCTTAATATTGCCAAAAAGCGTATGCACATATGTGGAAGCATTTTGACCATGCCCCAAATCCTTGAGAACTACTAAAACATATTGACAGTGACTAATAATGAACCAGACTTGCCTTCAGACTATTCATTAAGTACATTTTTCGTTTAGTTAACTAAATATGCTCATTAATTCCATGAAAAATCGTTAATTATCTCTATGTAATAGCATGCGTGCAATTATTTCAAACATGCAATTAAAACGAGACATCTGACCTACCAATCAGAATTAAGAAACGGAGCTAAATCGTGTAATCAAGAAAATATAACCAAGGTATTTGCAGTCGGTCATGACACATGAACAAAAATCTTCTTCACATATTACGTACCTACAAAAACTACATATACACAACGAATGAATAAACCTAAATTGGGGAGTAAACGTTAAGCTAGCTGACTTATGGAACAATACAAAATATTTAACTTGAATTTATTAAATGTTTTACATGTAAAACATTTGGACTTAGGATTACAAATGTAAAAAAATGTAAACGTCAGTTGTGTTTACCAGTTCTGAAAATAACGCTATAGCAAAACTGTATCAGAGGTGACTAGTTTTTTCCCCCCAATATTTATACATGTTGTATTCTCTCTCATACCTGTCTCTACTTTTCGTGGGAAGTAATGTTTTCTTGCCTAGGACAGCTTGTAATATTTTATCCGCAATATGTTTAGTACCTTCCATTTATAAATATTTCGTGGAAACAAAAACAATGCAAGGCCCACCAAAATATATCTTTTTCAGAAGCGATACTACGTCATGAAATGCATGCCGCAAGTGGAAAAGATGTCCTTGAATTTTTTTAAATTTGAATTTCTTGTAAATAGAAACGAAAAAAATATTGAACCTAACATGTGTATAAAGAGATATAATTGCATTCAAGATTTCTAAGAAGGTAAAATATCCCAGACTCTTTGTTTTGTGATCAGGTGTATTTGCTTCGGCACCCCCCTCGCACTTTCTTAAACAATAGATATTTCGTGGCTATTGCATGTAATAAGGAATGGGAAATATGCAAGAAATGGGCACCGAGTTCCGTAATTTGGAAACGAAGGTTTTATTCAGTGCGCTGCTGCATTTGCTCCTCAAGATCGTCCGTGACGAGGGTTGGCTGCCCACTGCGCTCCACATCACACACATTTTGTCGACCCTCTGAAAAAATTCCTGCATCAGCGATTCGTGTCAGTGCCTCTGACCACAAGGTCCTAGGTTCGAGCCCCGACGATGGGAGGATTTTCTACACTACCTTGTCAGCTAGGTCGAATTAAGTCGCTATCTGGAGGAGAATTCTAGCGTCCGGCTGCTCTGATTGGTAGATTTCCGTGGTTTCTCCGATCCACACCAGGCGAATTCTGGAGCAGTAACCTAACAAACGGGCCACGGACCGCAATCTTCCCTTCCTCTTTCTTGTCCTATCCTCACCCCTTACATACATACATACACACATATGCTCGCACATTAGTCTTTCCGCATATATATATATATATATATATATATATATATATATATATATATACACACATACATACACACACACACTAACATGCATTACACTACCGCACACATACCGGGAGACCGGGCGCAAGCTTAGAGCTTGTTCCAGCTGCGGCGATGCCCCGCTGTTGGGAGATTCTTGGTTGGAGAAAACTACTCTAGCCGATGGTAGGTCTCACCATCCAGCGGGGGAAGATCACCGCCAACACCCGAGACAAAAAACATGCACAACACTTACGGAACTAATGACATCAGCAGTTGAAATCACTAACAGTCAATTAGCGACCCCCCATCTGCTCCACCATCGTTATGTCCGGTCATATAGTACATTTGACTCAGTTGAGATGGATTCGATAGGAGTCATGTTCTGTGCGTTCAAAAACTTGGCGAGGAGGTATTAGAGACACCATCTTCATCCTCTGTACTTGTGCTGTTATGAGGCATCAGGCAGTGCTACTTTGATTGCAACCTTATTAATGTCACATGCTCGCACATTAGTCTTTCCGCATATAATGGAAACGTACCTTATGTATGTATGCATTTCGAGGACTTTCGAGCTCTTTCTACGTCATGAGTAGGCATTCAACTGAATACATTAACAACAAATGTTAGCGATAAATTATACAGCAAATGCCGCTAAATTAATGCTTGAGTATGAAATATTTCGTGTATAATACGAAGTTGATTTTTTGACTATCGCAAATAAACCAAGAAATCACCTTTTTACTATAATTTTTCTCAATTTAGTCTTCCTTAAAAATACAGTGTGACTTGCAAAGCTCCTGAACAATTACGACAATACTAATTTTTCTCTACAGAATACTTCTCCATTACTTGTACAAATTTTCAACAAAAGTCAATAGTTACAACCTTAGTTTTTCTCTGCAATTTGGGCGTTTAAATTGCCTCTCACGATACTAAAATAAAGATAATATTTTATGTACCTCTGATAGTAAGAATGCGTCAGCGGAAGACGGAACTTCTTGGAAGGACGGAGGAAAACGTAAACTCTCCTGTATCAGTCTTTGTTCCTTCTCGACCAATCGCCAACGCTGCTCTCAACTTCATTATCCAGCCACTTTTGTTAAAGGAAACATGACGCCCACTATTCAGGAGTAGTGGCGTGAGGATAAGCAATTCTTGGAAGGTCGGAGGAGTCTTCCTCCTAGGACTCAGAGACTCAACCTTCCTCCCCACACAAATTCTTTACAATTATGAATTTTGACCCTCGGCGATTAACCTGTTAAGAATTCAGAAAAATCAGAAAAACAAGCGTATATGCGCAAAACTATTGTTATCATTTCTGAATACGGAAAGTTCAGTAAATTAATGGTTGCCACAATAGTTCGTACTTTCTGGCATTATTGCACTAACAGTTTCGTAATATTATCGTCACTATTATCAGCCAATAGCCCCCATCTCCATCAGTTTTCACCGAGGTTCGCTGATCCTTCGACCGATGGTGAAATGACCCATTGTTTTGCTTCTAGTCATAATTGTAACCTACAATCTGTGTGAATTTTCTAAAGTTCAATGGGTAATATGTTATTCAAATTAACATTCTCCATGTTCTCGTGGCTTCGTCGATTCCTTCATGAAGGGAAAGAAGAGAGATAATAGCCAAAATCTGTAGTTTTTTTTCCTTTTGAAAATAGTTTTTATTACAAGGAAGCTAATATTTTCTTATCAATTTTTGCCAAAACCCTTGTTTTCACCAGTATACACAAATTGACTTGTATATAGGTTGAGATTGAGATCCCAGAATTTAAGAACACGTACACAAAATACCCTTCTCTCAATACTAGGTCATACAGTTTTTAACTTTTTTTGAGGTTAAAATAAATAAAAGCACATCGCAACTCCTATCTTACCAACACCAAAATCAAATAACGTAACTCAGAACTAGGCTAAAAATACTAATATTTTGAAAAAAAGTTTTTTTAAAATGATTTGGAGTTATAATACTGATAATTATATTACGCCGAGAAAGAAATCTCTAGCTTCAAATCTGAAGATTCAAAGAAAATGAACATGAAAATGAAGTGAAACAGGTTCGAAGAAAATAAACTTCTACAATTTTCAACCTTCCAATTTTTTAAATTTCAGATCTTTTAATGAAAATTGAAGCTAGGTTATATTATTAAAAAAACTTTGCTCTGATCGAGAGAAAAAAAGAGCAATTCATGAGGCATCGGAGAAATTTATTTTTTTTAATTTAATTTTTTTAAAGTATTTAAGTATTTTTTAAGTATTTCCTCGGATTGAGCAAAGGACGCATAAAAATGGCGCAAGTCTCATTTAACTCTGAAATTTCGAAAATTGCATAAGTTAAAAATAACGCGAAGAAGCACTACATTTTAAGTGTCGGGAACGTTGAGTATAGCCGTGCGAGTGGTAGTGTCGCGGTTAAGTGCTTGATATGTTGACTCCAAGGACCTGAATACAAATCTCGGTGCGGAGAAAAAAATTGTTGCTGGTTCTAAACACTTTTGCAGGTCCATGTAGTAGTGCCATACTGCGTAGTTGCCAATAATGCTAGGTTTTATAAGTGCTGTTGTAGCACCATAAGTTATAGCTTGTAGATTTGTAGGAAAGAATAAAAAAATCGAACTTTTGCATTTTCGAAAATTTAGAGGTATTTATGAAACCGGACCTACGCGGTTATTATAACCGGAATTTTTTCTCATTTCTAGCAAAGCATTTAAAGACAAAAAAGTAGCCGAGTTGTGACAAAATTTCGAAAATATCCAAGTACCTTCAAAAATTAATAGCAGTTTCAAAATTGAAAAAGCACGATATCAGCAAGATCAATCAAAAAATATCCATTTTGGTTAATATCCTGTGTACAGTTAGGCTGTATCGTTTTTCACAAACAGACATGGACTTGTCCAGCATCAGGTACCCTGAAACGTGGATTATCAAAATCTGGCATTAACTTTTTACAGGCTTTCATAATCATCTCTAAACTATATTTATGAGAAAGTAAAATGATTCGTATATGAAAAGTGACGTATTTCTCATAAATGTTTGCGCGGCTTATTTTGTTCATGACTGTGCTGTGTCTGTCATTAATTGGCCGTAAACGACTAGGTCACTGATTCGTCATCGTCGCAATGAGGATCTTGGGCGGAGCGTGAAGGAGGAGACGGTGTGTTCATCAGACAACGAGCATTTCCGAGACCTCCAGGGGCGGTGGAAGTGGCGAGAGGGGCGGAGGCAGGGCGGGCGGTGGTGGCGTCGCCGGGGCTGGCGGCGGCTGGGCCGGCGGCGGTTGCAGCTGCCACGGTCTGCGGAGCCCGTCTCGCCGTCTGACGCAACTACGAGGTCTTTAAACGCGAGACAGCCAACGACTGCGCGTGCCTCCTAGACCACCCTCCCTGCGTTCACCTTCACGTGTCGGCTTTTTTTGATGCCTCTATAATTTACTGCTGGAAAGTTTAGACTCTCCCAACTGCGAAATAAACGTTATTTAGCGCTAGGTAAAAACTAAAAATTATGATCATGGCGACTCCAATAATTTCCAGTAGTATGAGCGGAAACGATTATGAGTCGGAGGATATGTTCATAGACCTAGTAGTGAGGAGGACGCTCGACAGTAAATATTTATATATACTTTATGTATACAATAATTATTTAAATTGGAACATAATATTACAAAGAAAAAATGTCCCAAAATATTCACATAGTTGTTTCAATATTGCAGAAATGATTTGAAACAACATTCAGAAAAACTAAGAATTTGCTGCAATCTGCGTGTAATATTACAATAACTCGCCTGTTGTGCGACCTAGTTGTATTTACACTGCATTTGTTTTCATATTTATAAACACATGACTAGACGTCGCCGTTTCGGAACCAGTGAAACACTTGTGGAATTTCTAAGCCAAAATATTTAAGTAGTATTGAAGCAGGTGTTAAGGTGTTTGTCCAGTGTTCATATACTACTTCATTTAAAAAGCCAGTAGAAGCTTTCTAATAATTACTTGCATTAATTTTATCGCTAACTTACTTGCATTGTTAGTTCTTTCAGCCAACTCTATCTTGACCCTGGCAGTCGGAGCATTTCCAAATACACGCAAGTAATTGTAAATGAATCACTTACTATGAAAATCATTACTATAAAAACCTCATGCCTCTCAATACTGTATCTCATCACCTACTGTAAAAACAATATATAACAAACATCGTGCACTTCATTTAATTTATAAATTTGAATGGGAACACTTCTACACAAAAATATAATTTTTCTCCCGGAACAATACAGAAATATAAACAGAAATCTGGACGTTAATACCATTTCCTTTTTATGTAAGTAAAGGAACTTGAAATTCTGTGCAGGCTTCAACATGTTATGACCGAGGTAGCGCCTTTGATCTAACACGTCCCTCTCCCTTTTCGAACGAATATACTAGTTTGATGCTTTGTAAGCACCAACATGTTCCATCTTTGCCTTAGTCCAAAACGGGTCAACTACCTGCTCCGTTCTGTTATGTATTTATCATGTCCTTTTCTGTCTGTCCCTTCGAATGCCTGCTGCCTAGAAAAAAGAAAAAGCACAAGTACTTATGTTATTAGAAATCACAGCGAAGCGAATGATATATGGGTATTATGAAAAAAATAAAATATGACCAAAAGAGGAAAACAACCTTGAAGTGTAATTGGGTACGGATATCTGCCCCACGCCATATATTATTTTGTATTTTTTTTCAATTTATTCAAAAGAGAAAAGACACTGATGTCATTCCGTCCAAAGCAGTACTCCCATTAATTACTACATTAATTCCATTATTATTAGGCAACAATTTTTAATTTTATTTCAATTAGTTTTTTTATTTTTAAAATATAAATGAACGGGGCCACAATTGAAATTCTCCCCCCCCCCCCATATTTTCAGGGACCGCCCCCTGGTGGCAACTAGCAAACCTCGCCTTGACTGAAAGCATAGAGTAAAGAATTACTTCTTTACGAGCTGATCGAGCCGGGCAGGGCAGGGCCTGGGCTCAGAGGGGCGGCTCCACCGCGTGGCGAGAGCATGCCGGAGCCGCACACGGGGCAGGAGAGCGGGTGCCGTTGCGGAAGCACACACTGAGGTGGTGGGAGGAAATATGGCGGATCGGGTGGCGTGATGTGGTCTGAGGGATGACGTCGAGACGTGAATAATGAGGGGTTGGAAACATTTGTAAAGAATGGAGATGAAGTCTACCTTGGTAGGGTGGTGAAGGGTGATCGGGGTGTAAAAAGGAAGACGGGGAGGACTGCGAGATTGAAGAGGAGAAGTCAGCACAGATGCAAGAAGTGTTTGAGGCGGCGGAAGGAGGGGGGTGCGTCTGAACCGAAAAAAAAGAGCTCAGACCGTCTGGGGTGATGCAGAGGAATTTTTCGAAACGGCTGGCGGAGAACGTGGCCTGACCGAACACGTTGTCGGCGAAAAAAAAAAGGTTGATGACGTGGCTTCCGCATGAATCATTGCTGCGTAGACCTTCCTCTGCGAGCAGGTGTTCGAATGTTGCCCCTAGGCGGTGTCATTTTCTCCATAATGTATGCTACACTTCAAAGCAGCCTTGAATGTTATAATGGGCTTAATTGTACCCGCTGTCCCTCCGACATTCATTTTCTCTTACTTTTAGTCGCATGATGATTATTTTAAAATAATTAATTTAAAACAATTGGGAATTAGTTTCAAAATTCAGAACATAACCCAATAATTTTGAAACAGTATCAAATAAATAATTCTTCAAATCAGTAGATAATTGAAGACAATAATTTTGTGCTACGTCAGGAATATGCCTATTTTCAAAACTTTTTCTCGCTAAATAGATTAGTCAAAAGGAATACTCGGGAAAGGGACGTAAATTATGGTACACCAAAAAAAAAAAAAGAATTTTTGTTCGATATTCTAATATTCAAATGATAGTATCAACATCATTTTAAGTAAAGTGCAAATCAATATTTTAAAGGCAGTTATCTCCATCCACAAAAATTGTATATTTATTAAATTTTCACAATAATGCAAAATAAAATAATGTGTTAATATCAATTAAAAAATGTTTGTATTACTACTGAATTAGCTGGACCCATGCGCACACTCCGCACTTGGTAATGCATTTCTTTAAAAGTGAAAGTAGCTTCTTACTGGTTCCCAACTTCAGGCTAAAGCCCTGAACTGTACATTGAAGCTTTGTAGGCTCGTTATGACGGATCTATTAACGCGTCAATTTAAGTTTACGTACGAGTAGATGTCGAGGTTCTAACCACCCTGCAACGGAATATGGAGTACCAGTAGACCAAAATCTTTACTTAATTCTTCGCTACAGCTGACCCTCGCATGTTCCCCTACGCGTGCTCCACGATTTTCCCTTCACTTGTTCTCCGCATAATTCCCTCGCAAGATTTTCGCGTATTTCCTTCCTTCCCACGCAAGAGAAGCAGAAGCGCCTTGAACATTTAAACTGTGAAATTTAATAAAGCAATGTAGGCTTTCCCAGCTGGATATACTATTAAAATTACTTTTCGTGCTGGATGGCCGTGGTCTATTGGGCATTCTGTGCGCAAATGTTGTGAAATTTAAGTTGCACAGTGTAAATAATGCAAATAGAGTTAGGTGTTGGAATAAGTAAGACAAAGTATATTTAAATTAGTTCGTAAGTATCTAGTTTGTAAGCTAGGCCGTAAGTATTCAATTTAAATAGCATTTAAGAATAAAAATGAAAATGTTAATCTGGAAATTGAACTGAAAATTCAAAAATCTTAATTTAAGTGTTTTTATTACGCAACACTTTTATGAACGTTTCGGTGGCCTGTAGTACAGTGCCCGCCTTACCGGAAGAAACGGGCAGTTCTGAGTAGCCAGAGATTCCAGAAGACTGGGAACTCCAATAAATGTGATAGAATGGGCCCAAAGATTTTTCGCAAAAAAACAATGCAATTTTCAAAGACCAGAACTTTTAAAATCATCATTTTAAACGTGAAAATAGCTTGGACTGGAAATCAACTTTTAGTGTTTCTGGCAACTCGTGCTACAAAGTATCGGAACTATAAAAAATGTGACAGAATGTCCAGAAAAGTCTCATTTTGTATATTACGTTATAGTAAACATAGCTCGTGTCCCTTGGAGGAGCACAAAAAAGCTGATTTTAAGACTCTAGGATGCATCGTTTTCCAACTATGTACAATGGTAAAATGTGTTGCGGGATAATACGTTTTTTGTGGGTTACATGAGCGCCTCTTCATCCAAAAACAAACGTTGAAGCAATGCTCTTCTTTATATATTACGAGATTTAATTAAAGATTATCTTGTTCCGCCCAACGATCACTAAGAGTTTTAAAACATCTTAATATTTCCATGACACATTTATTACTCATAACTCAACACTTCGACGTTCAATTAGAATACCCTACTCTCTGCAGTGTAAGGAAGGAACGTCAAAACAACGGTCTTCCGCTTGGTTTACGATTACTAGGACGTAGCCACCTAGGTTTGTAAGATTATGATTCGAGCTAACTCAGGAAAACGAATCGTCAAGTTGTTCCGTCTGAAACGATTTGTCTTCTTTCACACAACGCTCGAAACATCGACATTTCGAACCCCGAAGGAGCGCGCAAGATGCGTTTTACCCGTTCGATTTTGTGTGCCACGTGGCCGTACGGTGATGAAAGCTGTCTGTTCCTTTTTGCCGCGTTATGTACCTGACGAAGCCCCTCTCGAAATTGTCTTCCATCTCAGACGGTTGCCTAATTTGCTTCGTCTTTGTGACAGAAAGAACAAGAACAACAAAAAAATAACCAAACGTTATGGTCAAGTAATGTAAAGTAATAAGCAAGTAAGACATGTTAACCAAGTCATGTTTGAGATGAAGACAAATTGTTTATTCACTTATTCGAGTAAATTCACTGAAAATATTGAGAGAAGTTTGAATTGATTTGTTGATCGTTGATCAAAGAATAAGTATTCCCAGATTTGTGGTTATTTTTAATACAGAAAATCAGTACAGTTTCAAATAATGTAGGGCAGATAAAATTATCGGAAGGCAAATTTCGAAAGAAAAGTCGGTTTGGTGTAAGGAATTCGAACTTACGAAAAAAAGATAGCTCAGAAGTTTTGTATAGTGTTTTTTTATCTGGGGGTTTGTAGCCACCCCAGCGGGTAAACAGATACGGGTAGAACTAATTTGTGTTAGTTTAGGAATTTTTTAAGGTAAACGTTACAGTTGTCTCCATTTGTGTACAGGGTTTGTGACCATTGACATTCGTATTCACCCGTTCGGGTAAACAGAACGGGTAAAACTGATGTATGTTAGCTTAAATGTTTTTGTTTTTTTGTAAGGTAAAAATCGGGAGAGAATGCTCAGGATGCAACTGATGTCACTGCAGACCCTCTGAACAGGAAGTTCTAGATTCGAGTCCCAACGGTGTCAGGATTTTCGATACTAGCTTGTCAGACAGGTCGAATTCAGTCGCTGTCTGGAGGAGAATTCTAGCGGCCGGATGCTCTGATCAGTAGTTTTCCGAGGTGTCTCCGATCAACACCAGGCGAATGCCGGAGCAGTACCCTAACAAACGGGCCACGGACCGCATGTGATCTTTCCTACCTCTTCCTTGTCCTATCATCTCCCGTTTCACACACATTAACATGCACTACACCACCACACGTGCCAGGATACTGGTCGGGAGCTAAGAACTTGAACTGACTGGGGCGGTGTCTCGCTGTTGCGAGATAACTGCTTGGGGAAAACCCCGCTAGTCGACGGTAGGACAGCGCCGAATCTCGCTATTCAGTGGAGGGGAAGAACACAGTCACCTCACGAGAAAAACATGCACTACACTTACGAGACTAATGACTTCAGTAGTTGACGCGCCCGGAATCACTAACAATCGTAAGGTAATCGTTACTATTGTCTTCATTGATGTATTTGATTAGGCATGAGAAGTGTAAACCCTTACAGGTAAAACTGGCACGTATTCTGCGAGCGAAAATCACCAGAAAATGTGAAGTTGTTTAAATATACTCGTTGCCGTATTGGTTTATTTGACCTACCTTCTTTGGGAAGTTTATCTTCATGTTGTTCAGTCTGTACTAGTATATTTAAATGGCTTATTATTTATTCAGTTCCTTTAATAATATTCTGATGTAATAATAGACGTGACAAAATAAACAATTAATACGGATGACAACTTTTCATGGCTCAATATTTCCTTACTGAATCATTCGCGTTTGTGTTTTAAGCCTATGTGACTATTTCACACATCAAATTCTTATATTCATGTCAATTCCATTCATGTTTTAATGCAAGGAATGCGTTCACATACGAGAAAGAATATCTGAGAAGCATCACAATTTATGAGAAAATCATTCGCAAAGAAATGTGAGTCATTCGGCCTTGGACAGATTCCTCAGAGAGATCTCTCCCATTTCAGCACAATATTCCATCAACTTTGCTGTCACACTCGATCGGTCATTATTATGTGGCATGTGTGAGTTTCAGAATGTGCCAACTTTGACCTCTTTAAGACTATTATCTTTGAAGTATTTCCTTTCATAATTCTCCCATAAAGGCATTTGTAGTCTATTACAAAAGGAATTTTCATACATAATTTCCTAGTGTACGTCATAAACCATTAAGTCGATAATGCTTTTATGAATGACTTTATTGTAGCTCATTCATGATGGTCATTGATCATGACATTGTCAAGACAAGTCATGTTTTTTTAACAACTGTGTGGTAAATAACATTCTGCAATCACGTTTTAAACATTATCTATCCACAGTCAATTGAAAACTTATCAGAGTATTTGAAGGATAGATTTGAAAAATATTTAAAATATAATTTATTGATGATGAGAACCTCCGATATTTTCCTCAGTGTATTTGTGTTTGGAAGCAATATTTTAAATGTTTAGAAAATCCATAGGTATGCACCACTCAATTGACAATACAATACAATTGAACGAATTATGTAGCTCAACTAATTCCTTAAACTCTGCGAAGCAAAACATAATGTGCAACAAGTTCGTATAAAATTCTATCTAACACAGAATATTTGAAACTCATCAGCTATTAAACCATAACATTTGTTTATTGTAGATTTTTAAAACATTTCAAAAGAAACCTATTTTAAATAATTAACCAATATCATAAACGAACAGATCAACATATACTTCTTTCAATGTTGGCATTTTATACAAACAGGCACAAGACAAAATAGACCATTTACTGTTAATTGAACCACTAACGACTGTCTTAGCATCAAAATCTCTCTCTTTTGGTTGTTTACAAATATGTAAATGGTTTCTAACAAATATTGTTACTTCCTGACTGATGAACAGGGTCACTTTTTACCATGTCACATCAATTTTAAATACCAATATAATATTGACAGTAGTCACATCTTTTCAAAGGCACATAATTGCAAGCAAGGGTGCTTTGGTGCCGGAAGCTTGAATTTATTCTGCTTTTTCTGTCTGTTGTTCTGTGTGCTGAAGTCTGTTCTTCATCTTTTTACAAGAATGCAGTCTGTTATAATACAAAATCAAAATATTCATATAGGGAAATTTACGAAAGGATCCTTGCAATCGAATGCATTTTGATCCCGCCTTTTCTCCCAAAAGTGTTCAGGGTTAAACACATTCTCTGCACAAATAGTTTAAGAAGAAGAGAAAATTCAACTAAACTCAGCATCAATTTTTTTATGAAGATGAGTCATTCAACAATCAATTTTATCGGCGATAACAAGTCATTCTAGTTATTTATGTATCAAGGGAGTTAAGATATTGTTGCCCCGAGGGCGACTTTCAAACCCGAGGGCCTCTGGCCCGAAGGGTTGGAAGTCGCCTCAGGGGCAAAAACATCTAGTAACGCCCGTGGTGCATACAAAATTTTATGGTTAACTAGTTCGCTACTGAATTAAATGGGAATTCGAAACATTTTATTTTTTTCTTGCGTCCAAAGTGAAAAGATGCATTGTAATAGTCATTTGTCAATATGACGTCAGATAAACAAAACAGTGTGTATCTAATTACTATTGCATAATAATTATTGGACTGATTTGTTCGTACAAAATGAAAGAATACTGTGAAGTTCCTGCGGAAATTCTCGCAAAAGCTAACAAAACTACGGACAATGGATACGAGTAAAATATCGAAAAATATATGAACATGTTTATAGTGTATTTGGAGTTATTTAACAGTATGAATGACAGTGTAAATTTTGTTGATGAGACGGTGCTTTTGAGTTTGTTGCTTCTACTGCCAAAAGTTATTTATAATATGTCATAACATCAAAAAATAACATTCGAGAACATTAGCCGGCATGCTTTATACATCTTATTACTACGAGTAGTACTGCTACTCAAAAAGCACATACTATGTCTTAAAAAAAAGGTGTCATGTAACAGTTAAATGTGAATGACTGATGGCAATTGTATATTCACGGGAACATTCTACAATCACAATTTTCATATCAAGTAAGCAATATAAGGTTTATAACGAGTTATTTTACTTATTTGAGCATTATTCCATTTATTTACTATTGTATTTGCTTGCATCGTAACTTTAATAAATCGAATTTATAAAAATGTATGTGTTGTGTTGGTATTAGGGCGGGTCATAAAGTACTCAAAAGGCCCGAAGGCATGAAGAATCAGAAAAGCCCGCAAGGGTATTAACAATACCGTTACGTGTTTTGTTGGAGGTCCGTAAACACACAGCAATGAACTAGTAAATCATAATAGTATATTGTGCAATTAGTTTATAATGTCCTTTTCTGCACGAATAAGAAAATTTTACCGAAAGAACGACGTTAGGAGTGAGTTCGGTAATCATTTTTTATGAGTGCAAAAAAGTATCATTAGGGAGTTTTAGCGCCAGGCGTAAGGAGGAATCCTTAAACTCTATTGATCACGTGACTAACGACTTTATAGGTCATAATTAACAAAGTTCAGAAGAGTTTTAGCAATTGCGACATTGCGTTATGCATTATAACAAAAGAAACGTTTTAAGCGTTGACCAAAGAAGTTGCATAATATATCAGAGAGTCTAGGCTAGCGGTGAGACTTTTAAACCACGATACGATACAAGAGTATAATAAATGTACAGTGTGTTTGGAGTTTTAGGTTTTGTGAGCCTCTGCGATGAATATGCAGTCTGGAATTTTCAATCTACTGTTCTTGAGAACGTTGGACATTTTTTCAGACAGAGTAAGACTTAACCTATCCCAACGATATGATTTCAACTTCTTTTTCGCAAATTTATTTCCTGTAACTTCTCCAACATTTACCGTAAATTCTTGCAACATTGTAGAGTTAGTGAGGAATAGTTGTAACTGCCTCACGTACGAGAATCGGTATGTCGGAAATGGAACAATCCCAACGGTTCTTGTTTTTACGCGGCCATATTGCCGCTTGCAAGGAGACCGTAGAGACTCCTGAAGGCGTGCACAACTTATGAAGGTGTAAGGTCGTAACTTAGGCCTAAGATAAGGCGTTATGACCTCAAGGTCCGTCACGTGACTGTTAGTGCATAACGTCGCTACCTTACGCGTGGCGCTAAAACTCCCTATTATGAACGAGTTGCATACGCTATTTTTTTGTATAACAGTATTATAAAAATTTAAGGAAGCGAAGTCAATTTGAATGTTAAGTTGTAACCTCGGATTCATGTTATGACGTCATGAGTGCTACCTAAGCAACTAATTTGTTTACAAATGGCAATTAGATTGAAAGTTACATTTCAAACATTATAGATTCTTTGCCAAAAGAAATTTTGGAAGAAGTTGTTAAAGCAGAAAATGAATCCTGGATGGATGAAAAATATGCAAATTTTGTAATGCGATGCTGTCGAGGCTATTTCCTATCTGTCGGAGTAGGTCGGTTAAATTACTACAATGCACATGCTAGAATAAGAACGGTCGTTATGATGCATGATTCTTTAAACATTAAGTCCACAGCGTCTATCTTATGGTGGACATATTCAAAATTAAAGGCAATGTGTAAATGTGTTCGTTTAAGAGGACATCCGCGACGTTTTTCGCCGATAATGGTGGTGATATTGCTGCACTTACATGTCACCGAGGGTGGCGATTTTCAAATGTAGCTGAATATTACATTGAAGAATCAGTTAATAATAATATTTACATTGCAACAAGATATTGGTTTGCGCAGAAAGTAAAGAAAAAATAAGGAATAATAAATTGGAATTAAATACATCTTCTGGAGTGTCTTTGACAAATTTATCCAACTGTACTATTAATATTCATATTCATAAAAATATAATTAGATGTTCTTTGTTATTATTATTAAATATTACCGAATAACAGCAACATGGAATTTTAAAGTAGTAATAAGTTAATAAATTATATTTTAAAAGTGGACATTTTTTCACAATATATTTGATTTTACTGTGAACACAAAATCTATTTACATGGTACCACAGCCTTCTTTATACTCCATACCTGATGATAAATGGGGGCTGCGACTATTATGTCAGTGATAACTCATATTTCGTGCAGAAATAGCGATGACGTGATGATTCGTGCCATAATATGCCATATGATGAACGATTTTGCTAATGGAAAAGCGTTGTTTATAATACTGGTATACAAAAAAATAATGTTTGAAGATATTGTCATAATAAATGAATGCTCATTTTGCGTAGCTAAGGAAAAACCAATTTTTCTTTCTCTGGGGGAGGGTGTGTTCTGGGCACGTATAACTAGCGTTAATGGTAGTGGCGCTGGCAGCGGAGCATCACTTAGATAACTGGAGCGTCAGCAGCATCATTCGCGCTAGTTGCGTCTCTCCGCGCATTTGGGCCTTCTCTCCCATTCATTTGAGGGATATAAGTGGAAATGGACACACAAGACCGGAATAATCCGGTTTTCTGTCTCAGATTTTATCAGTACGTCATAGTGTGGACTTCAGCGATATATGCGCAAGTTAATATCGTTTACCTAGAAATATGATGACGCCACAACGTTTTCAATTTTTATTACGTTTTTCAGTGCGCTCGATATAAACTACCAGTGGTCACCTATTCTTACGACCGTCACTTAAGTCAACCACCTTATGACATTCGCTTAGGAATTTTTCGTTCAGTTTTAATTTGGTTCAGAAGGAGTTGATTCTGAATTGAACTTCCCAAGTAGTAGCGCATTTCACACTGTCGTTTTCTTCGTTTAGCCGAGATTGGCATAAACGCTTATTTTACAAGTGTACCAAACCAACCACACATTGAAATCTAAAGGTACTGTGAAACAAGGCAACACAGCACACCTCAATTCATTTACGTGATTAATTTGGTGCAAGCATAATTAATTGTTTTCAGTTGTAAATGTAATTTTGATTGTTCTGCAAGGAATTTCATAACATGTCAGGTAAATGTAATGGGAAATCACGTTTGGCAATTGCATCCGCAGGTGAATTGGATGACTTTTAACGAATATATGACGATAAT
This sequence comes from Teleogryllus occipitalis, assembly GCA_011170035.1. Classification (NCBI taxonomy): domain Eukaryota; kingdom Metazoa; phylum Arthropoda; class Insecta; order Orthoptera; family Gryllidae; genus Teleogryllus; species Teleogryllus occipitalis. The sequence goes on from BLKR01000040.1 coordinate 1,034,639, forward strand.
GGCTAATGAAATAAAAGAAAGTTTGAAGCAAGAGATGACTTTGTTTACTGAAGTGGCAAGCTTATTTCCGATACGTTTTCATATCTGATATTTATTCATTACATTTCTCAACAGCGTATACTTTGTTCCAGTATGTCAGGCATGTCAAGGTGGCGGGCAAGGTAGGGTTCATAGGGCTCGCGAGCACTGCGTCCAGAGAAATTAGCGCGAGATTTAAAAGTAGGGTTGTACAAATGCTGCGGAAAGGCAGTACATCACTGGATGCCTGGCCCATGACAGTCTTTGGGAGACCTTATTTGATAGTTATTATCACAGTTTTAGCTGTATTAATTACTTCTTTCTCTTTAAGGCAAATAAATGATCCATTAAAATGAAATAATGTATCAGTCTCATTTCAAATTCTCAACTGAGGGTAAAATAAATACCTTTTAATCAAAAGTATCTTGATTTTGTAATCTTCTTTGCTTAAGAGTGATATAAAAGTATGAACATTCTACGTTCAGGTTAGAAGGTTTAACAGACAAATAGTTTTGTCTGTTAAAAGCGCTGTCTGTCGGTAAGCGAGAATTTTTAACTTACAGAGACTTGTTAATTTACTTCACATTATTGCTAAATAAAATAAATAACAGAATGTTTTTATAACACAAAAAAAAAGAAAACAAGGAAAGAAATCGCAATCAAACATATTCCGGTCACTTAGCAGATGTTTATGTAAGGGAGAATTTACTATGAAAATAAACATAAATAGTAATAAGTAGTGAAGAATATAAACATAATACATTTTTCGGATATTTGATAGAAAAAATCTGGCAAACATATTTTCGTATGAAGCCACTATTCACCGCCTCGCGCCGCTTCAGCTTGCGAATGTACCCTCTCCCTCAGAAAAAATGTCGTTCAAAATTCTATCTTCCACACCGCGCCGACAAACTTGGACACCCCTCGGGCTGGGGGAGGGCAGGGGGAGGGACGCGTTGACCAATCGCTAGCAGGTAAAACCACAGTTGTCTGTGATTGGTGCAACATCCCAAGGGGCAGAAAGAACGCTGTCTCAGGGGGAGGGGGCTAGTTCGTTTACGTACGAGACGGAAATATCGTCATATTTCCCTGCCGAAGGAGATAGTTTGCCTGCGCGTACACCACGACGAAAAAATATTTCTAAGCGGGGTTTTCCGTCCAGAATGATTTTCTATAGACCAGTAAATATTTATCATTTTAAAAACAATTATTCTAACTTTTAGTAATCGATTTGTAAGTCCTGACAAACTGCTATTTTGAGATATTCATTTCAGGCACAATTTGCGGAGCCTTCCCGGCCGTTCTAACGCATATTTCGAATTTGTTTATAAAATTATAAATTGTTGCAAAATTGTTAATTCGCTGTTTTTGGTTCTGGGACATCGGGAGACTCTCCCCCTTTAGATTTGTTAAATTTGGAAATTGTTTATAAATTTGCAATTGTTGCAAATTTTTTTATTGTCTAATCTGAATGGCGTTTAAATGTGATGCAAAATTCCGGAATCCGTTATGTGCTATTATATCTCGTTCTCGAGATATATGTAATTGTTTATAAGAAATTAACATCTTAGTAGACCCCATTTGTTTGCGCTTAATTCATTCGCGCTAGCAGAATAGCGTGTGATGGGCATACAGAAAAAACAGTTCTCCAATGCCGCGCTTTTGCCTGTCACATACGCTTAAAATGCACTTGCTTGTAAACAAATTCTGTGGCCAATTTAATTATACTAAATTCGTATTTTTACGGTGAGTATGAGCATAACTTTTATTTGGTTTTTATATTCTCTTTTAAGTCCTACAATTTGCAAGTCGATATATTTATCAAATAGGAAAGAAATTGATTATAAAAAATATATTTTTCAAGGTGCATTACGCCCAAACAATTGTTTCTGTTTTTCTATCAAAGGGAAGTTGAGCAACCGAATAAATGTATTATTAATTTTTTTTAAGTCCCCTGTTAACACCGAGAGTCAGAAACTATTTGTTCCTCTTGTTTACCCATTACCATTAAAAATAGGGAAACATATTGCTTAGCTGTTTGCTATAAACTGCACTGGATTGGATGAATGTAGTGTTAAGGTTTTCAAATACAGAAATATTCAATTTTGTCACATGAGTAGAATCACACATCACAATATTTACACAAGTATAGAAATTTCTAAATAAACGTATATAAACTTTAAGTTAATATTTTCAATTCAATTTATCGTTCCTTTCTAAAACTGTTAATTTGATGATTTCATTGTATAATATTCAAATCAGAGCTTTATGTGCTAAATCTACGCATTGTTAATACATACTTTTAAACAACATTAATATATTTAATATACATTTAAAAGGGTTTTAGATTGGCGAAAGTTTCAATGAAATTTCATGAATTCCTAAATGCTTGAAAATAAATACTTGTAAAATTAAATTATTGTAGCGTGTAAAAATATAACAAACTCACGTATTTGGTAGAACGAGTTGATACTACTAAAAGAAAGCAAAACAGATGTTATAACAATTCAAAGAGATTTAGCGTTTGTTTACAGTTTAGTAAATATCAATGCTCTAGCATTTCCCAGTGAAAATACATAGAACGAACTTGGTGGTCAAGTGATATGACCTTCCCAACACAGACTACATTTCAGTATCGTCAGAGTTCAAAGGTGGTTTGTTGGCCGCCATTCTACGAATCTATCAAAACCTTGAATTTTGCACGACCATCTGTACAGGGAGAACGTAGCGGTTTATTAAACGGAAACGGGCCATTCCAGGTATCTGATGTGCACTCTTTGAAAACGTTTAACCATTATAAACTATCCCTAAGAAAAATATCAAATAAACAATGTTAAAGGTCACCAGCTTAACATTGCCTTTACTATTTGAATGATTTCAACATTCCCAAAACCAACAGAAAACCCATGTTTTTACAGGTTATTATAAAACCAATTCAATAAATATAAGCATTTATTCGCGTTATTATTTTTAAAACACTCAAATATCTACGATGTTATTTGATTCATGTCTTCATCGAAGATCTGAGATTAAAAACTGATAAGCAGAGAAAATTAAAGTAATTTTGAGTGATTGATGAAGTTGAATGATCAAATGAAAAACAATGTTTCTTGCTTCATATAATGCTATCGTGTTTAACAGACATGTAAATACATGTGATACCTATTTAAACATCCAAACTAATGAAAATTTTCAAAATTAAAACCATCAATAAAACGTTGATTCATCAGCAAGGATTATATTATTAAATACTTTTTTGAGATTCATGTGCTCCTGTGTGAATAACGTAGTAAACGTGATTCGTATGATCCAGTTTCTCAGGATAATACAAAACCTGCTAGACACATATACTAAACATAATAGTTGTCAAATAGTTATTTACGACATGAGTATCATGAGATATCTTATTACAATACGAAATTGGAGAATTAACAAACAAGACTCTTTAGCCGAAATTGTTAACCAATTGAATATTGTACTATAATGTTACCATTTGAATATCATAGGAAGTAAGACGCAATTTGTCAAAATTCATGTGAACTATAATTTTTCTTTAAATTTTACTCCTTATCCTGCGAAAGATGTGTGACAGTACTTGTGTTAACAGTTCTACTGCCATGGGTTTAATTAATTAGTTTTCAGTACGCAAATTATTGTTTTTGGTTTTAAAGAAGCATGGATATACAGAGTATCGGGGAAGGAAACGTCGAAAGTTTGAAAAAAACTGTTTAAACAATTTTAATCATACTTTGTCTAATAAACTACATAGATATTTTGAATAACTGAGCTGCAATAAACACGCAAATGTTGGTTTGAAAATATGATTTCTACGCAAAACTTTGCATTCTAGAATCATGTAAACATACCAGAAACATGTAACATGTTTATTATTTACAATATAAATAAATATATTAGTTCAGAAAAAATTAACCGAGAAATAAAAAAGCAGTCGAACGGTGAAAATTGGGTGCTTTTTTATTTCTAGGTTAATTTTTCTTTCTGATCAAATGTATTCATTTATTTTGTTAATCATAAACAATTTAGATATTAATGAAGTGTTTATATGCTTCTACAACGCAAATAGTTGCCTAGAAAACATATACCCAAACCAACTTTTGAATGTTTATTGCGGCTTAGCTATTTGGAATATCCGTGTAGTTTATTAGACAAAATAAGCTTAAAATTGTCTTATCAGCTATTTTTCGAAGATTCGACATTTCTTCCCAGAATATCCTGTATATAAAAGGCTTGATTTCTGTTGGTACGCGACGGAACGGCGTTCCGGTTCTTTGGAAATAATTATGAAATTATATTATATATAAGTAGCTATTGCTATTATATTAATAATTAATTTGAGGCGCGTTTCGAGGCCTAAGATTTTAAAAATAAAGGATATATGTATCATAATAACTCTTATGACGACACTGTTCTCAGTTACGTCAAGTTTTAATTTAGAGAATCAAAGTCTAAGTTTACTCACCTAAATAAAGTTTATCTTACTATACATACTATTTAGAAAGTGTTTTATGTTCAAAACAATTGTTGCCTCAACAGCATATATTTTCACGTATTATTCGTAATTGCTATGCAATATTCAATACGGACTATGTGAACCTGCAAAAAAGAAACAAAAAAAAGACCTACTGCAGCAGAAAATCTTTTCTACTCGTCGGGATTCGAACTCGGGACTTTAAAGGTAACTTACCTGACACGGTTCCCCCTCACCACCAGGTTACCTCCTTTCCGATGCGAAAAGAAAGTGAAGCATTTGCAGTTTTTTAAAAAAACAGGGTGTTCAATTTATCTTAATACAAGATCTATTTTTAAAAAGAGATTTCATTAAACAAAAATCTCTAGCGTTCAGATTGCTTTTTGACAATGTTATAAAGATCAGCCAGGGCTAATATTATACAGTAGAAAATTGGTGTTAATGTATTACACTTTAAGAGTTGTTATTTATTTATGTCCAAAATTAACAAGAAAATGACAAATGATAGGAAATATATTCTATTATAATTACCATATAGCAAACACTCAGAATGTAACAATATTTGGGAGGAAAAAATCAAAACTAAAATGCCTAATTTTTCCAGTCAAAAACTTTACCACCGTGATATAAATCTTTTGATGTTACTTCATTATTTTTTATGACACGATATTTTTGAAAATAGGTTATCATTAAGAAAGAATTAATATTATTTTCTGCGTTAAAATAATGCAATAATATTAATCGTGTCATGATATATACAGCCTCAAATTTGTGGGGCTAATATGATACAACTTAAGAGGCTAATGTAATACGGGTGTCGGGGCTATTTTGATACACTAAAAATTAACACACAGACAACTGGAAGGGATTTTTTTATGTTTAATATTACATCAAAGGCGCTAAAATTCCGATTTGATGTTGATAAACTCTCCAAGTGTTTATCTGAGAAAGAAAGACCAGGCGACAATTCATACAGATTTCCTCGTTCTCCTCCCTACCCAGTACATGGTGATTCACTTATGATTATCAATTGGCGGAAGCTTCTGCTGTTTCAGTGCAGTTACTGATTTTTCACTGGAATCACAAGGAACCAGGCCTACAATAGGTGCTAACACCATCCCTTCAACTCCAGATATCAACTGTTCTCATCCAGTACTTTTGAGATAATACTGTTGGAAAAAAATTTAAAAAACAGTAGCCCTCCAAAGAATAAGGAAGCGGTTAGACCCAATAGCAGCAATCATTACTAATGAAGAGTGGATCATTACTAGGAAAGAGTGGAGTGTTTAATTTACATTAATTTAATATCTCTTTTTAAAAAGAGATTTCATGAAACAAAAATCTCTAGCGTTAATATGTGTTTTCGACAATGTTAATAGGTATTTGTTCGCAATTTTCGAAAATTCAGATCGTTCGCCCAAAATTGAACGTACGCCACTTTTAAACATCTTGTGCTTCGAGGAATAGATTTACAGAAAAATTGGAGCTCTTTTGAGGAAATTATGTAAATATGATGGGGTTTGGTGTAAAGTACCTTCAAAATTAAAAGATTCGTTTCAAATTCGAAGATTCGTAATATTAGCCAGATCGTTCAAGGAATATCCATTTTAGTGAAAATCGTGTTTACTTTAGGCTCTAGAATTACTCACACGAAGACGGATTCACAAAGAGGTGTTTTCGAAAATCACTTTTTCGGGTTCAAAAAACAAGCGTTTTGACAGCCTTGTGTATAGAAAATAAAAGAACAATACCAACAATCCACTTTTTTCGAACTAGCTACTTACAAAACGTGTTTCCTGTGAAAATTTCGACACTTCCTCCTACACCATTACGTAACTCTCTTTACACGTGGAGGTAAAAATACTCCAGCGTTACTGGGATTTGAACTCGGATCCCTGTTGTCCGTAGGTTGGCTCGACCGCACTGTGCTATCACAGATATTTCTCAACACGCTGTCCAAGCACACTTATTACGAAAAGAATAGTTACGTGATATTCATTGCACTTAGATTTTTATTAGAGGAATGTTCTACATGTTTAAAAGGTATCAAATTCGCAATAAGAATTCAAACGATTACAACCCACGCAACTACATAGCTCATTTTACTTAGAAATATTTTCAACCAGAAGCCGTGGTCTTTAGAACCCTCTGTGGAAGTCGTTGCCGGTCTTATCTTTCGGCGGCTATGGCCAAGGTTGAATTACGTCACAGATGAAAGTTGCGATAACGCTAGAGCTCAACACGGCGCTTGCAGACGTTCTGAAGCCAGAATCGCAATAGGGGCATATTTATACGTGATTCTTAAAAACATTAACACACTAAAATAAGTAGTGGCGCCTCAAAACACATGCTTTATGTGATATTTATAATGGATACGAATGATTATAACTATACAATTAACCGCAAAATTGTTTCTACCCGCAAAAATTATTCTCGGTGGATGAGATTCGATCTTACGTGCCTAAGCTTCTCCAACAGTGCGCTTACCTGCTATACCACAGAAACTCTTGTAACTTTTGTCTCTCACAAAGATGATTTTAAACTGTCATGTATCACAGATTTGACTAAGAAAGAACGTGCGGCGTTTAGATGCTTGTATTAACTACAGATGGACAGACAGACGCCAACATGAGATCTACACCATTCTCTTAAACGTTCTTGAGATTATGAAAAAAAATTAATCAAAACCGATGACGCCGCTTTTGAGAAAATTTTGAAAATATCACTGGGGCTTTATGTAAAGTACCTCCCAAAATTAAAATATCGGTTTCGAATTAATGGGACCGTGATATCAACAAGATCGATTGGGTATTATCAATTTTGGACAAAATCGATTGAACAATTTACCCCCTAGCGTTGTTCGCAGACGAAAGACTGATAGACAAACGTTTTGCCGTCATTCAATTTTTCGGTAACAACGATCCACAAAACATGAATTCTGGCTACACAACGCGTTAAAGGATTTCCCCCTAAATTTAGCAAATAAATTAATTCACTTTTTAGTTACAAGGATGGGACGGATTTTAAGCCGAAAATTCGCCGTATTTTGGTGCACGATTACAATACCTTTTCTTCTTACGACAGTAAGTTCGAGAAAGTAAAAATCAATAGAAACATATAATCCTTTTTTCCATTCCCATTTCCGTCTTCCTAAACGCCTAATAAAATAGCCTGTCCAACATAAAATGTATTAACCCCTATGTTATTTTTCCTAGTTTACCAATCCCCGTCTCAGTACAGGGGAGTGGAGGCAAAACTAGGAGAAGAAAAATCCCACACCACTAACACCTGGCTGTAGAGTCCCAACTGGGACAGGCAGCTGAAGAGAGCATCAGCCTCAGAAGCGTCGGCAATGAGCGCAACAATGGATGCTGTGGGCAGCAACAATTGACGCTGCCAAAATTGGACACATATTTGCTTATCAATTCCTGTTAAAATTGTTTTGTTTTTCAGTTAGCATTGCTGTGATTAAATGTTCTTATAAGTCTTGTTTATGGACCACTAATTCGTGTTTCGAATACATAAATATATTTTTGCCCGATCTCAAGATATTCTAAAATAATTCTTAAATATTATATTTTCTTTTAAATGATGACCTACAAGTACAACCAAACAAATCATAATTAGTCTCTTCATAAATAATTAAGAAATTAAACAGTTATTGATGCCCCGGAAAGCAGTAAGCACGCTAAAACATTTCATTTTCACTGCGAACTCTATTTCAAAATGTATTTTAATTTGCTACTTTAGTTAGTGAAAAAGGTAAAATAATTTGGAAAGTAAATGAATGAATACTATTATAAATACGTATTACCTAATGCACATCTGCGTGTATGTATATATATATATATATATATATATATATATATATATATATACACACTTCTCGACTTTAAACTTGATTACATTTTATTGAACGTAGAGATATTCTAACATTAACGTTAAGTAAATAAAGGCCGGTATTACACTGTAAAAGATCTTTGTCAAAGATATTTTATAAAAGAAATATGACAGTGTAATAGCCAATATTTTATAAAAGATTTCTTGGATAAAATGTAGTCTCCGGCTTCCAACTTTTATCATATTTGGTAACATGGCGTCCGATATAGGGGTATTGCTTCAACCAAAGTCATAATTGCTGAGTGCGCGTAATTAGAATGTTTATATAATACTGTCCATCCGAACTACAAAAGTAAAACCAAACGAATTAACGTTTGTAGGACACATTTTCCCGGGAAGTGGAAAATATGGTGTTTAGAAAATGCCCAGTTCAGGAAGATAATTTTTTTAAACTTCCCTATCAGAGGACTGAATTTCGAAAGAAGGAAGAACGACAAAGAAAATTGAATGTTTCCTCATCCATCCTCAAATAATTCTTCATTTCGAAGGTCTTTAATCAATGCTTCACAATGTGCGACCCATAACCTCACCATGGCGTTGTTCTAAAGCCTAACATCCAACGTTTTCTTATTTACCTTTTGCTACATTAGCATTAAACATAGATTAGTTATAATAAAACATAAAGTAGCAAAACTCAACTATTTGTGCGTAATTGATTGTAAATGGCGAGCAAACCTACATAAAATTTGGACGAAATGTAATACGCTCATCAAATTTCTTTGTCAAAGTTTTCTCATCAAAGTTCCGAGACTGCCACAAAGTTCTTTAGCAAAGATATGTCATATAACTTTTATAGTGTAATACCGGCCAAAGCCGCCGTATGTTATATCTTTCCCATTCATGTCGCCAACAATGAACTTCTCGGAAACACATCTCAAACATCCATAGTTGAATATTATAACAAGAAAATATCAAATTTTTGTAATAAATGTTCCTTCAAAATTCCGGTATTTTCTGTTTTTCTTTCATGTTATATTTAAATACTATTATTAAGAGAGAAAACCTCATTGAGATAATTTCAATTAAATCAATGCAACTCGAAGAGCAAACGCTCGTGCGATTTGAAGAATAAACGTGATTTTTGTGTACTCAGAATTTGTCTTGTATATGAGTTAGGGCAAGGGGATACCAAAATTTAAGAAAACGTTCACACAATACATTTCTCCCTACAGTACATTACACACAATTTTTAACTGTTTTTGACATTAAATGAAAAATACAGCGTCGTAATAGCACCTTGTCCGTCCCGACAATCATCAGAATTCAAAAGAAATTCAGAATGACAGCTCGTCAAACGAAGCGGGGGAAATTCAAATTTGCTATTTCAAAAATTGTAAAATTATCTAAAGTACTTATATTTTAAACAATTGTACGTAATTTTTATTAAAGGACTGATTATTTGAAAGGAATATTTGAAGATCTGTTTTTGATGAACACATTTCATTAAGGAAACAAACTATCTTAAATACTTAAGTTGTAGGAAAACGGCGAAAAAAAATTGTTTTCTTGCATTTTTGGAAAAATTCAGTATATGAACGAAAATCATCTCCGCCATCGTCTTATAGCGTCCGTTATGCTATCCGGCAATAAATTTTAACCAGAAAAGTTCATGCCATTTTTTAATTTTTGAAAATGTTTCAGGGGCTTCTTGTAGAGTACCATCCAAAATTAAAATATTGATTTGAAATTCAGGAGGGCTCGACATCAGCCAGATCGCTTGCGGAATATCAACTTTGGAGAAAAATGCCTGAACAGTTTAGCCGCTAGCATTGTTCACAGAAGAAAATACGTTTTACAATTAATCTTTTTTTTTTGTATTTACTACCCACCAAACCTGGCTTCTGGCTACACCACATGTTCAAGGGATTTTATTCTATATTTATCAACTGAATTTATCCACTTTTTTTGACACCAGGGCCCGGAAATTAGTTTTTTTGTGTCAAAAATTAGCCGATTTCCTCCGTAGAATTACGTAACTTTTTACTTTCTCGTATACGCACATACATACGGAATAATATACGTAGTATAGAGAAAGTTATGTAATGCTCCGCGAAAAAAACGGCGAATTTTCGGCAGAAAAAATGTATTGCCAGGCCCTGAAAACAAAGGAGTGGATAAATCCAGTTACTAAATTAAGAGAAAAAAATCTCTAACACGTGATGTAACCATAATTCCTGTTTTGTGGGTCTTTGATGCCAAAACACCAATTGAAAGCAAAACGTCTGTCTGCGTCTGTCCGTCTCTCCGTCCATCTGTGAACACTACTGGCGCCTAAACAGATCGTACGATCTTTTCCAAATTGAAGAATCCCTTGTCGATGTGATTCTAGTTGAAACTTTGAGATTTTAAAAATCATTCTTTAAAATTTGAGGGTACATTACATGAAGCCGTCGGTCATTTTCAAAAGTTTCTCAAAAACGACCCCAAATTTTTTTCTTTAAATTTCTTTTAAGAATAGAGTAAAATACACTTATAAAGGCGACATACGTCCTATGTCCACGGTAAACTCTGAATTTTCGAAAATTGGAAAAGTTTGAATTTTTTCGGCGTTTTCCTACAACTCTAAAATTGAACACAGATTTTTCATTCAAATGAAATTTGTTGTCCATAAATAATTCTTGAATTCCATAAATAAGGTCATATAATTTTTATTGAAAATTACAGACAGACAGACGAACAGACACAAGAACAGACACATCAACAGACGCACGAACGTACAGGCTTTTCGTCGTCGTTCGATTTTTCTGTATCAACGACCCACAAAACATTGGTTTCGGGCAACACGAGTTAAAGGATTTTTTTCTACATTTCACAACATTAGTTAACCCTTTTTACGTTACCAGGACCCGGCATTAACAGTTTCCCCATAGATTCTAACAATAATATTCGAATGTTGTTGAAATAATGCATTTATTATGATTTTCCTATAGATTTGTTAAGAATACCAAGTAAAGAACAGAAGATTCCTTTCTTATTGTATTTCATTTCATATTGTTAATAAATCTCTTTTTAATATTTACTGATTATTTCATCTTTGGAATTGATTGAAAATTTTCGTTGAATAGAAACAATGAAAAACATTTTTTTCTTCCTTTCTGTTAATTATGTGGTAAGAAGAAAAAGTATTGTAATCATGCGCTGGGAGACGGGGATTTTTCGACAAAAACCTCTAAATTCCGATCACTGGTCACGACAAAAGTAGACAAATTTTATTCTTGTATATAGTGCATTACGTCAATACGTTTGTAGACAGAATCCATGTTTTGTGGGTACTTGTTACTAAAAAAATTATTTACGACAAAACGTCTGTTTGTCCGTCTGTAGTTAACACAAGCATCTAAACGCCGCACGTTCTTTCTTAGTCAAATCTGTGATACATGACAGTTTAAAATCATCTTTGTGAGAGACAAAAGTTATAAGAGTTTCTGTGGTATAGCAGGTAAGCGCACTGTTGGAGAAGCTTAGGCACGTAAGATCGAATCTCATCCACGGCGAATAATTTTTGCGGGTAGAAACAATTTTGCGGTTAATTGTATAGTTATAATCATTCGTATCCATTATAAATATCACATAAAGCATGTGTTTTGAGGCGCCACTACTTATTTTAGTGTGTTAATGTCTTTAAGAATCACGTATAAATATGCCCCTATTGCGATTCTGGCTTCAGAACGTCTGCAAGCGCCGTGTTGAGCTCTAGCGTTATCGCAACTTTCATCTGTGACGTAATTCAACCTTGGCCATAGCCGCCGAAAGATAAGACCGGCAACGACTTCCACAGAGGGTTCTAAAGACCACGGCTTCTGGTTGAAAATATTTCTAAGTAAAATGAGCTATGTAGTTGCGTGGGTTGTAATCGTTTGAATTCTTATTGCGAATTTGATACCTTTTAAACATGTAGAACATTCCTCTAATAAAAAATCTAAGTGCAATGAATATCACGTAACTATTCTTTTCGTAATAAGTGTGCTTGGACAGCGTGTTGAGAAATATCTGTGATAGCACAGTGCGGTCGAGCCAACCTACGGACTACAGGGATCCGAGTTCAAATCCCAGTAACGCTGGAGTATTTTTACCTCCACGCGTAAAGAGAGTTACGTAATGCTGTAGGAGGAAGTGTCGAAATTTTCACAGGAAACACGTTTTGTAAGTAGCTAGTTCGAAAAAAGTGGATTGTTGGTATTGTTCTTTTATTTTCTATACACAAGGCTGTCAAAACGCTTGTTTTTTTAACCCGAAAAAGTGATTTTCCAAAAAACCTCTTTGTGAATCCGTCTTCGTGTGAGTAATTCTAGAGCCTAAAGTAAACACGATTTTCACCAAAATGGATATTCCTTGAACGATCTGGCTAATATTACGAATCTTCGAATTTGAAACGAATCTTTTAATTTTGAAGGTACTTTACACCAAACCCCATCATATTTACATAATTTCCTCAAAAAGAGCTCCAATTTTTCTGTAAATCTATTCCTCGAAGCACAAGATGTTTAAAAGTGGCGTACGTTCAATTTTGGGCGAACGATCTGAATTTTCGAAAATTGCGAACAAATACCTATTAACATTGTCGAAAACAAATATTAACGCTAGAGATTTTTGTTTCATGAAATCTCTTTTTAAAAAGAGATATTAAATTAATGTAAATTAAACACTCCACTCTTTCCTAGTAATGATCCACTCTTCACTAGTAATGATTGCTGCTATTGGGTCTAACCGCTTCCTTATTCTTTGGAGGGCTACTGTTTTTTAATTTTTTTTTCCAACAGTATTATCTCAAAAGTACTGGATGAGAACAGTTGATATCTGGAGTTGAAGGGATGGTGTTAGCTCCTATTGTAGGCCTGGTTCCTTGTGATTCCAGTGAAAAATCAGTAACTGCACTGAAACAGCAGAAGCTTCCGCCAATTGATAATCATAAGTGAATCACCATGTACTGGGTAGGGAGGAGAACGAGGAAATCTATATGAATTGTCGCCTGGTCTTTCTTTCTCAGATAAACACTTGGATAGTTTATCAACATCAAATCCGAATTTTAACGCCTTTGATGTAATATTAAACATAAAAAAATCCCTTCCAGTTGTCTGCGTGTGAATTTTTAGTGTATCAAAATAGCCCCGACACCCGTATTACATTAGCCTCTTAAGTTGTATCATATTAGCCCCACAAATTTGAGGCTGTATATATCATGACACGATTAATATTATTGCATTATTTTAACGCAGAAAAGAATATTAATTCTTTCTTAATGATAACCTATTTTCAAAAATATCGTGTCATAAAAAATAACGAAGTAACATCAAAAGATTTATATCACGGTGGTAAAGTTTTTGACTGGAAAAATTAGGCATTTTAGTTTTGATTTTTTTCCTCCCAAATATTGTTACATTCTGAGTGTTTGCTATATGGTCATTATAATAGAATATATTTCCTATCATTTGTCATTTTCTTGTTAATTTTGGACATAAATAAATAACAACTCTTAAAGTGTAATACATTAACCCCAATTTTCTACTGTATAATATTAGCCCCGACTGATCTTTATAACATTGTCGAAAAACAATATGAACGCTAGAGATTTTTGTTTAATGAAATCTCTTTTTAAAAATAGATCTTGTATTAAGATAAATTGAACACCCTGTTTTTTTTAAAAACTGCAAATGCTTCACTTTCTTTTCGCATCGGAAAGGAGGTAGTCTTGTCGTGTACCTGGTGGTGAGGGGGAACCGTGTCAAGTGAGTTAACTTTAAAGACCCGAGTTCGAATCCCGACGAGTAGAAAATATTTTCTGCTGCAGTAGGTCTTTTTTTGTTTCTTTTTTGCAGGTTCACATAGTCCGTATTGAATATTGCATAGCAATTACGAATAATACGTGAAAATATATGCTGTTGAGGCAACACTTGTTTTGAACATAAAACACTTTCTAAATAGTATGTATAGTAAGATAAACTTTATTTAGGTGAGTAAACTTAGACCATTCACTTTGATTCTCTAAATTAAAACTTGACGTAACTGAGAACAGTGTCGTCATAAGAGTTATTATGATACATATATCCTTTATTTTTAAAATCTTAGGCCCCGAAACGCGCCTCAAATTAATTATTAATATAATAGCAATAGCTACTTTATATATAATATAATTTCATAATTATTTCCAAAGAACCGGAACGCCGTTCCGTCGCGTACCAACAGAAATCAAGCCTTTTATATACAGGATATTCGGGGAAGAAATGTCGAATCTTCGAAAAATAGCTGTTAAGACAATTTTAAGCTTATTTTGTCTAATAAACTACACGGATATTCCAAATGGCTAAGCCGCAATAAACATTCAAAAGTTGGTTTGGATATATGTTTTCTAGGCAACTATTTGCGTTGTAGAAGCATATAAACACTTCATTAATATCTAAATTGTTTATGATTAACAAAATAAATGAATACATTTGATCAGAAAGAAAAATTAACCTAGAAATAAAAAAGCACCCAATTTTCACAGTTCGACTGCTTTTTTATTTCTCGGTTAATTTTTTTCTGAACTAATATATTAATTTATATTGTTAATAATAAACATGTTACATGTTTCTGGTCTGTTTACATGATTCTAGAATGCAAAGTTTTGCGTAGAAATCATATTTTCAAACCAAAATTTGCGTGTTTATTGCAGCTCAGCCATTCAAAATATCTATGTAGTTTATTAGACAAAGTATGATTAAAATTGTTTAAACAGCTTTTTTCAAACTTTCGACGTTTCCTTCCCCGATACTCTGTATATCCATGCTTCTTTAAAACCAAAAACAATAATTTGCGTACTGAAAACTAATTAATTAAACCCATGGCAGTATAACTGTTAACATAAGTACTGTCACACATCTTTCGCAGGATAAGGAGTAAAATTTAAAGAAAAATTATAGTTCACATGAATTTTGACAACTTGCGTCTTACTTTCTATGATATTCAAATGGTAACATTATATTACAATATTCAATTGGTTAACAATTTCGGCTAAAGAGTCTTGTTTGATAATTCTCCAATTTCGTATTGTAATAAGATATCTTATGATACTCATGTCGTAAATAACTATTTGACAACTATTATATTTAGTGTATGTGTCTAGCAGGTTTTGTATTATTCTGAGAAACTGGATCATACGAATCACGTTTACTACGTTATTCACACAGGAGCACATGAATCTCAAAAAAGTATTTAATAATATAATCCTTGCTGATGAATCAACGTTTTATTGATGATTTTAATTTTGAAAATTTTCATTAGTTTGGATGTTTAAATATAGGTATCACATGTAATTACATGTCTGTTAAACACGATAGCATTATATGAAGCAAGAAACATTGTTTTTCGTTTGATCATTCAACTTCATCAATCACTCAAAATTACTTTAATTTTCTCTGCTTATCAGTTTTTTAATCTCAGATCTTCGATGAAGACATGAATCAAATAACATCGTAGATATTTGAGTGTTTTAAAAATAATAACGTGAATAAATGCTTATATTTATTGAATTGGTTTTATAATAACCTGTAAAAACATGGGTTTTCTGTTGGTTTTGGGGATGTTGAAAACATTCAAATAGTAAAGGCAATGTTAAGCTGGTGACCTTTAACATTGTTTATTTGATATTTTTCTTAGGGATAGTTTATAATGGTTAAACGTTTTCAAAGAGTGCACATTAGATACCTCGAATGGCCCGTTTCCGTTTAATAAACCGCTACGTTCTCCCTGTACAGATGGTCGTGCAAAATTCAAGGTTTTGATAGATTCGTAGAATGGCGGCCAACAAACCACCTTCGAACTCTGACGATACTGAAATGTAGTCTGTGTTGGGAAGGTCATATCACTTGACCACCAAGTTCGTTCTATGTATTTTCACTGGGAAATGCTAGTGCATTGATATTTACTAAACTGTAAACAAACGCTAAATCTCTTTGAATTGTTATAACATCTGTTTTGCTTTCTTTTAGTAATCGTTTTACTGGTTTTACCAAATACGTGAGTTTGTTGTATTTTTACACGCTACAATTATTTAATTTTACAAGTATTTATTTTCAAGCATTTAGGAATTCATGAAATTTCATTGAAACGTTCGCCAATCTAAAAACCTTTTAAATGTATATTAAATATATTAATGTTGTTTAAAAATATGTATTAACAATGCGTAGATTTAGCACATAAAGCTCTGATTTGAATATTATACAATGAAATCATCAAATTAACAGTTTTAGAAAGGAATGATAAATTGAATTGAAAATATTAACTTAAAGTTTATATACGTTTATTTAGAAATTTCTATACTTGTGTAAATATTGTCATGTGTGATTCTACTCATGTGATCTTTCAAAACACAAAATTGAATATTTCTGTATTTGAAAACCTTAACACTACCTTCATCCAATCCAGTGCAGTTTATAGCAAACAGCTAAGCAATATGTTTCCCTATTTTTTAATGGTAATGGTTAAACAAGAGGAACAAATAGTTTCTGACTCTCGGTGTTAACAGGGGACTTAAAAAAAATTAATAATACAGTTATTCGGTTGCTCAACATCCCTTTGATAGAAAAACAGAAACAATTGTTTGGGCGTAATGCACCTTGAAAAATATTTTTTTATGATCAATTTCTTTCCTATTTGATAAATATATCGACTTGCAAATTGTAGGACTTAAAAGAGAATATAAAAGCCAAATAAAAGTTATGCTCATACTCGCCGTAAAAATACGAATTTAGCATAATGAAATTGGCCACAGAATTTGTTTACAAGCAAGTGCATTTTAAGCGTATGTGGCAGGCAAAAGCGCGGCATTGGAGAACTGTTTTTTCAGTATGCCCATCCCACGCTATTCTGCTAGCGCGAATGAATTAAGCGCAAACAAATGGGGTCTACTAAGATGTTAATTTCTTATAAACAATTACATATATCTCGAGAACGAGATATAATAGCACCGAACGGATTCCGGAATTTTGCATCACATTTAAACGCCATTCAGATTAGACAATAAAAAATTTGCAACAATTGCAAATTTATAAACAATTTCCAAATTTTGCAAATCTAAAGTGGGGAGAGTCTCCCGATGTCCCAGAACCAAAAACAGCGAATTAACAATTTTGCAACAATTTATAATTTTATAAACAAATTCGAAATATGTGTTAGAACGGCCGGGAAGGCTCCGCAAATTGCGCCTGAAATGAATATCTCAAAATAGCAGTTTGTCAGGAGTTACAAATCGATTACTAAAAGTTAGAATAATTGTTGCTAAAATGATAAATATTTACTGGTTTATAGACAATCATTCTGGACGGAAAACCCCGCTTAGAAATATTTTTTCGTCGTGGCGTACGCGCAGGCAAACTATCTCCTTCGGCAGGGAAATATGACGATATTTCCGTCTAGTACGTAAACGAACTAGCCCCCTCCCCCTGAGACAGCGTTCTTTCTGCCCTTTGGGATGTTGCACCAATCACAGACAACTGTGGTTCTACCTGCTAGCGATTGGTCAACGCGTCCCTCCCCCTGCCCTCCCCCAGGCCGAGGGGTGTCCAAGTTTGTCGGCGCAGTGTGGAAGATAGAATTTTGAACGACATTTTTTCTGAGGGAGAGGGTACATAACGGGCCAGGAACCTCATGCTATTTCCCCTTCCCGTCCATTTCCACCAACCCGCCATGGTGGAGAATGCATATTCCAGTTCCCCCTCGGAACCGGCATATACTCGTATGCTAAAATGAAAGGTGCCAACATTTTACCGAGAATTAAACATTGGAGAAAATTTCAATTTCAGTACCTATAATTGACAACCTAACATCAACCGTTGCTGAGAATGCTGAAATACCAACCACTAACTTGTATATGGCGCTGATGGATATGAACAGATTGCGGAGTAGAGATCAAGTATTAGAAAATGATGTGGACACCAAGGATTGTTAGAAAGCTGAAGAAAGACTGCGGTTACGAGAAAAAACACTTCATAATAATGTAGACAGCCGCTATTCTAGACGCGGTGAACATTTTCAGATAATTGTTGAGTCTCGATTGAGGTAGAACGAAAGGCCAAGGAAATGAAGACATGACCATAACCCAGCAAGAATGAAAGACTGCAATGATTGTTGAGAACACTTAATCACCCAACATCTAATTTTCTTCAGTGGAACCCCGATGTACGGACAAATTGTGTCTTGAGCAGAAAAACACAGAACGTTTTAAAAGCAGTAAACAAATTATGAAGTATAATAATAATAATAATAATAATAATAATAATAATAATAATAATAATAATAATAATATAATCAGAGGCGCACCCAGATTTTTTATGGTGAGTGTGATTTGGGGGGTGGGCTAACTTAATTTGTTCCACCAATGTCTCATACTTGCTCAAAAATCGAGCTAATGTCATCTTGTCGACATCTGGCTATCCTATGGACGTTAGTCGCAGGGCCCCAGAGCTGGCAGTAACTCGAAGCCAGTGTCAGAGATGGACACGGGATCAATTAAAGGAGGTGACATCGTGCTTTTACTACGCAAAAGCGAAAAATAGGATCTCAGAAATCGAAGTTTTCAAGATGTGGAGAGAGCGGAATCCAGATATGAGACCAATCCTATAGTCAAAGAATCTTGCCAGTCAACGATGATACATATTCAGCAGTGGAAATTTCACAGCAGAAGAACTTGCTGCCATTCAGTAAAATGCGGAGTATGATCTTCGATCGAAATATACACAAGACGAACATTTAATATAATCTAATATCCCTGAAAATAATAGTCCTTTTGAAGGTTCATCTCTTCCCCCCCCAAAAAATCTGTCATTGGGGAAATTCATCTGGCCATGAATCATAGGATAAGGGCATGATACGGAATCTCCTTCGAAGCAAGACAGAAAGAGTTCGTCTTCTTCCATTCGAATCTCGTGCACCGTTCATAAGTGGAGAATTCACGAAAATTCTAAAGCTAAAAGAGTGATAAGGCAGCGAAATCTATCTTCAATCAGATGGTTCAACTCCCAGATAGAGAACTAGATATTACTGAAATCAATCACATCGTGTATATCACTGGATACTGGTATCTCACATAATTTTGAAGCCACCCAAGAACAGCGACGGCCGGAAGCTAAACAGAGAAAACAGTTCCTTACCCCCTTGAGCGAAAAGAATTATGAAACGAATAGCCGACACGGCGTGAAATATCACTCTTAGCCCAGGCATCTTCTAAATCAACACACACCTTTCCAGTTCAACAACAAATACACCATGTTGAACAAAAATACCAAACAAAATAACGCTGCAAGATAGTTGAGAAGCTAATAGAGAAAATCTAAACATGGACTCAACTAAATAGGCGTTACAAACATAGAGTATATTTTAGTGTACATAATCAGTTGTTTGAAACAGATGCTAAGAGATTATATGGCAATCTGACTCAACAACCGAATGACAATGCTGTCCCTCAGAAGATGATGTCGAAACATTTTGGACAGGAATCTGGAAAGAAATCAGATCCTACAACAAATATGCATCTTGGCTTCATCCTGAAGTTAATGCTGTCGATAAACATGTGGAAACAATGGAACACGTTCACGAATTCTCGAAAGAGGACCTCTTCCAAGCAATTAACAAAATGCAAAACTGGAAATCCCCCGGGATTGATAAGATCCAGAATTATTGTATTAAGAAAAATAACAGCATTTCATTCTCACCTAGCAAAGACTGTTAATAAAGTTTTAGAAAACCCCAAGGAACTCCCGAAATGGCTGACACGTGGGATCACATATTTGCTAAAACGGGAGACCACGATGTACCACACGATGGGATTTTAAAGACCCTGGAGATGTGTCGATTTCATGCTAGACTTCAGTTTTGCAAGACTAGTATTACACGCGGAAGTTATCTTGAGCCTCGGAATATTTACCCCCACTCCTTTACCAACATTAGTTGAATTAAGAATAAATGATGGAAACGAGCATTGTTGGCAAAAATCTAATAACCAAGAATGTTCGCTCCCGTGTAATAGAAACTATTTTGAATTGGATTGAATTTGCCTTATTTTACGTGGCGAGGTACGTGCCTTATTTTGCATCGTAAACCGAGCTACAGATTTGATGTAATATTCCTGTTGTCAAAATAACTAAACCCCCCACTCCTCTCGTATCTGGCGAAACGAGGGCTCAAGAAAACGTGCGCAGATAATATAAAGTTGTGATCAGGTTAATAATACACAGCGGAAAGGAAGTATTCGGATTAATAAGGGAATTTTCAAAAAAAGATTCTCTATCCCCTCTGCTGTTTTGCATTAGTTTGATCCCACTATCTAGACACTGACTTTGGTTACAAGCTCTATGGTGGAGACATGAGTCAACAAGTTTGTATTCTACTTTCGAATGCGCATGCGCAGGGAGGGGTGACTCCCACCACCGAACGCCGCTTCCCCTCAAAATATCGCTCTCTCACTCGCACTGCGCGCCAGCCGGGGCGCTGTTGTGCCTGTCCCTGGGCATGCCTGCGCTGAGCAGCGCAGTAAACGTTTCAGCTCCCAAATCAAAACAACAAGCGTAATATAGTGTTTGTTTCTAAGACAACCGTCCGCAGGTAATATGGCCTCAACATCAAGTTCAGTGGGGGTAGACCTCTTAGAGGACAGACACGAAAAATAGTTTTCTGGGTGCATGAATATTTCAAAGATTTAAAAAAGAAAATATGATTAAGTGCTAATGTGATTAACATGACCAGTGACGCAATAGGAGTGCCTGACTTCACAGTGAAAACAATACTTCGCGAAGGAAAAGAATCTACAGCAAGAGGTAAGCTGACATTCTCCACTCGAACAGGAAAAAAGGCGGAAAGAAAGAAGAGAATTGAAGCGGATTCTTTTATTGATGCTGCAATTCGTCAGAAAGTGCATAGTTTTTACACAGTGAAAAAGGAATGACGAACTATTGAAAAATTGCTGGCATCGTTAAAGGAAGACGGTGTCATAGACTGTAGTAGGGAATTCTTAAGAATGAGACTAAAAAAGTAGGATTCAGATGGAAGAAATGTCAATCGAATCGGAAACTTTTAATTAAATGCCCTGACATTGTTTCGTGGCGCTTGCAATTTATTAGTGAAATTAGAAGGTACCGTGAACTCGGCTGGATTATTTTTTATATTGACAAAACGTACATACAAGAATCCCATTCTGTTGCATACTGTTGGCAATCTGATGAGATACTGGGAATAACTCAGAAAATTGGGAAGGGAGAGAGACTGCTTATTGTACACGGAGGAGGCGAAGAAGGATATGTGGAAGACTCCCTTTTGATATTTAAATCCGGGAAAAAAACTGGTGATTACCAAAAGTCTGAACTTTGAAACTTTTTCTACATGGTTCCAAAATCTCCTTCTGCAAATAGACAAGCCAATTGTCATTGTTATGGATAACGCATCATACCACAGTGTCAAGAAAACCAAGAAACCCACATCAGCTACTCTGAAAAAGGATGTCACACACTGGTTGGACAGTAACAAAATTGTGTATGATGCATCTCGTACGAAAGCGCAGTTGCTGGAGAAAGTTAAGCAGATAGATGCACCAAAGGTATACATTGTAGATGAAATTATTATGAAACGGGCACATTCCTCTTGGCATCCCTCCGTATCATCCCGATCTCAATTCTATCGAATTAGTTTGGGGTTACATTAAGATTCGTGTTGCTAAAGAAAGCATCGGAACTCCTCTGAGAGTTAATGAAAATGTATATCGAACATTTTTTTTTCTGAATGTTGCCCAGATCAATGGAAGAAGTGTTTGTAAACACGTTAAGAAAATCGAAGAAGAGTATATGAAAACAGACATGATCATGGACGAACTAGTGGACAAAATTATTATCTCTTTACGTGACAGTTCCTCTGAGGACGATAACGACGAAAGGGACAGCGAAGACGCAGTGACAGTGATGACTAACAGGGAGGGCGATGAGGGAGGTCGATGAATCGCGTGCGCGCCCGAGGCCAAGATGGCAGAAATCTGCGACCCGGTGCAGCGGTGGGGGAAGACCGCGAGGGGAAGCTCCTCCCAAAAGGGAGATTTCAAACTTGCGCAACTATAGCAGCACATTTGTTTTACACGGATGATCATAAAGTTTTTGCTAACAATGAAGCGATTCTCTCCCAAATGCTGTCATCTATGATTTTAGTAATGACATCTGTATGAAGTTTGGACTTGATAAGTGTGCAAAAACCAATTTAAAGAGACGGTAAATCACAACATCAGATAACATTGAAGTTGATATGCACACTGATTCACGTCTCGATCCAGATAAAATTGACAAATATCTGGGCATTGAAGAATGTGAGAACATCTCAAACGACACAATGAAATAGAGTATTCGCAGTGAGTATTACGGAAGAGTAAGACTTGTCCCGCAGTCCCCTCTGAGCTCCAGGTATAAAATGTTGGCAATAGGTAGTTTGGTGGTGCCTGCAGTCGAATACAGTTTCGGACTAGTGGACTAGACTGAGCAAGATTTTCGAACCATGGATCGAAAAAAAACGGAAACTACTTACAATACATCTCCTCACCCAACCTCGATCTGAAATACATAAGCTTTATGAAGCACGTAAGGAAGGAGGAAGAGGCTTCAGACAAATTGATGCGTCCTGGCACAATGCAATAGTCGGGATGGGACAGCATGTAGTCAGGCATCAGGGTGATCCAGGCAGGTCATGAAATCTGTCCGATGAATGGGAAACAGGTATAGTAAGTGTAGCAAAAACATTGCGAAGAAGACAATATTTTTCATACTCAACAAGGTCAACGGGCGCTGGTTTATAAAAGTCAGTCTGCCAACTTAACTCCGGAAGGAAAATTCGGAATTCCTGTGAATTTGATGCAATTGGCAGAGAGACACGGAATGCTCGTAATGAAATGAATGCATCTTCAAGCCTGTTTTAAATTCTCAAAATCTGTGTGAATATTGAAGGAGAGGGGCTTCAGCTGACAGCGCAGAGTTCGATCTTAAGGTCGCTTGTCTCTCAAGGCGTAGGCCGAAGGGGAATTCCCTCTTTTCCGACTCTGAGCGTGGGAAGGTGTACGGGAATGGCTTATTTCCACGCGTCTTTCTGCCCCGCGTTGAAAAGCATGACCCCTCGACCGGATACGCATTGCTCAAGGCCATGCGAGGGTATCAGAAAGTCATAGAACTGGGAACACACTCACATGCACTACACTACCACACATGCCGGGAGACCGGACGGGAGCTTAAAACTTGTCCCGGTTGCGGCAGTGCCCTGCTGGTGAGAGATTCCTGGTTGGGGAACCTGGTAGGGGGGGGTAGCCCCTAGCCGACGGTAGGTCGGCGCCGGATATTGCCATCCAGTGGGAGAAGAACACCGCCATCTCCCGTACAAAACCCATGCACTACACATACTGGACTAATGACCTCAGTAGTTGACGCGCCCGCAATCACTATCAACCAATTAAGTTTTATTCATAATATAATTTTACATTTTCTATGATGGTCGTTGAGTGATGTTTTGTCCTAAGAAACTAGTAGTGCTAAAACAGCACGTAATTTCACGTAAAATTACGCAAAAGGACGAAAAATTGTTCAAGACGGTTGTTCATAATCTATCTTTAAGAAACAAATTTTGTTAAGGAATAATCTATCTTTAATGTTTAGTTGTAGGAAGACACCGAAAAAATTTTGAACTATTGAAATTTTCGAAAAATCATGGTTTTCAACAAACATGAGACCTGCATCATTAAATTAAACGTCCTTCACACTATCCAACAACACAATTTAATAAAAAACGATGGAGCAATTTATTTGAAAATTGGGAAAATGTCCCTGGGGCTTCATGTAAAGTACCCCCAAAAATTGAAATATCTGTTTCAAATTGAAGGGGCCGCGACATCAGCTAGATCGATTGGAGAGTATGAGTTTTGGCCAAATATGGCTGAACAGTTTATCCGCTAGCGTTGTTCACAGACGGACGAACATATATGTTTTGCCGTCATTGGATATTTCGGTCAAGGACCAACAAAACGTGGATTCTGGCTACACCACGTGATGGAGGATTTATTTATAACTTTAACAATTGCATTTATCTTCTTTTTCGTTACCAAGATCCTGTAATAAGAGTTTTCTGCCGAAAATTCGCCGTTTCTTTCGCACAGCATTACATAACTTTTTCTCTACTCCGTAAGAGAAAGTATAGATACCGCAAAAGAGCAATAAATCAAAAAACTTCGACGGTTCTCGTAGGAAGCAATATTTTCAAATACAGTTACGCCATGACGATGTTTTCAAAATTAGAAGACTTTTAGTGCATTGATTGAAATATTTTTAAAAATTCCAGTTTTTTCAACTAAAATTAATGAGTGTAACGAATTTCAAATAGAGATGAATGTGCCACCCAAAAAGAAGTAAGTGCTGTGATAGCAAGTAGAGAGTTTGTGCACGCCATAGCGGGCAGCACTATCGATCTTCTGCGCATGCGCAGATGCACAAAACTGATGCGAAACTTGAACTGCGCAGAAGATCGAGCGTGCTTTAACGTTCGAGGGTGCACAGCCACACAACCTTCAACAAAAAGATAGACGCAAATATCACCAGTTAGAAGTTCCTTGCAAGGAGTAAACAAATATTTGTTTACATCTGAATCATCAGCTTTATTAATACAAATATTTATTTCTGAACTCGCTCTACTCGCAAAGTGTAATCTCATGTAGGCAGTCTTCAACAAGTACATTTGAATGTGATTTGACATGCAGATGCGCTAATGTAATGGAAGAAAGTGAGCTATGGTATATGAGAGAACATTTATTCACTATATCATTTGCCATTATTCATGGCCGAAAACGGCCAGATTATTTTCATTTCTTACAAGAAAGAGAAGATAAATCCATCTTAAGAAATACATCGTAGATGGAAGGAGACCGTTGTATATACACTGAAAGAACGAGGAGAAGGAGAATAAGAAAAAAAAGAAAAAGAATTTTGTAGAATGCAACATTTTCAAGACATACAGAGAAATTGTGAACGAAACTCTCAAAATTTCTGACCAACAAATTCTTGTTTCATATAGACGCACTGTAACTTGCATCCTTGGAGATCAATACGCCTATTTCAGGATGAGTGATGCAGTCATATTTATAATTTTATCGGATTAAGAATATAGAACGAGGGAACAAGTTGATCGCAAAATTTCTTTCCAGCTTTCCTCCCAATGGTGCGTCCTATAAAAATATTATGGCCGTTCTCACGAAGTACTGCTAACCTGCCAGGAGCAACCTGTAATTTTAGCGATATATTTTGAGAAGTATCGCAGCTCCATCTGAGCTGAGAAGCAGGGGAGGAAGCGCGTGCTGCTTATGAGCCCCCGAGGTATTAATAGGCCGCCTTCGCGCAGCCGCGAATCAAGGCCCTTCCCCACCCTCGAGCTGCCCTAAATTCTCCGACGGAAGGAAACGCTGGTTCCAGCCAGTTAGTGTGAAAAAAGATTCAGAAACATTTCTTTGAAAGTGTCTTTAATATCTCGTTTTTAAATGCTTCTATTTTACTTGCACCGAATACGTGCATTGTTTTACATTTTGTATTTATTTATTCTTATTGCACCAGCGAAGTCTTTCAACGATTTTCAAAAACAAATACATAATTTCTATCCCAAACGCCGTAGTGCGATCATGCCACGCCATCTTTTTAGATTGTCCTCTGTTTGCATCTGAATCACCCCAAACTTCAGATACAAAGTAGATTGCTTGCAGGCTTCATAATATTACTTTTTTAGTTAAACCGCAATTGCACGTATTAATAAAATGTTATGCAACAACAACGGTCAATTTAGGAAGTGAATCAAGTCCTGTTTTGGACATGAGAGAATATATCCAATAGATGCCTATGCACTCAAGTGAAAATAGTTACCGAGGTAATTACGCCGATAAACACCAATCCGAGAGTGGGGGAAGTGAGGAATTTCATTTTCATTTTCACGTCACCATGATGTCACTGACCACCTTCGCGGATAATGCCTTGTGTAAATGCCGCTAAGATGAAACACACAGAATTTGTTGTAAAACCATTCTCTGACAAGAAAAATCTTATAAACAAGAAATACCATTTTTTGGAGTAAGTGTACTCCTACGCCATCTTTAGCTACAACTCATTAGTATTCCCACAATTCATTTGTATTGTTTATTCTTAATTGACGACGGACTGTTAAATACTAATTTCGTAATTCTGTCCTGTTAATACATCTACACAACGCAACCGAGCAGAGGAATGAAAAAGTAATGTTAATGGCCGCCGGCCGTTTTTCTCTTTGCGATAGCAGTATCTCCTATCGCATCGTATCCTTTGTATCTCCTCTTGTGTTTATCCTTTTTGAATACTCTTTAGTGTTCTATCTTATTTGGAGTATTTCCCATTGTGCGAATATCTATAACTTGTTTAGTGAAGTTTTTATTTCTTAAAGGAAGATTCACTGCAGGGTCAGAGGCACACATCAGCTGATGTCTCAAACCACTTAAACCGGTTGTTTGGTAGCGTAAAGTTGATAAAACACTATAGCATGACGAAAAAGAAATTAACAATCACCCGTTCTTCTCAAGTAAATTACCGCGTGATTCAACAGCCTTAAGAATTTCTTACCAACACGTAGGCGCTTGCAAGTCGTTTAAAAAGATGCTTTTTCGGTTGAGGCGCTCCGCGAAAGGGCGGGTCGCGCAGGGAGCGAGCCCTGCTGCCAACGACGCGTGGCGGGAAGGGCGCTCCGCGAAGCACCGCGCACTGGGCCCCACCCCACCCTCAGACTCCCTAGAAACACCGACGGCGCTGGGGCCGACAAAAATTCCTCCAGTAGTTAGTTAAAAATTTATCATAGGCATGCCAGGGTCACCATAGGTTTTCCAAGTTTACAATTAGATTTAATTAAATGTTTAGTTAGTTATTAAGACAAAGTCCTCCCTGTGGCTGGTTAAGTCGCAAGATAGCAGCTGAATGTATTCGAACTATAAAAAATAAATCCCTGACTTCACACGGGTACTGAAGAGTGAACAAGGAAAAAAAGAAAGAAAAAAAAACTGCGTGCTGGCGGAGCGATTTGCCCTGCAGCAAAAGGAGCGTCGTTCAAAGATCGTGGTATTTCGAGTGTGTTCCTCACAGCAAGCAGAGCTGGATCGAAGGTCATTTTAGCGAATTCTATCCTTATGTACTTTCCACCTCGCCGAGAATGAGGAAAGATAGGGATATTTCTTAACTTCCCAAACTAATTATAGTTATAATAATAATAATAATAATAATAATAATAATAATAATAATAATAATAATAATAATACCTGGTTGGAGGAGAAGTTATGGCAACTTTTTTATTAAAAGAAATCGTATCGGATTATTTGATTTTTTTTGTATTTTGGATTTTATTTGTGTTCATGTATAATGTATTAATGTAATAGAATGTGTAATATAAATATACATTGAAACGTTTTTATTTTAATTACTAAATAAAAGTCAATCATATAAATCATATCGTCCCAGATTATTCTTTTGACCACAATGAAATGGTTTTGGCAAATTTTGCTCTAAACTATAAGCTGATTTCCGTGACAAATTTTAATTTTCAGATTCCTCATGATTGATTTTATCGTAATTAGCATGCTCTATAACAAATTCAACCCCACGTTGGGCGCCATTTTAAAACGTTATTAATTACTAATAAATGTAAACCAATTTCCGAATTTATAAAGAATTTGGGCGCCAGGAAAAGGTTTCACTTGAATTCCTGATTATCTATTACTGTCTTCGGATGTATTAGAAATAAATGCAAAATGATAATTACAAATATTTGTTGCTACTTACTCCGCAACTAATTACTCAATCTGCCATCCGTACGGAGTGGCGAGGAATTTGAAAATAATTCTAAAATGTCTACTCAAGGATTGCAGGTAATGACAAATGAGAATCAGCTTTCTTTCAAACTGTGAATTATAATTTATTATGGATGCCAAAAGTTATCAGACTATCATTGCTTATTACAAGTTATTGTTAGGTCTTGACCATTTTTCTCGTTATTGGAATAACAGCATTATAGAACCCTTTATCATTTCTTGCCTCTTAATTAGAAAGGGGTGTCGTGTTTCCCCACGCCAGAGTTCTCGTGAAGTGTACGTTAGTTTTTATCTAAATGCAAAATTGAGGAACAGATAGGGTATTATTTCAATGAGTTTGCTTAATACTGTACTCTTATATTGACTTAATGGTATTGACAAATGTAAGCTTATTGACAAATATAAGAAAGAAAAGCCACTATTAACGGTCGGCGTCAGTTAAGGACAAAAAATGTCTGCCATCCATTAAGAACAATCGAAACAAATGAGTTGTAACCAAAATAACGTATGAGTCCACTTAATCCAAGGAATGGTATTTCTCATTTATATGATTCGTTATAATAAAAAGCTAGGATAGTATTGAACGGCACACAGCTGATACCACAAAGAAATGACTCGGTTACAGTTTGTCGGCGTAACGGCGTTAATAACTATTCCATGTTTGTTCATTACGACGATATAGGACCCAACGCTCCGTCATTAAACTGTTTCACTCGCTGAAGTTTTGTCTCTGGTCGCTATTACTTACGTACCAATCTGCCACTTTGGAAATGGTCCTGCTTACAAGCTAGCCTCTCATTTTTCTAGTTTTCCCTCCACAGTAACCCTGAGGAGGCGGGAACTTATTTACATAGTGGCATACAAATTGTGCTGCTGCCTTGCGGCTTAAGCAGATACAAGGGAGAAGTAAAAAAGCTAATACTAACTAAAGCTAACTTAATTCTAGCTTAAATCTAATTTAATGGTTATTTAGTGGCACTTTGGTATACTTAACTTACACGAAAAATATTATTTTTTCTTAATTCTAAATAATGTTTTTGTAGCCTCTCCCAAAGTCGCAAACATGAACACACTCCAACCATCGCGAGCTGCATACGAACGACGGCACCTTCGCTGCAGCCGGCTCGTCATGCGCGCTCTATCGACGATTCGATCTGCGTTGAAAGGCGTGTGACGCGAGCGGCGCGGCGCTGCCAGCGGCGCTGGCAGGAAGCTCTGGCGGACGCCTAGGTGCTCCACGATGGCGGCGGCGGGGGCGGGGGCGGCAATAGCAGGCCACCTTGGCATTCCGCCAACTGCTCCGCCCCCGAGATTTATGGTTGCTAAACACTACATCTTTATTGTTACTCTCGGGCGCCGTCGCTCGCCGCGGCGGGACAGCGGTCCCTCTTGACACCTCTTTTCCCTCCCCTCACCCAACAAGGCCACTTCCAACTCCCGACACGGCTCGCCGCCGAAGCACACAGGTGGCTGTGGAGGAGATGCTTGCGCCTGGCGGTTAGAGACCGGAATGCTGAGTTTGATGGAACCCTAAGCTGCATGCGGTCTGACCGTTCGCATGTTGCAAGTTGGGACGACTAGACCGAAAATTAAATCTAGACATCTGCGGGCAACCTACTTGCAACAATGCCGCTAACATTGCATATACCGACTACGTAAGGGCTTAGAGGTATGAGGGAGGGCTCAGTTACCTTCTGTAGCCGCGCTCGCGTTTAGACACGTATACACTATTTCACAGGTTGGATCAATAGAAGTGTTACAATCTTCTAGGGCGTGTAGAGGGCCAATGCTGATCAGATTTTGACAATTAATGGCAATTATCCCTTTTTATCAACGTGGTGGGAAATATTCTTTGAAATAGTCGTTCGAAATTTTGAACATAATTGATTATGATTACTGATGATTACATAACTGATTGATAATGCAAATCATCCCACACTGGTGTTTGGCAGGAACAAGAAGGTTCTTTCATTGCTTCGGAAGGCTCTATTCTGTACCACCTGTACATTTCACCGTATTTTGAATTTCGCAGTACCATTCTTCTCATGCAGACTGGCTACCTAGCGCATTCACGGGCAAGCGTAACTTCATAAGCATGCTGCGGGGCAGTTGTTCTCTCTGTCGCAGCTATCTCCATGATTGTATATTCAACATGCAAT
Organism: Teleogryllus occipitalis; assembly: GCA_011170035.1. Classification (NCBI taxonomy): domain Eukaryota; kingdom Metazoa; phylum Arthropoda; class Insecta; order Orthoptera; family Gryllidae; genus Teleogryllus; species Teleogryllus occipitalis. The sequence goes on from BLKR01000040.1 coordinate 1,065,057, forward strand.
AACGAGATCGGGCCAGAGTTGTGGCAAAATTATGTACAAAAACAAAACTAAGATATGTACAGTTACCCTCACAAAAATTTACCGGCAAAATTCTATCTTCCCAACCGCGCCGACCAACTTGGACACCCCATGGCCAGGGGGAGGGACGCGTTGACCAATCGCTAGCAGGTAGAATCACTGTTATCTGTGATAAGCTGGCTTTACACTTGCAAGAAAATGGCGAGCAATATTATTTCTCAAGAAACGTTACGAATGTAAACATTGCGGCAATAAATATTTCTGATTTTGGCAATATTTCTTGCTAGATATTCCGGTCGTAATGTAAACTCGTGTGTTTCCGTCTTCGGAAAGATATTGCCAGCTGTTACAGACAATATTTCAACACCTAGACATGCAAGGCCTGAGCAGTCAGTCACTCAAGATGGCTGCCTAAGAAGGTCATACAAACTGAAATGCGAAGTACAAGTTTGGTTACCAGACGAAAATATATAATTAATTACACTATAAAATAAGAAGAAAAGAGGTCTACTTTCTCCAGCTGGAAGATTGTACATGAATATAAGTTATTTTTCAGTCAAAACAAGCTACATACACTTTCTACTAATACTATTATCACTTACAACGCACAGTACATGAAATCCTACCTGTTCTAACCCCAATATACTCTTTTTTCAAAATATTTTGCAAGTTCTGGTTTAAATGTATCTCATCCTCCATGAGAGTCACTAATTTATCCCTATCACTTAATTTAAATACTTGTTTCTTGTATACTTTAAAAAATTAACTAAGTCTGAACCAAATGAAGAACACAATCTCCTAATCGCACTAGGATGAGGAAATATTATGAACCCTAAATGTTTGAAATATTTATAAGAATATGACTGTAGGGTAAGTAGCGAACAAGACAATATGAAAAACTATGAACTGTACTGATATGCACTTCTTTTCTTAGTAAGTAGTTTTAATTGTTCCAGCGTAAAAGCAACAGGTTTAACAAATTGCGAATTTTGGATATCGATTTGAAGTAAGATGTCTAAATTAAAGCAAAACCATCATGAGGAATGTTACTACTACTTGTATCAGAACATAACTTTAACGTAACAACCTAACCTAACCTACTAACCTAAATCATCACTAATTTAATTTGTATTATTTACACTACTATATGATATTGTAGTGTATCAAAGTTTTAATACTTTTTACAATAACAAACACTGAGTTTCAATTTCTTATCCACTACAACTGAACTGATAATTTTAGGGACAGAATTACAGTCAATATGGTGATGCGGTCTTCCTTATTAATAGTCGAACTAAATCGTCCTAAATAAGCAATTCCAGTTTGCTTCTTAGTTCATCAAATGACAAAGATGTTTCATTTAACCGTGCAATGCTTTCTTTTGCACTTTTTTCAATAGCAGCAAGCTGATACTCGTTTTCTAAACTCAATTTCTTTTCTTGAAGACTTTCTCCGAAGGAAGTGCTTGGGCAATTCAAGTAAGCAGGACAATTAGGCAACAAATAAAGCATAGCTCCTCGAGACAGTCGTGTATGTATTACAGAAGACTGATTTTTAGTCCATTATCACAATAGAACTGCTTTCTTTCAATTTCCCACGTTTGCAAATGCAACTCACAAAGATGAAAGTAAACACTGAACTTAGCAACTAACACATTTCACTTTTTACAATAATTCCCTCTTCTGGGGACACTGCCTTAATTCGCCATGATTCTCACTCTTTCAACAACAGAGCACATCTACATAACCACGACTCGAAAGCTACACGTGCTACTCAACCTACACAACTGGATTGCCTCAATTAGAAATAAGCCGGCCTTCTCTAGTCGCTGTATTGGCTTTGAAAAACTACAGTGCACAGGCCTTGTATGTCTAGGTGGTGTTGGTTGCTGAGGCTAGAATTGGATTGAAGTCTGGGCAAGATATTGCTGACAGAAGTCAATGATGACCACGGTCACATGCGCAGGAAGTACGGTTAAGGTAGCACATAGACGTATTATTTTGCATTGTTATATGCGTTTTTTCGTAAAATGGGTGTGAAAAAGGTTTAATAAAATAAAAGAAGTAGTAAAAAAAATTACTAACTCTCTATGGTTGATTATCGAATGATTCAAATTTTGGTTCAGCAATATGTACTAGCTAATTATTATCTTTTTACGTTAAAAATCAAGAATCTAATCTACATCAATTTTAAGAGTAATATATAATACATCAACAGTATGTAATGAATATTTTAAACCTTTTTACTGAAATAATAATTGCACTATTTTTAAAAGGAAAATTTATTTGCTTCCACGTGAATCGAAGTCCACGAAAACATTTTGTTTTATGAAAAATATTAGGCACCTGTACCGAATTTGCACAAACCCCCTTTTCCTTTGTTGGAAATTGGAAGAGAATCGGATCACGTCAAGGCACAGTAATCGAGGAAGCTTAGGCTAAGGTGCACCGTAAACCCAAGATCAGCCCCTTTTTTCTTAAAATACAATCACACGTCCTCACAAAACGTCGGCGTTTCTTTATCTCTTCGAGGACAATAAGTACGACCACGACTCGCATCTTCTCCCTTCTACTAGCCGTGTCGGAAAGTGAGGTATAACCTCACTTTGGTTTACGCGCAATTTTCTTCGTGACGTCACCAATTGAATTCTGGTGTAGTAATCACTAGATGGCTTAGATGGCGTACGCTGAGAATATTCGGGGTGATCGAATGCGACTAGTGAGCAGATTGGAGCCTGAATCACTATCATTAACGGCATCCAAATTGTAACCCGAAAGCGGTTTACCACGAACCTATGCGAGACAGCTGAGCGTGGACAAGACCGAACGAGAGTGCAGCGAGCAAGGGTGTCAGCTGCGTGGCGGTCGCGAAGGCGCCGGAGGGGGCGTGACAACGACGGAGGCGCCGCGCCGGGTCGTAAGCCTCTCCCTCTGTGCTGGTGAGGACGCTGGCAGGTGTCTCAGGCGGCTTTGAAGAAATGCAACTCAATCGCATGTGCCTTCAAAAACATTTATGGAACCATCATTGTCAAGAAACAAGAGACAAGTATGAATAATAGTAGTGCGTAGTTGTAGTTATAGTTGTTAGCAAATATTTCACCAACCAAGCGCGTTGTGAATCTCGGCCTAATTTGTATCTAAATTCTCTTTAGTGTAGTAAATGTCTTTTATACCAGTCAAAAATCATTTCTTTTTATTTACCACCTGACAAATCCAATCAAAATGATATCCTGTATGTGCAAATGAAGGTTCCAATTAACAAATGTGTAATAATAAGAGCATGATTACCAGAAAGCGTATAGCCGGGCAGGTATTAACACATTAGCAGTGGTAATTGTCGAGCTCACAGACCCGGTGGTGATTTCACTGTAGCAATCTGTCAGGGTGGTTACCTTCATAATACATTGAGTAGTATATGTAGTGAAGAGAAAGTTATGTAAAACTGCGGAAAATCGATTTCGAGATTTCAACGAAAATACACGTTTTGGGGTCCCAGATACTGAGAAAGTGGCTTTTTTGTCCGTCCGTCTGTCCATCCGCCTGTGAACACCACTAGCGGCTAAACCATGCATAGGATTTTTTCAAATCGAAGAAACTCCTGTCCATCTGGCTGTAGAAGGATTTTTTTTACATGAAGCCCCCAGGACATTTTCAAAATTTTCTCAAAAACGCTCTCCAATTTTTTCTTTTCATTACTTGTAAGAATAGAGTGAAATGCACTTATAAAGGTGGCATAGGTCCGAATTTCATTGTTAAATCTCAATTTTCGGTACTTACAGAAGTTTGATTTTTTTCCGGCTTGCATCTTTAAGTACAAAATTGAAGAGAGGGATTTTTTCCTTTTTTTTTAAATATATTTATTTCCTGTTCAATTTTACATATTTTTCAGGATGATGAATAAATGTATACATAACCTTTTTGGAGATGCCAGAAATTAATATCATAATTAAGATAATTATGATTTTATTTTAACAGTAATTACGAATAAAACTTTGATTTTAATAATTATTGCTTAATTTTTATAATAAATTTAGAGTTTTAAGAGAAGGTTTTATTGAGTAGTAGTTATTGTAGACAATTATTTATGGGGGGTGAAAAATATCTTAGGGGAAGCGGGATCGAATTCGTTTAACGTGATAATTTTTTCTCAGATCGAAATGTTGATGAACAGGATAATCGTTTAAACAGTTAAAGAATTTGGAGGATTGGTTTGTGATGAATGTTTTAATTGGCTCTATTTGTAATTCTTTGTGGATTTGTCTATTGGAGATGAACCATTCAGCCTTTAGAATTCTCCGTAAAAATTTGTTTTGAATAGTTTGTATTTTCTTCATGTTTGACGCTGATGCATTACACCAAATTGGGCATGCATATGTAAGTGATGGTCTTATTATTGCCTTGAATATTGATATACCACAATCTATTTGTAATTTTGAAAATTTATTAGTTAATGGGTATAATTTTGATATTTTTTGGTAAGTTTTATTTGCAATATTTTGAATATGAGTTTTCCAAGTTAATCGACGATCGAAATAGAGTCCTAAATATTTAATTGGAATATGATTTTCTATCCAGGGTATAGTTATATTATTTATTATGAGACATGGAGGATTAGTAGGTCTGCAAAGTGTGAAAATTTTTGTTTGTGTTTTAGATGGATTTATTATTATTCTCCATTGTTGAGTCCATTTAATATATAAATTTAAAGAATTTTGAAGAGTGTTTCGGGCTTTATGCAATTTTTTGTGATGCGAAAAAAGTGCAGTGTCATCTGCATACAGCGCATACTTCTTTCATTACGGTCGTACATTTTTGGAAACTCTTGGTAGTTTTCGCGCAATATTGCGTGCAATATGTGCAAATTTAAAAAACAAGATTTTCTGGAAAACGATTTCAAACTTTTTCTTTAAACTTTTAGTATGGGTATTGCTGTGGTCGGGTTTCGAACCTGGCGCGCGCAGCGATACATTGCGCGCTGACGAGCTCGCTGGTGCGGAGTGCAGCGAGCGAGACGGGGAGCCTCGACTCATCTCCCCTACATCAGGGGGTGCGGGCGCCAGCGCCAGCTCTCCGCTAGTTAGTACGCCGGCAGTCAGCTAGTCGAGCAGCCAGCCGGCGCTGCGCGAGAGGAGTCGTGCGACCCGGGGGCGCTCGGGAGCCGGGCTCAGCCACGAGCACAGAGGGACAGAAGGGTAGAGGCAACCCGCCCGATTGCAGGAAGGAAATGTAATCTAAGAGAGAATAGAGCATTTTAAAATTGATGTTGACCTTTCATTTCCTGAATACAATAGATAAAGCGAAATGTACACTATGAAATGACATACTCGCAATTTTGCTCTATGTTTTCTTTTTTACAAAAGTTAGAAAATGTAATTTTTTTGAATAGCCTCTCACGTCGGGATTCTTTATATTTGCAGCAATTTGTTCACATTATTGTATTTATGATAACAAAAGTTTTCTATGAAAATGAACTCAAAATTTCGCATTATCAGAAACGTTCAAACGCATTTTTCTCGGAAATTGCTTCAATTTGTTTCTTCAATTTTTCGTACGGAGAGTGCTTAAAACACTGTTTAAGATGACGTAGAATGAATTGTGCTGTATTTTTTGTTTGTAAAAAAATTACACAAATGTAATTTTTTTAAAATGTCTCTCACGTCGTTAATATGGACATTTCTGGCGATTTTTATACATTATTGCATTTGTGAGTGAATGTTCTTCAAAACAAGTTTTTCGAAAACTCGATAGATTCCTGTGAAAAAGAGCTTCCAATTTCGCAGTTACAATAACGCTTAAACGCCATTTTCTTAAAAACGGCTCTAAACTTTTCCTTGAAAATTTCCGTTTTTGATGAGGTTTTACTCTTCTCTAATATTCTTAAAGTAATATTTCGGTTGTATTATTAGGAAACCGGAAAGTTAAGAGAATGTCAAAAAATGTAATTTGGGCGGCGATAGATGGCAGCTGGCAAGAGGATGGGGCAAGACCTTAAAGCCGGTGGACACAAAAGAAATTAGAAAACTTCACTACGAGAACCTCTGTGCCATTCTGTTGCACCACTAGTGAGATACCGTGGTTGCCATTGACAAAATCTTACGCTTCGTTGGTCCTTGTCCAGAATCGCTAAGGTGTTGCTCTGTCAACTTTGGTAATAATGATATCTTGAGAGATTTTTTCTTTCAGTTTTTGGCAATTAATTGTTCTGAAGAGATGGGATTCAGATATTTATTGTGTTGAATATCTTGTTTAATAGTGTCACAGGGTGCTTGATTTTTGTGTGAGTAGTGTCATTAGGTAGGATAGTGTCTAGGTGAATGTACGCTTGAGTACTGGCATTGGGTGGAGAACGAGGTAAATATTTAAAACTTTTTCGTAAGCTGTGTAGAGTAGCTTCGGTATGGGATATAGTAGAGGATGATGGATGCACAAATCTACGTTTCATTTTCCGTGTTTTTTTTTTCTTGTTTTTTTCTTTTTTCTTTTTCCAGATGAATATCGGGCCAATGCCAGAGCAGTGCCCTAACAAAAATGCCACGCGTTACCTTTCTTTCCTCTTCCTTTTTCTATCTTCAACACGTACTTACACACGCTTACATACACTACACTATGTGGGGAGGTCAGAGTTTGGAGGGAAGTTTAGAGCTTGTTCCAGCTGTGGCGGTGCTTTGCTCGTGGAGTTATCTGCAAAGGAAAACCCACTGTATTCCGACGTAGGTCGACGCCGGATCTCTCCAGCCAGAGGCAGAAATGCACCGCTAGCTCCCGCAATTAAACATACACTGAACTTAAGGGACTAATGACGTTATCAGTTGACGCGTTCGAACATTAATCAATCAGTGCATCATTGCTAGTGACATTATGTGGAGTAAGGATATTTGCGGTAGCATTGGGGGATCACTCTTTGCTTTTACGTGGCCTCTCGAAGATGTTCCTGAAAACATTTGAAAGCAATCGCTCCAATGATATAAAATTTATTGTGCAACAAACGCACATAAACACCCTTATATATTTCTTTTCTATATTCAAATTTCAATTATTAGTAAAGTAGCACTTTCATGTTGTAAGAAAGAAGAAAAGTGACGGTATTGCCTCCTTGAAGTATGGATTTTATGTGCCGGCGCGGCCTGTGTCGCCCCCAAGTGGGCGAGGCGGGCTCGGCATCTGGCCGGCGTGGGGGCGGAGAGGCGCTTTATCCGACACGCCCGGCGTACGGGGGCGGCGCAGGTGTATTTATAGGCCCCTCGCCTTCGCCCACGCGCTCTCGCCCCTCCCCGCCTCGCCTCGCCTCGCCTGCAACTCCCGCTTCCACCCCTTGCCCCCCTCCTTACGAGCCCTTTCTCACTCCTTTGCCCACGCCCTACTCACAGTTCTCGCGTGCGTTCCCACCTCCACTCCAATCCTCTTATTTTCCACCCCCACCGGGAGCGGTAGCTCAGTGCATCAACTGATATCACTGCAGCGCCTCTGACCGGCAGGTCCTAGGTTCCCACTCCCCACGGCGGCAGGAGTTTCGACACTAGCTTCTCAGCTAGGTCGAATTCAGTCACTGTCTGGAGGAGAATTCTAGCGGCCGGCTGCTCTGATCGGTAGTTTTCCGTGGTTTCTCCGATCAACACCAGGCGAATGCCGGAGCAGTACCCTACCAAACGGGCCACGGACCGCGCGTGATCTTTCCTTCCTCTTCCTCGTCCTATCCTCTCCCCTTACACACTTACACACTTACACACTTACATTAACACTAACATGCACTACACTACCACATATTCTGGGAGACCGGTCGGGAGCTTAGAGCTAGTCCCGGCTAGTGGGAGAGTTCTGGTTAGGGGGAAACCCCACTAGGTGACGGTAGGTCGGCGCCGGATCTCGCCATCCAGTGGGGGAAGATCACCGTCATCTCCCGAGAAAAACACGCATTACACTTACGGAACTAATGACCAAAGCAGTTGACGCGCCCGGAAACACGAAAAAATCAATTAATTCAACCCACATCCTCTTCAATCCTTGCGCCCATCCCTTTTACTACATTTCACGAAATATTTCCCCGCTACTTCTTTCTCGTGTCCCTCGCCTTTTCTCCAGCCTTTTGCCCTTCGCAACCCCCTTTCTCGGCCGCGCCGACACGTCACGACGCTCCATATTGCGCAACTGTCGTCTTGGTAATGACCTGCCCGGTTCGCCCCACCCCTTGCCTCCCTTCCAGCCGCCGATCCGGGCGTTCTCGATCGGATTTACGACACAGCGGATTTCGTGTTTGCTATTGAACCCGACGGGTAATTTAATTTGTTGTATGTTTTGTGTTGGGAAGTTTTGTGAAGTTGGGTTACGGAAGTTAAATTTTCATGCAGGTTTATACACTCATATGAATAGTCAATGATAGAGTGACAAAAAGTTAGTTGGAGCGTCTATTAAAAACGTAAAAATGCGTTCTTATTAATATACACATAAACCTGTCCAAAACCGGTGATCCTAGGATAGACAAAAATTTCGTGTTCATGGACAAAATTTGTTCATCTTCATCCTCTCTTCATGTTCCAAAAGCATGCACCGTTCATTCTGAAACAGCATGTGTTTCAAGTTCACTTCTGGGTTGGTAGATATGGGTGAACATCGTTCTCTAACGTGAGTGCTTGATTTAAACTTCATTCGCACTTATAGGCGTTTTTCTTCTGTATTTTTTTCATATTGCTATTTACTGGATCTTGATCGTAAGATAATTAATGCTTCTAGTCAAAAAATACTTTTTCCTTTTTTCTTATGATTTCTATTGCAGAATTTTCAGTCCTATCTCTTTTAGCTTGTTCTACGGAGCGAAGGTATCTTGCAACGAAAATCGGTATTTTAGAGCGGCACCTTGTGAAGCGATGGGAGGATGTGATCCAGGCGCCACCCCGAGCAAATTCCGGGCCTCCACGCCCTCAATACAGCTGCTGGCGCAGGCTCCTCAATCTCCATAAATACAGGCTAGGTCTTTTAATGGTAGAACTAGTACATGACTAAAATATTATCAAAGAGAAAAATACCGTCCTTTAAAACAATTATTGTTGACAAATTTGAAGCAGATTTTGAAGAAATGTCGTTTAAACATTTTTGTAATTGCAAAATTGGAGGAACGTTTTCATTAAAACTTTCAAGTTTTCGAGAAAATTCATTGGAAATAATTTGAAGCACTTGTACTAACAAATGTAATCGGGTATAAAATTGTCGGTATAATATACTACACTCTTACTGTCGGGTATAATATAATATAAATATTAACGGCGTGAGAGATATTTTAAAACAGAATAATTTTTCAAAAAACAAAATAATACATTTCAGTGTCATTGACGTCATGTTTACTTCACTTAGCACTTCCCGTTTAAAGAAACTAGAGATACTATAGAATGGCACAGACTTTCTTGTACTAGTTAGCTTTCTAATTTCTTTGGTCTGAGCTAGCTTTTCGGTCTAACCCCATCCTCTTGTCAGCTGCCATATATCGCCACCCACAAGTAATTTTTTTCCAACTTTTCTCGTTTGTTCTTTTTCCTAGTTGTTGAACCGAAATATTACTTTAAGAATATTATATAAGAGTAAGAAATACCTCGTCCTGTGGTGAAATTTACGTTTAAAAATTTCAAGGCGTTTGTAAGAAAATGTCGTTTGAGCGTTACTGTAAATGGGAAATTTAAAGCCCCTTCACACAAAAGTTCTGAGTATTCGAAAACCGTCATTAGAAGTACTTTGAATTACTTTCACTCATCAGTGCAATAATGTATACAAATTGCTGGAAATGTGCATATTAACGGCGTGAGAGATACTTAACCCTTTATTGCATGATTTGTTATTTTTACTTGCAATAATTATTTTTTATTAGATTTATTTATTTTAATTAAGGAAAAAATCAAAAAAATCAGAATTAAATATTACTTGAGAAAAACACACAATTAAATTGCTTTATTCCTCCAACAAAATGTGCTATTTTTCACGATAAAAAATTTCAAATCGTTTATGTGTGATTATGTATTTACCGTCGAAATCGGTCCTACGCCACCTTTCTAAGTGTAACTATTGTTACAAGAAATTTAAAGAAAAAATTTGGAACTGTTTTTAAAAACTTTTGAAAATATCGCTTCATATATTAAACCCCCAAATATTAAAAAATGGGTTTTTCAAAATTTCAAAACTTCACAGAGGTACGGACAGACGGACGGACGTTTTGCCGTCAATTGGTTTTTCGCTATCGAGGACTCGCAAAATAGGGATTCTGGCTACAACACGTGTTAGAGGATTTTTTTCTTCATTTAGCAACTAGATTTATCCATTTTTTCGTTATTATGGCCTTACTATTAATTATTTTCTGTCGAAAATTCGTCGTTTTTTGGCCCAGCGTTACATAACTTTCTCTATTCTACATGTAGTGCTCCTTACGTATACGTGAAGATACTGGAGATGCTCCCGAATGACATAGACTTTCTCGTATTAGTTTTCCGGGCTAGCTTTTCTCTTATGAGCTGCAATATATCGCTGCACAATTCCGTTTTCTTAATACTCTCAATTTTTCGGTTTCTTAATTATAGAACCGAAACATTTCTTAAAGAAAATTATAGAAGTGTAAATTCTCATTCTGTAAGGAAATTGTCGTTGAAAGCTTTGTAGCGGTTTTTAAGAAAATGGCGTTTAGGCGTCACTGTAAATACGAAATTTGAAGTTTTTTTTTTACTCGGAAGAGTTTTCGAAAAAACATAATTGGTAGTAATTTGAAGCATTTTCTCTCAGAAATGCAATAATGTGTACAAATCCTGAACTTTAAATGCATAAGAGATATTTAAAAAATATATATTTGTGTAATTTTTGAAAAAATAACACATTGCAGCAAAATGACTATTATGTCATCTTCAACAGTGTTATTAGCGCTAGCACTATATTTGAGTTACTCCATATATACGTACTACATTACTTCGTTTATACGTAAGTATGCGAGAAAGTAATCAGTGGTGCCTCAGTGGTACTCTTTGGTCTGAGTTCGCTATTTGGCCATGCCACATAGTCTAGAGGCGATGTTCTTTGTTCTGGGCTAGTACTAGTGTTACAAGTGCTGCTCTTTTGCCTGGGCTAGATATTCGGACGCATACCATCGCCAGCAACCATCAACCGCCACCCAAAGTTTAGCTTTTGGGTGACGTTTTCCTAATTTTTCGGTTTCCTAATAGTAGAATCAAAATATTAATTTAAGAATATAAAAAAAAGTAAAAGCTCGTCATAAATGGTAATTTTCATAGAAAAATTTGGAGCCGTTTTAAGAAAATGGCGTTTACGCTCAGCTGTAATTGCGAATCGAAATGATTGAAGGCGTTGTCATTGTCAACAATATTATTTATTTCAATCAGAGCAGCTTTCGATGGCATCGAAAGCTGCTCTTATTGAAATAAATAATATTGTTGACAATGACAACGCCTTCAATCATTTCGATTATGTAAATATCAACTACAACTCACCACTAAACCAATGTAATTGCGAAATTTCAAGGTCTTTTTCAATGATTTTTTTTTTGAGTTTTCGAAAAACTTAATTAGAAGGCGTTTGAAATACTTACACTCACAAATGCACTAGTGTGTTCAAATCTCGGGGAAGGTGCATCTTAACGGCGTGAGAGATATTTAAAAAAATTACATTTGCGTAATTTTCGAAAATCCAAAAAGTTTCCCTAAAATGAACTTTCTGTTATATTAAAGAGTGTCAAACGTGTTGAAAAGTTTGATAAAAAAAGTGGAAGCAATTTTAGAAAAAGTGGCGTTTGTGCGTTTCTGAAAATGCGAAATTTTGAGCTCATTTTAACAGAAAACCGTTCAGTTTCCGAGAAACTAAACGTTTCAATATTTAAAGGACATAAACTCATAAATAAAATAATGTCAACGAATTGTAAGTGGTTGCGTATTATGTAAATTTTACGGACGTGACAAGTCGAGTAAAAGAAATTACATCTTCATATTTTTTTTAAAAAAAATTAAAGGATGCAGCAAAATGGAGTTTTTGTCTCCTCATAGCATTTAGCACTATCCCTACCAAAAGTTTAAAGAAAAAAATTGTAGTTGTTTTTCAGAAAATCTTATTTTTGTTATTTTTTAAAATTGCACAAATTGCACGCAATATTCCGCGAAAGCTACTAAAAGTTTGAAACAAAATGTACACGACCGTGATCAAAGAACTAAATATGTGAGAACAAGTTTCATTTGGAGGAAAAATCTCTATCTTGTATTTTGTAGTTGACGCCCGATATAATTCAAACTTTTTCAATTTTCGGAAATTCAGAGTTAACAGTGAAAAACGAACCTACTCCATCTTTATAAGTGTATTAAATTCCATTATTACGAGACATTTAAAGAAAGAATTTGGAGTCGTTTTTGAGAAAATTTTGAAAATGTCCAACGGGCTTCACGCTAAGTACCCCCAAATTTTAAAGAATGTTTTTCAAAATTTCAAAGCTTCAACTAGAGCCAGATGGACAGAGGTTTCTTCAATTTGGAAAATTTTCTACGTATGGTTCAGGCGCTAGTAGTGTTCACAGACGGACGGACGTTTTGCCGTCAGTTGACTTTTCGGTATCAAGGACCCACAAAACAAGGATTCTTGCTACACCATGTGTTAGAGGATTTTTTTTCTTGATTTAGCATCTAGATTTATCCGTGCAGTACATAACTTTATTTTTTATTTATTTAGTCAAAAACAGTCAAAAACTGAATGTGACGTACGGGGGAGAAAATAATTACTTTCATCATTTTCTCTACACTACGTATATTTCTCCTCATATACGTTCGTATACGAGAAAGTAAAACTGAAAAGTCATGTTGGCGTAGCCCATTGTTGAATCGAAATGAAATGAACGAATGGAGAAAAGAAGTGCAATCCATTAAAAGAAACATAATTCGAATGGGGGTTCCTTTTGCCACTACAAATGATTAGCAGCATTTGGTCGAAACGTAAGTGACTGTAGAGGGATAATATTATAATAAGAGAAGTATAGAATTGTTGTCTGACTCGCTACGTTGTCTAATACTCGCTTCTTACCTTAATAGATACTAAGGAAAGCGAAACATAATATTTCTGTCGGAGTTTTTTTTAAATTGGTTGATAATTATTACAATACTGTAAACCTTAAATACTGCATTGAGACTCCTACAGAAATAATAGTACAAAGGATAGGCACGATTTAAGTGCAAAACGAAAACCAAACAGCTCCAGCGCGTGGACACTTTCCGCTCAACAAAGAACTCAAAAGTGGACTGAGACAGAAGGGTGTTAGGGTCTCTTTACGTGTGTCCCTGCTGGGTTGCAGACATCAGCGTGGCTTCGACCAGCCGTTTCTGCGCATTTTCGCACCACCACGTCTGTTCAGTGTCTTTTCCTGCCCTCCCCCGAAACATCGATGCATCCCATCGACCGCACGCGGTGGGTGAGGCAGGGCGGGGAGGGGAAAGGCCGTCGCGGGGAGCCGGCGTGTAAAAGCGGCCAGCGCGAACAAAGGCCTGCTGACGCGTTATAGTTGTTTTCATTCATTCATTTGTTTCGTCCGTTGGGGTAGGCTCCCTCCCATTCACCCTTTGCGTTCCGCAGCCTGCGTCTTTCCATGGAGGCCGAGTGGGTTGGAATTTGCAAACACACGTTCTCTGGGGTCCTTTATTTGCGGGAATGATTGTGTGACGGACTCATTGTAATTATTCTGGCGTGGATGTATTAAAAAAGGAATTTCTGCTGTCTTCAGCGTCCAGAATCCTTTCATGTTTGTTACCTTTTTGTTATATCTTCTGCACTTAGATATTGCGGCTAGTTCCAGAATTAAAAATTCAGAAATGATATGTTGTGACCGCTTAGCATGGGTAGACTGGAGCGATTAAATAAACTGATGGTGCTAAAACAGCACGTACTTTCTCGCTTTTAGAAACGGTTATGTAATACTATTTACATAGTACATAGTAATTGTGGTAGTACATAGTAAGTGTGTTATTACTCGTATTAGCATATTTTGGAGCTACAATAATTCTAATAGTGTAAGGTTTAATTCGCTGATGAGCTGAGAATTCTTCGAACATAATACAATTTATGACTGTACAAATAAAATGTTTTCGAGCCATTTGTTCATCAATTGAATTATGGTTTAGATAATTCTATATGACAAATGAAACATGAATCATTGGTCATCCAATGAAATTCCACTTAGTTGATGCAGAGCCACAAGCAAGATATTTCGGTGTAAAAAAAACATCCAAAAGCAGACATTCACGTCGAACGTAAGCTAAGTGAATATTTTCCAGGGAGACGTGGTGCACAAAGCAGTAGGTTATTTTCAGTTCTGGTTACGAGGACGGAATTAACACAGGCGGCACACCACATCTTGTACGGTAGCCAAGTTTGAGAAAAGGGTCCAGAAATGTCTCTTTTTCCCGTAGGAAAGAAGTTTCGAATGTAAATAATCTGCATTCCTTCTTACATAAATATATTTCATCTCTATGTTATGTTAACTTTACTTACTGCAATTTGTATGTTTTTATCTAATTTTATCTTTATGTATTCTATTCTGGGTAATAAGATTTCTCGGACCAGTAATGTACTCGTTCAGACTTTACGTACCTTTCCCGCTCTCTCAAGTTCCGAAATAATTCCTTGAAAATTTATCAATCCAACCGTCAATCAACACAATGTATTGATCAGCAAACAATTGTAGGTCGACATCATCAACAGTGAAGACAGTGGAAGGAACCGAGGGAGTGCGGGAGAGGAGGCAATAATGAAGTCAGAGAAAGAGAAGGAGAGAGAGGATCTGAAAAGGAAGAGTGAGAAGTCAAGAAGAGCGAGTGAATGGTGCCGAAGGGAGAGGGGAGGGAGAGATAAAGAAGTAACGAGAGAAGAGTGGAAGGGAGGAATCGAAAGGGGCGGGAGAGGAGCCAACAAGAGGAGTCGAAGAGGAAGTGAGGAGCGAGAGAGCAATCAAAAACGGAGTAAGAGAGAAGGAAGAGGAACGGGGAGAGACAGAGAAGAACAGAAGAGAGACAGCAGGTTCGAGGATGGAGAAAGAGAGGGGAAGAGTTTGAGGTAAAAGACGAAGAGAGAAGGCGCTATGAGAGCGGGTGGTCGCGTCCGCTTGACACCTGCTAGTGCGGCAGCGAGCGGCGGCGGCGAGCGGGCGAAACCTCCCGAAAAGTGAAGACGCCACCCGATAACGCATTTACCACGGAAAAGGTGTTTTCCCGTAATTTTTTACGCGGGATGAAACGACGCCGTAAATACTCGTCCAGTGAAGCGAGACTCGGCTAGTGTAGCGCGGTCCGGCCGACCGAGTGCGTTTTGACGTCATCCCTTGCGGCAGCGCTAAAAGGCTTTTCTATAAGGAAGGGATTTTACGTGTTTGGACCGACGACTCGGACCGAGAGAGCGCGAGAGCACATTTACTCATAAATAGAATAATGTGAAAACATTTTGAACTATTGCAATTTTCGAAAAATAGGTATTTCAACGAAAATGGGATATGCACCATTCTCTTAAATGTCCATCACAACATCAAAATTGAATCAGAAACGTTAGGACATTTTTTTAATATTTTGAAAATGTTCCAGGGACTTCGTGTAAAGTATCCACATTCTAAATTAAAATATGTTTCAAATTCAAGGAGCCATGATATCATCCTGATCGATTGAACATTGCCCTCTCCGCCATATCGTAGGCAAATGTGGACGTCGTCATATGATACTGTGTATCTTAACTTTTTTTCACGAGATATGACGGATTCAAAGCTTCAAAAATTACATTGTAAATTTTCCTATCAACTATGATAAATAAATTACAAAAAAATTAAACCGGTTTTTAAGAAAACGTAATCGAAAATAGCTAATGTTGTTGGACTTGCAATTGATACCCTTTAAACCCATTTCGAATAATTGTTTTATTATTATTATTATTATTATTATTATTATTATTATTATTATTATTATTATTATTATTTGTGATTCCGGGCACGTCAACTTCTTTTTGCTCGCGTAGCGGCGATGATATTCCCCAGCTGGATGGTGAGATCCGGCGCCGACCTGTCGGCTAGTGAGGTTTCCCTCTATCAGGAACTTCACACCAGCGGAACATCGCCCTAGCCGGGACAAGCTATAAGCTCCCGGCCGGTCTCCCGGCAAGTGTGGTTGTGTAATGCATTTTAGTGTAAGAGTGTTTAAGGAATGAGGATAGAACAAGAAGGGAGGAATGATCGCGCGCTGTCCGTGGTTCGTTTGTTAGAGTACTGCCCTGACATTTGCCTGGTAATGATCGGAGAAACCACGTAAAACTACTGATCAGATCAGAGCACCCAGCCGCTAAAATTCTTTCCTCCAGACAGCGACACAACTCGAGCTAACTATTCGATCCTAGGACCCCCCGGTCAGACGCACTGCAGTGACATCAGTTGATGCCCTGAGCCACCTCCCCCGGTCTCTTTCCAGTTAATAGACCAATCGTACAAATGAAACATATGATTCCAACAGAAATTCCAATTAAGTTATTTGTATCATTCTTGCGTCGTTTTGTTGTCCTCCTTAGCTAATGCAGTTTCTTTATCTGAAGGAGAGGTTCCAATGATTAAGTTTTTTAAATGTTTTAAAATTACTTTATTGTTCGAATGATGAGTTCAGTGGCTTTTACTTTTTCACATGTCGTTGAAATTACTTGTAGTTATCCTTAATTCTCTAAAACTAATTCTGTTCTAATTACAACATTCTTTAGGATACTCATTAAGCACCTACGCTTAGCTAAGAAATATATCGAAGAAAAATCAGAAAATATATGGAGGAAAACGAATGTCTATTTTGGATTCGGGAGGGGAAATAGTTGAGTGTGACTAGGCTTTAGTGGGCTATTTGATTTATTGAGGATTATTTGAGTAGAAATAATTTCTTACAATAATTATTCAATAATTAATATTGAAGAGATGAGCGTTGTAATGATTGATGGATGGTAAGAGTAATTCTGTATGGCGTTCATCATTAGAAATTAACCAATTCATTACGATGAAAAAGATTGAAGTAATGCTTAGCACACAAACAACTTAATTCTTCAGTATGTTGTGAAATACCAGAACTCTTGCAATCTATCTTCCAATTTTTAATAATGCGAATAAGTTTTCAAAGGAATAAAATACTTTGAGTACGAAAATATAAATATGCATTATATACACAGTGTGCGGATGTGCTAGGACCAAATTAAAGTACATGTTTCAACTAAATGAAAAATACGCATATTATTGAATGTAACATGTTTTGGTTGCATCATTTGGGTTTTTTAAAGTTTTTTAAAGTTTTTCTCGTAACCCTAATGCTGCTTTATTTTGGCTTTCAGCCCACAGAACCATGAAGGTATCATTATATATTTTTATTGATGCCTAAATAAGCCTTTGTATAGCCAGACAAAAGCACTGCAAAGCAATAATTTACATGAGAAATACCCGCAACTCGCGTCGCGTGCGGACACAACACGCCTGTCAGCACCTGCCAGGGAACTATTTGCCTACAATATGGCGCCCTTCAATTTGTAACACTACACTAGCGCTACATGTGTATCTAGGTAATATTCCAATATCTTTGGGATTAACCCATCAATCATTTACTGAAGATCAAATTCTCGCAGGACTTAAATCGAAAAACGTTCAAATTGTGAGAGTGAAGTGACTTCATAATAAAGAAGGTCAGCCAATTCCCGTCGTTTCTGTGATAACAGCGAAAGAAAATATAATAGCAAGAAATATTCAAATTAGATAGACTGTACCATGCAATTGTTCGTGTAGAACTGCGAAAACGTCACCCAGGGCCAGTTCAATGTTCAAAATGTCAAGACTCTAATCATACCAAAAACTATTGCAATAGGAAAAAGTCACTGTGTTATTTGTACGTACATTCATTTCACTAAAGACTGTAAAGAACCGAGTAACTTTACACCTGTATGCACTAATTGCAAAACGACTGTTTTTTAATACTATGACAAAATTGTAAAATCTAAATCAAACAAAAACGGTAAGGGAACAAAAACCCACCTTCAATCAATAATGATGATGATGATGATAATGTCAAATCGTTATCATCAAATAGTTCAGCTAACAATTCATATGGGAATTTTAACGTAAGTGAGTTCTTAACTATCCACATTGTCAACGTTTTACTTATTTCAATTCAATTGTTCCTTCATACTTTAATTGATGATATAAAAACCTCGATTCCTAGCTCTATTTTCCAGATTCATGTTTAAAGCACCATATTTTAAGAATCTAACATTTTTAAACTGGAACTATCGAGGTATTCTAATAAACGTTCTGAATTGAACTGACATTTTCTGGTTTCAAGCATAGCATGTTTAACCGAAACATATTTCTTCCAAATCGTTCATAGTTCAAGGTTATAAATGTCACAGAAGTGACAGACCAGGAGAAGTTCCAGCAGGTGGGGTTTTAATTCTACTCAAATCCGATATTCCAAACTGGACATAATCTCTTCCATTAACACCAGGGCTAAAAACAACGGCAGTAACCGTCAACCTTCAAAACGGTAACAATGTAATAAGAATTTCAGCATGTAGGCCGCCTAATAAACAAATTACTGCAATACGTCTTCAAGACCTTTTCAAGTTAAGGCTTCTATTATCTTACTTGGCGATCTAAACACAAAACACTTCTTCGGGATGTAGAATAAATCAACCCCCCCGAAACATTTCTCTTAAATCTCGCAAAGCAGTCAAATTTCAAGATTATTGCGCCCACTGATGCTACATATTTCCTTTTTAATGCGAATTACCTTTCCGATATTGCGATAACGAATTTAAATATTTCACTTTATTCGTATTATTTACGCGAACTAGATTCAGATCATCAGCCAGTGATTATAACTTCCAAATTAATCATTTCATTACCTAATTGCCTACCGCCTTTATCTGCTTACAAAATAAATTGGCATACATTTCAAAATCGGTTATCATCGCTTCTTCCTCTGTTGTAGAATCTAAAAACTCTAGAAGAAACCGACTAAAGCACCCTTTTGTTTACTAATGCAGATATTCCAACCAGTAATATAGTTAACACAGCTCCATGTGCAAATGACACTTTACTCTTTTATGCAAACCGTTACATAAAAAAAGTCGTGTAATTCAATGTCACCTAAAAAATATAGAAAATTGGTCAACATTATGGAAAATCAAAATTAACTCCAATAAAGCAGTAGCCAAAGTATTTACTTTAGGGTATCCTGTCGTTCCTCGCCCTCTATCTCTGGACTCTTCTATCATTCCTTGGTCTCCTCAAAATTCATCTATTCGTTATCTCGGCGTTCTCATGGACACACGATTAAATTGGCAACAGTTCACATCCCATTCACGTTAGGCTTCTTAATTTACGTGAATGACCGATCAAGCGAACTTAGAGAATGTAGTCATCATATGTACGCGGATGACCTGCAAATTTACATCTCCGGGAAACCGTCACAGGAAGTAATAAATGAGTAATGAGCTCTCATCTGTAGTCAAATTAGTCAATGAGAAACGGATTCAATTTAAATCCTACAAAATCATCAACCATCATAATTGGCTCTTCCCAAATGCATTAGAAACTTGAATGTTCATGTGTTCCTAATGTGCTTAAAGACAATGTTGTAGTGCTTCGTCATTCACAAGCGGAAAAACTTCGGCTTAATTTTTGATCATCGAAGCTGGGAATACCAGAACCAAAATGTCTGTGGCAAAGTTCATGCATCTTCTCAATCCCTTAGATGTATCGATAAATGTCTCCCTACAAATACGAAGGAAATGTTAGTAAAAAGCCTGTTGTGTTCTCATTTCGACTACGGTGAGATTGTGACAATTTGAAAGATTCACTCACTTCAACTCTGCAATGCGCTAAAAATGTCTGTATTCGATTTATTTATAATATAAAAAGATACTATCATATCTCCGGAGTTTATAAAGAGAACAAAATATTAACACTAAAGGATAGGAGTTGTTGTTAGCCTTTATCTTTCATTTAAGATGCTAAAAATGGGTTCCCCGTCATATTTAACAGATTATTCGTACATCTTAAATCCTCTTTCATAAATTCATATCATGATTTCATAAATTCCAGTTACTCTGTATTCCAAAAAGCAAAAACAACTACTACAATAAATCATTCGCAATTACTGTAGCCCGAGAGTGGAATAAATTGCTTTCCAACATTAAAAACAACTCCTCATTAACGTCTTTTAAGAAATACCTGAATGGTTTTCTCACAAAGTAGAATATATCATTGTACAATTTAAATCCCTGTAGATTACCGGTTGTCAAATCAAACCAATTTGTCAGTTTTACCTCATCCTTAGGAATGTTAAAAAGTGATTAATGCGGTTTAGAAATAACTTTAATGTACATTTGTTGAAAATTTATTTTCTTGCGACTTCTTTGATATTGCCGGAACTGTATTTTCATCCGTAGGAACAGAGGATTTTTTACTTTTACTTTTATTTTTATTATTTTTATTAGCCGAGCCTTGGAAATGGGAACAAAGTTCTGGTGATACACAAGCTGCTACAAAAGTGAACAATTAGAAAAAAAACAACACTGCGTTTGTGAATCTATACTTCTGAAGTTAAAACGGTAAAGGAACTAATTATTGCTCATATTATATGAAACACGATTAAGAGTTCGATGGAGTGTTTTTTCCACATAAATGACTCACTCTGTATTTGATGTCGATAGGTATTTGATGTGTTTTGTTATTGGATCAGACTTGCTGTGAACACCAACCGTTCGAGCTTTCCTTCCCCTTGACTTGACCTTGAGTCTACAGGTGGCACTTTCTGCTATCGATGGTGTGCGTATACGTAATCAAGAGTATGCTTTTGTTTCTTGTAATTTCTCGGTCAACTTCAAGGAAACGCGTACGTTGCAAAAATCAACGACCGGTAGAGTGTGTCTTACAGGTCGATGAACTCCTCCGACAGAAAGAGATATTGACCTCTTGTGTGAGGAAATTCAAAGAAATGGAATGAGGTTAATGACAACGAAATGTTCAAGTAAATTTGAATCGTATTCTTCATTGTTACAGGCTTTTCAGGAGGTAAATCTTTTTACGTCTTTGGTCTATAATTTAACTAGTGGTGCAACAACATGGGTCAGATTTTCTCACCCAAGTAGTAACGGTTATGTGAAATGTTGATGAAAAATGATTACCTCTAATATCTACCGTGGATAAATATACAGTTTACAGTTGCGTACATGGTCAGTAATTTGTATATTAAGAATGAATCTATTTATTTCAATAACATGCAACGTCATTCGTTAATATAACAACAATGTTTAGGCGTTTCTTTGGCACTAAAAATGCTATCCTTCCCACTCATTGATTAAGAATGATTTCAAAAGTTGTTAAGTTACAGAAAAGTTACAACTTATTTTCCTACAATATATTACGAAGATATGTTACATTTCTTTTTAATTTTCTCATTATTCCGGTACCGTAGTAGCTGAATTGATAAAAATTGAAAATATAGAAGAACCGAATCCCTCATTGCATGGAAATTTTCAGGGCAAAAGTTTGAAAAAATTTCTTTGGAGGGAAATTAAGGGAAACGTCTTTTGAATAATGGGGTAACGGGCAATAATGGATAATACTCATCATTCATCAGATTAGTAATTAAAATAGTTGACGACATATAAGCACTCTCGACCAACTGTTTGAACTGTTTGTAAGTCTACGTAATATTTCTGCGTCCCACCAGACCTTAAATTGCTGTTCACAAGGGAAAGTGAGATGCCTGTGCGCCCATGTCGGGAAGCGAGCCCAGATGAAGAGAAGTGGCTATGCATGAGCGTAGAGGATTTTACTTCGCAGATAGCGAGTTCAGGGTCACGTTATTATCCTGAAAAAGTGCAGCGGGAACATTTTTTACGGGAGCTATAAAGCGGCTTTAAAGAGATCGCAGGCCTGAAAAAAGCCGTGAGCGGAAGCTCAGATGAGGGGTGGTTGGCCGCAGAGCGGGTAGGGAAGGTCCGAGAGGATTGAGGGAATGGCGTGACAGGCGGGCGGGAGGGCGTGCGTGACGCAAGACATGAGAGGAACTAGGTGATGAAGAGAAAAGTCAGGCGGTAGAGCGGAGGTAGTCAGAGGGACAGCAGAGAGGATAGCTAGGAGAAGAAAAGCAAATGGCCTGTGCCTTGGATCGTTGGCCCTAAGCAGAGGGAAACGGTCAATGTAGCCAGGCGAATGGGCTGAGCGCTGGAGAAGGGCTGGAAGAGAACTTTAAATTACGCACAACTAGAGAATGCAATGGATTATCGATTGGAATCCAAACATCAAGACGCAATTAACGAACATAATGCATGCAATTCTTACAGCGGGAATTAACAGAAGGAAATGGAAAAGAAGAAGAATGAAGGAAAGTTTTCAAATAACCGTGAAAATAATGGAGGTATCGGGCGCGAACCTTGGCGTGGGCGTGGCGGCGAGGGAGGGGGAGGGTGTAGGAGCAGATGCGCAGGGTCGATGAATGTCCGAGTCGGCAGAATGAGGCAGAATCGCGAAGGGGGTTAATGTTAAGGCTGGTCCAAGCCAACGCCGAAATCGGAGACCGCGGTAGGTACGGGAATGGCTGCGGTTGGAGGAGTATCGTTGATGGCGGCGGGGAAGTGCAGTGAGGGGGTCGTGAGCTGGGGAAGGCAGCGAGGACGGTAGCGGACCTGGGCGCGGGTGGGGGCGGGGCAGGGGGCGGCCATTGCGAAAATGTCCTGCAGCGTAGCTTTCATGCAGCACCCTAGTCCTCCACCTCCACCCTAGTCTCTGCAGCCCTTGTTTACATCAATGTATTGAGAACAAAATCCGTCTCTGCATTATGATACTCATTTTACATTCTATAACATAAGACGTAACTCAAGTTTTTTTTAATAATTTTATTTTTATTTGATTGACATTACGTTGTTCAGTTTACATATTAACTGTGCAAATCTTTGATGGTCTTAATCTATCTTGTACTTACTTTAAATTTAACTTACACTAACTAAAATTTATTCACATTTACATGTATTGTGATATACCAAAATGACGAACCATTCTTATTATGGAAATGACATTTGATTTGACATAGAATATAGGGATGTCAATAGACGATCGCGAGGGATCGCTATGTGACAAATAAACAACCGACGTTAAAGATCATTTTCGTCAGGTTGAAATGACAGAGCAGAGGCGGGATAAGTATTGTTTTGAGAGACAAAAGAAAAAGATATAAAATTCGGATGCTTCCGAGTTTTTGGAATTCATTCACTAGAGCAACGCGGTGATGAGCGGGTCGGCTCTTGATATATTTTATAGATCGAGTAAAGGCTGTAATTGACATTTGTATAAAATTAACTATCGTTTTTTATACTAGGATAGAGCGTTTTTGTAGAAAGTAAAATACACGTCTAGGCGTCCACCCGAGACGCAAGTGAGGGAAGTCACGGATTATAATAGTATCGCCGGGAGAATCTGGAACCAGACACGGACATTAGGCGAGGACTTTACCCAGAAGCAAGATTCTGCTGCGTCGACGGTGAAGAGCGCGCGAAGACCCACGAATGAATAAAAAGGTTTTATAACTATTGTAATATAGAGAAAACTGGTCATTACCAAAGATGAATTCATTTTGATTATCAATATAATAAATTCCAATTTGTTAAGTTGAAATAAAGCTGATTATCATTCTTCGTTACGTGCAATTCAGCATTTTAATAAGATTTTCAGATTCCTCGCCACTCCGTATGGATAGCAGATTGAATAATTGGTTGCAGAGTAAATAGCAACAATTATGAACTTCGAACCCCAATTAACTGAATTAGCACAACATAATTTTGGAAGGAAAGATATTTAAATTACGTAGGAATCATTAGTGCCGACCTGGATGGCCGAGGTGGCTAAGAGCGAGTACCGACTCAGCGCTTCGGTCCGAAGGGTCGCGGGTTCGAGTCCCGCCTTGGGCATGGCTGTTTGTCCCTTGACTTTGTGTGTGTTGTCGCGGAGGACCTCGCGTTCTGCTGACCCCAGATCAGAGGAGCCCGCAAGTGTTTGTCTAGTGTATGGTCGAATATGCGTCCCTTCGGGACGTAAAGGGCAACCGGCTGTCGGCTGGATAAAAGTCCTAGGAGAAAAAAAAGGAATCATTAGTGTGTGTAACCTTTTCCTGGCGCCCAAATTACATTTATCAGTAATAATTATGTTTCAAAATGTCCCTAGAAGTGGGGCTTGTTTTTAAATAGAAAGATGGGGCTTGTTTCTTATGAAGAGAGGAAGAGAGGAAGAGGGTGTGTGAATGGTTTTAATGTGAATATTTTTGCTACAGATTTTGTTGGGTTCAACTTTATTTTGTAGATATTAGCCCAGTTTACAAGTAAATTTAAATGGTTTTAAAGCTGTGTTTAAAGAGTTGTTAAAGATTTTTCCTGAGTTGTAGCTAAAATAGGAATATCTGCAATGTATATATTGAACAATAAAGGGGAAAGCAGTGAACCTTGGGGGACCCCAACAGCAATTTTCCTTGGATTAGAGTAGTGGCCCTCGATTGACACAGAAAAAGTTATTTTTGTGGTATAGTTAAGCATGAAAAATAATAGATATTTGGATGTACCTATTGAAATTAATTTATAATAGAGAGCTGGATGCTATATTCTACCGAATGCTTGCGAGATGTGTACAAATACAGCGATGGTATGTTGTTCTTTTTGGAATGCAGTGTGAATGTGTTCCGTAAGTCTTAGTAGTTGGTGGGTGGTAGAGTATTGTGATTTGAAGCCGAACTGATGCTGTGGTATACTGTTTGTTTTCTTGATATGTATATTCAATCTGATGATTATTAATTTCTCTAAAATTTTTGACATTATAGGTAGCAGACTGATAGGTCTGTAATTTTCTACTTTTGAATGATTCTTGTTAGGTTTTGCTATTGGGTGAATAACCGAGTGTTTCCATATTTGAGAGAAATACCTAAGTTCTCAATATAGAATTATAAATATTATTTAGGAAAGCAATGGCGTTCTCCAGTAGATTTTTTAAAATGATTGAATTGATCCGATCATGGCCTGGTGCCTTTTTTATTTGGGCATTTCCTTAATTATTTTTCTTATTTCATTATGGGGATATGAATTGTATTTGGTGGGGAACATTATATAGGGAAGCATTGAACATTTTCAAAATTTCGTCGTGTTTGGGATCTTTAGGGGATTTATTGGAGGTAAATGTATCGACAAACTGGGAGGCTAGTACTTCAGCCTTTTCCATTGGATAGTATTTTTTTCCATCACTACTTGCTAATGGGGGGATACTTGTTCTTTTTTTTAAGAGTTTCTTGGTAAATTGTCACAATGAGTTGTTTTTAGTATTTAAGTTACTAATATAGGCGTTATATTGTTCTTGTTTATATCTATTGAGAACCTTTTTACAAATATTAGTTAACATATTTAGTTCTTTTTTAAAGACGGAATTCTTAAGGAATGGATTCTTAAGGAAATTCTTAAGGAATTCCAAAGTCGAGAATTGAGGTTGTGAAATGAATGGATGGATTTTTTAGAGTGCTTTTAAAGTACTTCCAATTAATGTTATAAGTATTTAAGGTGGGTGGGGGAGTTGGGGGAGGCTTTTCTACGCGAGTTGATATTATTACTGGTAAGTGGTCTGATTCTAGTTCATGATACTTTGTAGACATGTGTTGGTTTTTAATATTTGTGACTATGTCAAGTATGTTTGGACTTTTGTTTGGGTCATATGGGAAGAATGTGGGTTCGGTTGGTGGTAATATGTTGAGATTTCGGTTTCTTTTTTTGTTGTATAAATATTTACCAGCGGGATTCGTAGACCGATATCCCCATGAGATGTGTTTGGAATTTAGGTCACCTGCAATAATGAATGGACTTGGTAGTTGTAATAATATAGAGAAGTTGCTGTTATTGATTTTTATATTAGGAGGTTTATATGCAGTCAGTATTGTTAATGTTTTTATTATTATATTTTACATTTATTGCTGCTTAGTCAAGACCGGACGTGGTTGCTAGAGTAATCTGGTGATATGGTATACTGTTTTTTATTATTTTATTAATATTATGACACCTCCTCCTTTCGAGTTTTGTCTGTCTTCTTTGATGGTTTTGTATCTCTGTAGAAAAAAATGATGATTCTTTGTTGAGATGTGATTCTGTGATGCATGCTATATCAATTTTCTCAGGATGTAGGAAATGTTGTAATTCAGCGTTTTTGTTGATAATGCTGTTGGCATTCCAAGTTAGAATTATTAAATCATCATGGTGATCCATAATTGTTGTTTAATGTCACAGCAATTGAGTGTTGGATATTCTGAATAACTGTTGGTATTAGTGAATTTATAAAATCAATGATGTGGTTGGTTATAAACTGAGTGATGTTAAGAATAAATGAATTACCAATATTGAAGTTGTTGTAGATTCTGTTTGCGTGTTATTGTTATGTTGTTGGTGATTTGTGTTTGTTGTGTTTCGTTGGTATTTGTTGCCCGTGCGAAATTAGGTATATTGTTGGTTGTAGGTAGTATTGGAAAGTTTGTTATATTGAATTGCAGGGGAATGGGATTGTTCCTATGTCTGTCATTTGGATTATTTCTTTTACTTTCTAACATTTTTCGATAATATGGACATTCTATTAATCTGAGGTCAGCGCTATGCTTCCCTGGCAAAGTTTACATGTTGGAGGGAAGTTCTTTTGTTCAGTTTGCTGATAGGTGATCGCCTGCACAAAACACGCACGAAATTGTATGATTACAGTCGTTTTTATTGTGTCGAAAGTCTAAAACACTGATTACATTGAAGGGAGCCCTTGGATTACTTTCTTCTTTCTGGTTTCACTATGTTATTACCTATTTGCTTTATTTCTAGAGCATCCTCGATTTTGTGAGTTCTTGAAAGTCTACTGCCACTACTGGGATTGAGAAATTGTTTTTATATAGTCGAGTAACTTTTGTAGCAGAATTGAATTTGTCATTGACTTCGGCTAGGATTTCATTTTCTGTGATTGAAGGATGAATATATTTGATCAGTATTGAGTATTTTTTACTAACTTTATCCGAATACCTGTGAAATTGTTTTTTGGTGGCTAGAAAATATTTTACTGCTTTTCGGAAGTCGGTCACTGACTGGAATTGCATTCGAATCTTTTGATTCTTGAATTCTGCGGTGAAGTTGCATGAGATGTTAGATTTTATTTCATTCACGAGGGTAACTTGATTTTCAACATTTTTAACAAAAATTGGCGGGATTTTATGTTTTTCACTTAGATCCTCTGGGATCTCTTCGTTTAACCAATTAAATCTGTTTTTGATTTCCACATTGTACTGATTTCGTAAGTTCGACCCTGATTGTCTGTGGTTACATGTTTCAAGTCTCTGATATCACTACCGTTATCGCTGGCTCTCTTTCCTTGCGAGATTACCTTGTTCGGATGCAGTTGGGTAGAAGCAGCAGTCTGTTGTAACTGCATTTGCTCCTCGGGCTGGCCTGATGTTCCGGTCCCGAATTGGTTGTTGTTGCTTGCAATTTGATGAAAATGGTACGGTATGTCGAAGTTTTCCATGCTGTCCGTGAAGTTCACTTTGCCTTCGTCAGGGACCACATCAGAAGACCCTTTCGAATTGTATATCAAATTTAGGGCTTCACTGACCATTCGCCCTGTGCTGGATAAGTCATTGTTGTTCATTCAACTTCTAAAGCACTAATAGTGAATAAATGCGACCACTGAATGCTATTTCGTACACTATGTCACCACTGTTTCCTAAAGTTCGCAGCGACGTTGATACACTATCACACTTAACGATTCTAGCAGCTGTTGGCGGAGCGACTGCTCGGGCCGGCAGCTGAAGCGAGAATGTCACGTAACTCAAGTATTCACCATCTTCCATGCAGAATGAATTATACATTGTTTATGGCCATGAAAACAAAATACATTACATGAATATTACATTGAATGCACATACCAACAGAAAGAAGACAACATTAAGAATTTTGCAATTTTAACAATTTTCATGCAATTTTCAAAATTTTAAAACTTCAATTTTACAGTATAATACAAAAGATTGCCACGTGATAGCTTCATCCCAACTCTGAAAAATAATTCCATTTTACAGGAAATGATCAGTAGACATACAGCCATAAATTTCGGATATGCCTACAATAATCTCACAAAATGCGAGAACCGAGGAGAGTAAGCAAGCGCATTTGCACAATTGTGTTTCAGGAAATGGAGATATTGAATTTTGTCGGTTAAATTGGAAGTTTTAAATTCATACAGAGACATTAATATTCCCAATGAATTGAAATAGTAGGATTACTAACTTTTATGTAAAAGAAATATTTGATTATATCGCTATGAAATGACTCAACTTCCTATTTGTTAATATTATTTAATTTGCTTGTCGTTTCTTTTTTATGTGTAATTGCTTTCCTTTATTTCACAAATTACAACTAAAAAACCCACTTCTTCAAAGTTCTGAACGTGTTTATCAAAAGTAAAAATAACTCCAACTTACGTGAAATGCCCGACACATTATTATATTTCGTTTATGAAAACCCACGGATAGATGGTGTAGAGGCCGGAACAAGAGTTGATTTTCCTTTGTCGTCAACTGCGTGATTTTATCGCGGGAGGTGGTGGTGATCTTTCCTCACTGAATGACGTGATCCGGCCCCGACCCACACGTCGGCGTGCGGGGGCGGGGGTCCAAACCAGGTACGGAAATATGCCATAGCGATAAAGGTTTTGGAAATTCTCTGCAAACAAAAATCAAGAAAGCTAGTTTAGTAATCGGTAAATAAGATAAGGAAATTGTTTATTATGAATAAGAATTGGTGTCAGAAACAAGCCAATCTGACAATAAATGTTCAAAATGCTCTTCTGTTTCTTACAAACAAGCATTTACTCTCATGACATTTACTGCAACCCGATGTAAAGGTTCTTCGACAATCTGTGGAATCACTTTCTCGATGTTTCTTTGCGGCTGAAACCAACAACCTTTTAAACAAGGGATACAAAATTTCTCAATATGTTCTGATACGTATCTGCCGTTACTGTTTCTTTGAAAAACAACGGAACCAATTATTCTGCATCGAGAACCACTGCCCGTCGAGATTCACTTCACCGACGATTATCAAAGCGGTTCTGGGTTTTAGGACAATAATGATGAAATGTCGGTCCATTGCTCGTCTGTAGGGTTTGGAGTGAAAGGGACGGGAATGTAAGTATCACCGATCAGTGGCTCGTTTATAAGATAATCATTATCCGCCTGATACTCATTGGAGTAAGTCATGACCGATCAGAGCGTCCGGCCCTCAAGAATCCCTGACTGTGCAGAAGTCGGGTTCGAAATACGCCAACCACTGCGCCACACACATAAAACATCCCAGCCTACGAAGTTGCGGACTTAACCACAAATGGTACCACAAACGGTGTTGTTTCAATCCCAGTAACTGATCTTTGAAACACAAAGGAAAATTGTCTTGCATGTCGCAAAACAGCAGTAACTGCTTTGCTCGACATTTGTTATGTCTTCCTAGTAACGGGCTTGCATGGCACACGTAACAGGTCGATGCGTTGTGTGTGGGGCAACTTTGCTGAGAGCGCGTCCAGCTGCGGCCTTCCACACAGCCCGACGTTCTCAATTTGTTGCAGCGCCTTCTTCTTTTAAATTTATTTTATTTAAAGTCTCATAAACGACAAGGTTATTAGCGACTGCAAATATACATGTTATACTGTAATTAAAAAAGGACTGAAATTACATAGTGAAAATACAGTTTAAACAATGAAACAGTAATTTACAATACTGACAGACAGACTTATAAATTGTGACGGTCTATTAAGACGCGTCCAACGTTTATTTTTTTTATTAGAAAAAGGACGCCTAATTTGCTATGCAAAAGTATGGACAAACAAATGAACATACATTAGTGAAAATTAATAAATCGTAATTATTCACATTATCGGAATCGAAGATTATAAATGACTATGGGGACGGCAACAAATAAAAGTATAGCAATTTTTGACGATAAAAACATGTCACCAAGTTGTACCGTTCAATAGGGAATAGATTTCGTAATGATAATTATATATGAAGTATTATACATTGAGAGAAGATTGTTAGATGTTATAAGATAATGACGAACAGAAACTATTTATTTATTAAATAAAGGAAATCAGTATTTTGAAAATGAACCACGGACAATGTCATTAATTGGGAACATTTTGTGGAAATTGTGACAATAACGCGAGGTTTATTGAGTGAGATTAACGTAAATAATAGTAGAAAAACAAAAGAACATTGTAATGAACAAGTCGTCCTTTGTTTTTAAAACAACGCGGTCAGAAAATACAACTTCTTCAGAGGGAGTCCAACCGGGTTGCGAGAGGGATAGGTGGTTTAAGTCGCGGCTGATGGAAGTGTGTCGGAATTCAGCGGATGGAGGTGTGGTGGAATGCAGCGGAAAATGGAGGATGTTCTTGTTTACGATTAGTGTGGATTAGTGATATGGATGGTGGAGATCGCGAGGTCGCAGAAATACAGCAAAGGGAGGTGCAAACAAACATTTATTATTCTATTATTTACAGATTATAACAAGGCCAAGAATGTCATTTTATTTGAAGGTATTGAGAAAATATGGCCATGCATGAAATTATTCAGGATTCAATTAATTGTTGTTTTAATAGATTGACAAAGTGCACTTGCTTCATGATGATAATTTCGAATGGTGAATGCAAAGAAAATTAATTGTAAATATTATTGTTAGGCTATTGCCAAAAGGGTTTTTATATGTATTGTTGTCTGTTGTTATTTGTTAAATTCAGTTATATATAACGAGAAGATTCTCACCTATCTTTTGGAAAAAAAGAAAATACGGAATAAATTCAGAATCAAGTTATTTGGTTTCAATTAGAAAATTTATGAGTTATTTCCGACGGTATTATGCCAGCAAAACACGGAATAAATTTGAATTCATACCTCTTCCCAAAGCAGTAATATTATTATTTTCGATATCCTCTATAGGATCGATTCGCGTACCCACGACTTCAAAAAAATTGTTTGAATGGTGCTTCGCAACCCATGGGTAAATAATTACATACGGGTTTATTTATTTGTGTAATTTCATGAAGGGATATTTTAGAAGGGGTTTGCGGGGATGTATATTTATGATAGAGATTATGATTCATATAGAAACCATGACAAAATCGTTATACACTTTTAATAATTTACATAATGTGAATATTTTATCCTGAAAGTCACTGGAGTATAAAATATTTTCATGATTATCAGTCTGTAGGATTGATTGGCGTTCATTGATATATTTCGTACATGACTGAAGGATATGGACAATTGATAGATGTTCCTTGCTTGAGGACAAGTCGAATACTTTATTCAAAACGTTTTGCATAGTAATTTGGGTCGATGAAAGAAATTTGCCTTTGCACAAAATTGTGGCATCGTCTGCGTACTTTCTGGATATGTCTGGGGAAGAATATCTATGTCTTCACCATTAATTAGTAATAAAAACAAGGTAACACTTAATGCAGAGCCCTGGGGCACGCCATTTTCCAATAAAGTCGTTCTTACGTTCTTAAAAGTACACCATTTACTCTAACTTGAGTTTTACGTTCGTGGGTAAAGTTCTTGACGAAGTCAAATATATTTCCTTTAACCCCTATCGTTTGTAGCGTATTCAGAATTCGTCTGATCCAAACCATATCGTACGCTTTGTCAATATTCAGATTAACTGCAATTACGTGTTGTTGGTTCATGAACCCTATTTGATGTAGGTGTCACTTAATAAAGGTAACACTCAATAAATGTGACGTAGTAGCTAGTCCTGGCCTAAAACCAAACTGATTGTCACTTATGATCTTATTATTGTCCAGAAACCATCTAAGTCTTTTATTGATTTTCTTCTCTAATATTTTGCATATATTGCACGTAAGTGAAATAGGCCTATAACTGTCAGCTTTATGTGCTTCTTTCCCAGGGTTCAGGATGGGAACAGCAATAGTTACTTTCCAGATTTGGGGAAAAACCTTCATATGTATGACGGTGTGTAACGTAAGTAATATTTCTTTGCCAACAGTGGGAAAGTTTTTGATTAGAATGTTTGGGATACTATCTGGACTGGGAGATACGTTTGTAGTAGAGTTGAGAATATCTTGGAGTTCATTCATGAATATAAGGTCATTGATATGGTTTGGTGTACATTTATCTTCATATTCATCCAGTAAATCTTCATTTTCTTCGGCATATTTATGTAGTTGAAAAGCTTCAGAGAAATTCAGATTACTGGACATTCTAGTAAATGAGTTAGCTACGCTATTGGCAATTTCTTCAGGTTGTGATAACATTTTATTGTCTGCTTCTATAAAGAGTATTCGGTTGTATCTTATATTATTCAGGATTAAGTTAATTTTTCTCCCTGACTCTTTAACACAGTTGGATGAACTGATGGATGACACAAATTTCTTCCAAGAGTTTGCCGTACTTTTTTGATAATTCTTCTGGTGAGTGCTCTTGTTCTTTTATATTCGATTTTTTGTTTCTTGATCTGTTAAATGCATGGTTGGATTTTTTAACGGCTTCTTGACAATCGTCATTTCATCACTGACTTATGTTTGTGGAGTGGCAGAGAGTGAGGTCGATAATACTAAAGTTACCATTACTTATTTATATGGGTAGGTTGACCATTATTTAACATGATCATGTTAGTATCCTCAATAACTGTTTCTATCTTCATTCCTCCTGGGTCATTAAAACAGGATCTCCATAATTTGTTATGAGAGTTAAAGTCACCTAACAATAAGAACGGTTTAGAAAGTTCTTTTATAATATTACATATCTCTATGGATTCAAATGCATAACTGTTAGAAATATAAATATTACAGATGCAAATGTTAATTGGGAATGATATTTGAATAGCAACTACCTTAAAATCAGAGCTGTGTAATTCGGTGGCAGAGTAGTTTTCTTTGACAAATGTAACCACTCCACCAGATGAATAATGACTGTCTGTTCTATTTTTTTGAAACATTTAATTTTTCCTTTATTGTTGAGTTTGAAATTAGTTTCCTGTATACATATCACCGCTGGGAAATATTGCTGGCATAGTAATTGTATGTCTAGTATGAAATCTATTTACATTCCATTGAAGCACCAACATACTTCTAATGAGTTGTTTCAAAATTAATCAGATGAAGTGTGTTCTGTGTCTTCCTATAAATGAACGTCTTGCTTTAATTCTTCAAATGCTGTATACTTTCAAGTCTTGAATAAAAACCATTGACATTCCATTGGAGAATGCTCATTAGTTGGAGCTGATGTCTGCACTGCAGTCTGATTCAACACTTGATTCTTTAGAAGTTGGTAGCACAGATTTAATTTTTTTCGGAAGTCTGGTAAATCTGCCTTTTATTGTTTTATTTGGAAGGTTTGTGCAGATAATTCATCATTTGAATGGGGGCTGGTAGATCAGATGAGTAATCTTTGACTATGAGGATGGGGTCAGCAACATTAAAGGAATTTTCTAGGAAGGATATAAATTGATGGTAGGTAAGAGAAAATTTTCTTTGATTGTCTTCAATAATTGATTTAAGAGGGTATATTAGTTTCTCTACAGATCTATTGTTAGTTATTTCAGTTTTATCTGATTCAGATAAATCAGAAGTTATTTCTGTTATTTTTTTTCTTCTTAGGCTGTTTCAGGGTTTCTTCTATATTTGCTTTGTTTTTGGTACTTGAAGATTCACGAACATGGGGAGAGTCAGATTGGAGGCCTCTTTTGTTTAATTTAGATACACAAATCAGCAGATTCCTGTTGATTAATAGGTGCTAATTGGTTATCAGTTGAGGGGGAGTTAGCTTGGGGGCTTTTTATGGTTAGGGGCAGTTATGTTATTAATTGAAAGAACAGGAGTTGGTGAATTTTGTCGACTGGTAGTAGATACAGACTGATTTTCAGTTGCAGAGGAATCAGTTTGGAAGACTTTTTTGTGGAGGTTATAGAAATTCTTGTTGTCATTAATTAGGGGCTCCATGATTGTGGTGTTCTGTACACTGGTAGTAGGGGCAGCTTGAATTTTATTTGCTGGGAAGTCAGTTATTGGTTTCGTTTTGTGGTTTGGTTTGTAGTGTGGCCTTCTTGCTTGCATAGGAAACACATTATCAGTGGAGAAGTAGATACGGTATGTAGTGACTTCATGGTATACCACTGCATAATCCGGTAACTTATCAATATCATCAGGATCAATATAAATCTGCATCCTAAAGCACAGAATCTGAGAGAAGCCATTCATAGATCCCAGCTCTGATAAATGACATCTTAGTGGAAGGTTTGATACTATTTTTATTTAATATGCTCAGGATTTGTTCGTTAGGTATAACAGGACACACATTAGAAATAATAACTCGTACTTGTTTATTGATGAGTGGTCGTATATTCAGTTTTGGATTATTAATAGTGATAAATCTGTGTGTGTTCACAATATGTTCAGCAATCTTTTGAGTTGGGAGGAAGAAACAGATTCTGATATTAGAGATTCTTGAAACATAACGAATATCTGAGGGGTTAACTATTGTTGTAGTTTTATTTACATAATCCTTGAGACTAATACCTTCTTGGGCTTCAATCACAATTGTTCGGCTTTTTTAGGGTAAATTTCCGATTGTACCCTAAGAGATGAGGTTTTGCTTACTTGTTTATCTGGTTCTGAGATTAGGTTGCCATTGGTTGTAGTTTCCATCGTGGTACGATGCCAGCCGCCGGGGCTGCTTTTTGAGTATCAAATGACTTTTCTGGTTAAATCCAAGAACAATATAGCACCAGGCAAATCCCGAGTTTATGGTGGCACGGTTCCTTTGATTCACTGATTCGGTTCATTAGAGGAGAACTGACTCCATGAACTGAATCCTTGTTTATACGTACTAGTTGTGTGTAGTGAAGTTCATGATGTTACCGCAATAAATATAATTATTTAAAATAACATCTATTTCACAAACAAATGATACTTACACTTTTATTATTGAGGGGCTATCGCCCCCCCCCCAAACGCATTTTACGACAAAGAATTATCGAGATAGTAAGGTTCACAATGTTGACACCATAAATACAAATATTTAAAATAAATTCTATTTCACAAGCACATACTACTTGCACTTTTGTTAATAGAAGGCTATCGCCCCCCAATCAAAAAAGAAAAAAACAACTTACATATTTATTAAAATTATAAAATTTTAATAGTATTACCTCTACTATAGTAATACTTAAGATAGTATACTGTCTCAGTACTAATTTCGTAGAACATCCTTATAACACAAAAAAATTAAATGATTCATCAAAGTATCAGCAAATTTGCTTATTTCTGAAAAAATACATTCTTTTTACTTTTTATGAACTTAAGTTTAATAAATACTAAATAAAAAAACTGACGTTCATAATGTTAACGTAATAAATATATTTGTTTAAAATAAGTTCTATTTCACAAACACATGCTACTATAACTTATTTTATTGGAGGCTATCACCTCTCAAATCTCCCATTTTAATACTAAAAAACAACTCGCCGTCTATGTTTTAACAAATACTACTTAATATGTTAAAGATGGCAGTATTTTTATAGAAAAAACATCAACTCACATATTCGTTGAAATAATAATTTTTTAAATCATTTCTAGAAAATAACTGAATTTTTGCTTACCCTTTCTCCACTTTTTACGACACTTGTATTCAGAGAGGTAGCTATTAAAATTACTTTCAACTGTGTAGTGCGTGGGTTCTTTCACGTCGAGCAGAATTTTGACACATTTAATCACATTCCAATTTCCCTGTTCGTGCAAGTTATAAATTCAGAATTCAAAACATCCATCACAGTAAGCAATACAAACGTATTAAATAGAGTAACAGTGCACAAAAAAGATAATTCCACACCAGAAATATCGAGAAATCGGGTTCACCACTAAAGATATTCAAATTTTCAGCAATAGAAATTTATAGCTTTATGTGGCTTAGATCCCTAGCCATATTGTATATAATTATGATTAGGCGTAACAAAATTAATCAATGCCAGCAACATTATTCTCGAGCACTCAGGCAGTGATTCAAGTGAACCGCGCCACTATAAATATAGGAATCACGAGAAACAATGAATCATAAAAGGAACCAAAGGAACCGTGCCACCCTAAACTCAGAATCAACCACGGTGTAACACCGTGTTACACGGTGTAACACGGTAATCAACACGGTGTAACACGGTGTTACACCGTGGAATCAACCCACTAAAAAGTATGAATATTGTGAGTGACTCGTGTAACAGTCACTCACAATCTCGCAGCATGCACCACGAACACGTCTACCGTTCACGGACGCACCAGCGCCTTCGAGCTTGTTCTACCTTCGCCTACACCAACGCATTTTCTTTCCTGTCTTCTGTTTTCGTTTCCTTGACTCTCGACTTTCTTCTACCTTCCTATCATTATATTACAAATAGTGACCTGTAGCAATAAACACTTCTTGTCTTTGGATCGACACACTAAAAAATGTTTAAAAAAATTATTTATATTCGCTTATAAGCACAGTTTGTGCGCGTCATATCTGCATACTTGCAGTCTGTTTGGTGGCTGAGATCACATAATGTCGATAATGAATTCTCGCTCCTGAAATTTACGTTTCATCAATCCGTAGTTCTTCAAAATGAGGCTCTTATCTTATACTTTAACGCCTTCCTACGTTTATGTAGTAAAGAGAGACCTTTGCAATACTGCCGCGGAAATCTGTGACATTTTGCTTTTGTAATGCTACAGAATGACACACACTTTCTCGTAGAAACGTTTTCTAATTTCCTTGATGTGGACTTGTACTGTACAGTCTTGCCTTTCCTTCTTGCCTGCTGCCATCTATCGCCGCTCAAAATACATTTTTTGACATATTCTCAACTTTTCGGTTTCCAAAAAGTAGAACCGAAAAAATATTTAAGTATATTAAAGAAGGCTAAAACCGTGTCCTAAATAGCAATTTTTATTGAAAAATTTGAAGCCGTTTTTAAGAAAATGGCGTTAATCGTTTCTGTTAATGCGAAATTTGAAGCTCTCTTTCACAGAAATCTACCGATTTTTCGAAAAACTTCATTTAAAGTAATCTGAAGAACTTCCCCTCACAAATTCAATAATGTATACAAATTCATTTAAATGTGCATATTAACGCTATGAGAGATATCGAAAAAAATTATAATTTGTGTAACCCGTGTCCATCCACATTTTTCCAGATTGCGGAATAATGTCAACTTCACTTATTTGATAAGAGGACAGAATCTTGAACAGGTCACGCTGATGAAAGATCTGGGTGTTTATTTTGATACCAAACTCAAATGTACGTGTCATACTGATAAACTAATATCCAAAGCAAATTGAATGCAGGGTTTCATCAAGAGAATGACCCAAGACTTGGAGAATCCAAAATTTTTTCTTTACTTGACTTTGTTAAGACCAATCTTAATGTACGCCTCTCCTGTACGGTTCCCCATTTATGGAAATAACATAAATAAAGTAGAAAAAGTTCGGCATAAATTTTTAAATTTTGTTGCATGGAAATTAAAATTACCATCGCCCAGAATATGTCATAAATATACTCTGGTTGCTACTTCTGTGAATATAAGTTCGTAGAAATCATAGAGAAATTATTCTGATGTTAAGTTTCTATATAATTTGATAAACAATGAAATTGATTGTATCGATCTTCATGCAAAATCTTGTGGAAAGTTCCATTGTTAAATTTGAGAAACAATGAACAAATTGAATGTTTAACACCTTTAGTGAAATCAAATTAGTTTTATTTTGCACCGCTA
Organism: Teleogryllus occipitalis; assembly: GCA_011170035.1. NCBI lineage: Eukaryota > Metazoa > Arthropoda > Insecta > Orthoptera > Gryllidae > Teleogryllus > Teleogryllus occipitalis. The sequence continues at coordinate 1,102,946 of BLKR01000040.1, forward strand.
TGGAAAATGTGCAAATTAGTAAATGAATTAAATATAGATATGTACTCCAATAAAAAGTGTATGTCTAGTGAAAAAACTCTTGTTAAATAACTTCAAATAGTTTCCTAAACGCATAGGATACATATATATGTACTTTCTTGTTCTTATATACTATAGTATTACATTTTCTACAACGTATATGATAATATGTATTGTTGGGCGTGCCTGTTTATAAATGTGTGCCGCCCAAAATACTAACATTGTAGTCTCGACTCTGCCCTTCTGGTACAACAGACCAACACTATGCAGCGAGATTAAGCACGCAAACCAACAATTGAAACTGCAGCTAAGAGAAACAAATGTCACACTTTTTGAAATGAATTTCCTCTCAGCAAAACACTTCACCCGGCATGGTCTTCACATGAACCTTGCTGGAAAACATGCAGTCGGTAACAAACTAGCACAATACATCATCAACTCCAGTCCTACGCAGTCTCCTGCCAAAAATCCGTCCCTTTCGCCTTCCATACGTTCTCCACCCCCCACCCTTATTTCGAACCCTGTTGCCTCTTCCTCTGAACCTACTCCCGTTTCTCCCATTCCCACTACCAATTCGTCTTCATCTGATGCCCCATCTTCCTCACAACCTGTCACTGCCCGGACACACTACAACCTTCGACCACGCACTCGAGGTAAAAATGGAGTAAATATATAGCAACTACAGTCAGATGCAGCAGAAAAACATTCGTGTAGGTACTTACAAAAAATAAACATTCTTCACCATAATGTTCAGTCCCTTTCAAATAAAACTGAGTTTATCGAGGCAGCTCTACAGAGCGATCTAAATCAAACGGACGTTCTTTGCTTTACAGAACATTGGTTATCTCCTAATGAACTTAGCATTTTCCAAATTCCAAACTTTTACCTCGCAGGCTTTTATTGTAGAGAGAGAGAATCGTATAAAGGTCCTACGTATGGTGGTTCTTGTATTTACGTTAGAAATAATATTGATTCTATCCCCTTGGCAGAATTAAATGTGTATTCCATTGAAAATATTTTCGAAATTTCTGTTGTACATCTTACTTCTCTAAAAGTGATAATACTTTGCATTTACAGACCTCCAACAAAGAGAACTGCAGATTATATTTTGTTCTTAGAAAACCTGGAGATAACACTTAACAAAGTCAGCAATCGCTCTTTTGAATCCATTGTTGTATGCGGAGATTTTAACATTGATTTTCTGGTCGAATCTTGCGAGGAAAGAAAAGTTTCTCAATTTAATTAATTCCTTCAATTTAGACATTACAATTAATGTACCTACACGAATCACACAAAATTCGATGAAGGCAATTGATCAAGTTATAATTAACAAAACTACTACTCGATATGAAGTTGAAACAAAAGATTTAGGATACAGTGACCACGATGCACAAATTCTTACCATTATAAGAAATGCGATCACTGACACAATAAATAATACACGTATGACTAGATTGTTTACTAAAAGTAAAATTAAATTATTCATAGACTACTTGATGCAGGAGTCATGGGAAGCGGTTTATAATACTGTTGATACAAACGAGAAATATAATTCTTTTTTTTTCAACTCTTTCAATTCATTTTAACACTTGCTTTCCTCTTCAAAAACGAAAATTAAATATTTCACGGAAAAGCAATTCTTGGATAACACAAGGGATTAGGACATCTTGTAAAAACAAGCGAATTCTTTCTTTCATTTCTAAACGTCATGACGTATCTCAAGATTTCCTTATCTACTTTAAAAAATACAAAACATTGTTACGAAAAGTCATAAGGCAGGCAAAAATCATGAAAAACGATCAGGATATTTTGAACTCAAATAATAAAACAAAATCAATGTGGAATATAATAAAAAATACTACCAAATCAACTAGAAAACCCGTAGAGAATGTTGTTTTAAAATATAACGATATAAATGTCAACGATCCGGCAACAGTGGCTAGTCTCTTTAACCAATACTTTTCGAGAATTGCTGCCGATCTCACTAAGGGTCTTCAGGCACAAAATTCAAAAACAGACAGTGCACCCAAAATTTTAGACACAATGTTCGTTTCCGAAACTTCTTCCTATGAAATTCTCAAAATAATCGGTAAACTAAAAAATAAATATTCGTCCGGTTTAGATGAATTCCCAGATTCTTTGTTAAAGACTTGTGCGTATGCCATTATACACCCGTTAACTCACATATTTAATGCATCTTTATGCACTGGAACGTTTCAGATATTTTCAAAACAGCTAAAATTAAGCCGCTCTTCAAAAAAGGCAACAAAAATGAAATTCAAAATTATCGGCCCATCTCTCTTCTATCAGTTTTTTCAAAAATATTAGAGAGACTTTTTACGTACGAATGGAAACCTTTCTCACTAAACACGACGCGCTTTCAGATTGCCAACATGGATTTAGAAAATCAAAATCAACGGAAACAGCTATATTTTCTTTTCTTAAAGATGTCGCCTCATCATTAGATCAAAACGAGGCACCTATTGGATTATTTTTAGATCTCTCAAAAGCTTTTGACATCATTGATCATGACATTTTACTTTCAAAATTACCTTCATATGGAATCCGTGGTATTGCTCTAGATTGGTTATGTTCGTACCTTAAACAACGATCTCAGAAAGTTGAAATACCTTACTGGAATGATGGAACATTACGTACGCACCTTTCCGACTCTTTGCCCGTTGCATGTGGAGTTCCTCAAGGATCGATTTTAGGCCCTATTCTGTTCCTACTTTACGTAAACGATATGCCCTCGACGATTCGAAACGGAAGAACGGTTCTCTTTGCGGATGATACGAACATCCTTTGCAATAAAGAAACCGTAAATAGTACAATATCAGATGTTTCAAATTGGTTCCGAAATAACAAATTAATAGTAAACGAAAAGAAAACGGTTTTAATGCAGTCTTCCATTTCAAATAAACAATTCTGTGCTCCATTGAAAATGAACAGTGTACCATTGACTGATGTTAAGGCAACAAAATTTTTAGGTCTCTCAATTCAGTCAAACCTTAAATGGAACGTCCATTTAAATGAATTGAACACAAAATTAAGTTCATTATGCTACGCGTTCAGAATTCTTGCAAATTCAGTCAGCCTTCATACTGCTCGTTGTGTATATTTCGCGAATGTTCATTCCCGCCTGAGATATGGCATAATATTCTGGGGAAATACATCTTATAGCTCCCAGACTTTTAGATTACAAAAACGAATTATACGAATAATAACCAAAGCCCACCCACGTGATTCTTGTAAGCCTATCTTCATTAATCTAGGAATTCTACCATTACCGTGTCTTTTTATTTACGAATCAGTGGTTTTTGTAAAAAATGACTTGCTTAAGGGCGGGAATATATTTTCAGAAAATGCCGAAGTCTATTACTATAACACTCGACGTAGAAATCATATTCATCAGGTGACAGTATCAACAGCTCATTACAAAAAATTCACATACAATACATGTACATTATTTTACAACACTTTGCCAGATGACATTAAACGATTAAATTCAATAGAAAAGTTTAAATCACAAGTGAAATCGTTTCTGCTGCATAACTGTTTCTATACAATTAGAGACTATACTGAGCATCACAAGAAAAGTAACATTAATTTTAACAATGATACATAATGCATTAATTACCATTTGGACTGTATAAATGAGTATAAACAACCTGTAACAACTATTGTAACAGCTTCCGGGTCAATGACCCCCATCTCGATCAGGTTTTCGTCCAGTTTCCCTGATCCATTGAGCAAATGCTGAGATGGCCCCTTGTTTTGCTTCTGGACATAAATGTAACTTCATTTTCTGTGCACGTCTTCTAGAATTCAGTGGGAAATACAATTATTCAAATTATCGTTTCCATGTTGTCGCGGCAGGAAGTAATAAGAGCCAAAATTTATTGCTTATTTATCCTTGAAAATAGATTTTATTACATGGGAGTTTTTTTTTGTTTGTTTTTTTCTCCCTTTCAAAATTCAAAATTTATTGCTTATTTATCCTTGAAAATCGATTTTATTACATGGGAGTTTTTTTGTTTTTTTTCTCCCTTTCAAAATTCAAAATTTATTGCTTATTTATCCTTGAAAATCGATTTTATTACATGGGAGTTTTTTTTGTTTTTTTTCTCCTTTTCAAAATTCAAAATTTATTGCTTATTTATCCTTGAAAATAGATTTTATTACATGGGAGTTTTTTTTCTCCCTTTCAAAATTCAAAACTTAAGTAGTATATGATTTAGTGTAGGGATCACAGAATTTTGAAAATGTGCACACAATTCACTTTTCCCCATAGCCCGTCATACGCAATTTTTAACTGTTTTTTGACGTCAATAAATAATAAATAAATAAATAAATAAATAAATAAATAAATAAATAAATAAATAAATAAATAAATAAATAAATAAATCATCTTGTATTAAGATTAGAGAATAACGCTGAAGAAGAGCTTAAAGACGATCTTTTATGTGCATTTTGTGCATATTAACAAAACAAGCGTTCAAAATGTAGTCTGTTTTAAATACTAAATGTAGTAATCCTTCAATATTCGCGAGAGGCAGGCTCCCAAAACATGGCGTATGTTGAGTTTATATTTTAATGAAGAAAGATGGCTTAGGTTCCTGGATATTGAAAAACTGTTTAAAAAGATACGAAAAAATCTGACAACCAATTGTAGTAGAACTGAGTGAGCACTACTACAAACAGAATTCACACTTAGCAACTCAATGTGAAGAAATAAAACAATATTTGAATGTTATTTCAAAGTTGAAAATCTTTTTGTTTTTTTGTTTGTTTGTTTGTTTCATCGACCTCCTAAACGCAATTCCTTAATCTCCAAATATGGAAGAGTTGCTGCTTCTATTTCTCTCTTAAATTTCAAAGTAATTTCCAAATTCAGATCGCTCGGTGATCAACATCCTTTTTTTCTTTAAACCATTTTTTTGCTTAAAAACGGCACAAAATGTTTTGATTAAATTTATACCTTAGATAGTGTAAAGAACACTTAAGAGAATGGTGCAGGTCTCATGTTCGTTGAAATGACTTATTTTATGATAATTAAAAAAAAAAATCGGCGTCTTCCTACAACTACAATTGTGAAGATATATATTTTTCTAAATGAAACGTGTTCATAAAAAAACAGATCTTCAAATAAGGTCATGTTGATTTTTTTGAAAATATGAGTATTTTTATGTGATTTAGTTACAAACATAGTCGCCCATTCCGAATTTAGTGCGCTTCGTGAACATAAGTTGAGAAGTGTTTGAAATCTATCGCTATTCTCATAAAAGAAAGTAAATTGAGGGAAAGTAATAAATTTAACGTAGAACTAACAAATTACCTCTTTACTTCAAGACATTTTATCACTGATAACAGATTATGGTATGTTTTATTTCTAAAATTTAGAAATAACTACTGTTCCTAGCTATCAAAATAAACTCAGGTATCCACAACAGGTGCTTCCTTTAGTGGCGTACCGAAATATATGTTTTAGATATGCCCGATTTTTTTATGATACATCATCACAATAATACACACCAATTCTCAGGACATGGCCTTTGGAATGTTTCCATACGGAAAACATCGGACGAATTGTGTAAAAATATTTCAGACAATTATCTAAATTACTATACTAAAAACATGTTAAACACTTCTGTGTTGAACAAATGAAATTATATTATTCCTTTATTTAAACAATAAAATTAACAACAGAAACAATTAATATATATACAACAAAACGTCCCACCCTCTTACAGGCCTTTGATTCTTCTTTCACTAAGAACACAGTTTTTAGTTGTTGTCGGTGTTATAAAAGGTCTTCTTCTCAGTTGGTTCTAGCTCATGGATCAACGTCCACACTCAATTTCTATAGTATTAGTTCCTTTTTAAAAACATAGCTAAAAACGACTTCCTCAAACTTTACTTTTCCATATCACACTGCTCTTTGCCGTCTTGCCTTTTTTCATTTTTTTCTCTTCTTCTTGCGTAGCAATGTTCACAGAATTTACATATACATGTAATACATTACACTTTGAGTTGGTGGGGTTTGGATTATATTAGCATTATTTCTAATATTTTGCTCATGAAAGAAAAATTGAAAATATTGAGAACCATTAACTATTACGGACATTTCAATTTTACTTTACTACACACGTTGTCTTGGGAAACAATGCACTATATTGCGGCGTCGATGGTGTAATGGTTAGCGTATCGACTTGTTATATCCAAGTTCGCGGTTTCAAACACGATCGAAGCCGTGGATTTCCTTAAAGCCCTTAAAGGGCGAAAAAATCCTTCGTACACCTTCCTTCGGAAGGGAAGTAATGTCCCATGTTAGTAGATTTACTGCATGTAAAAGATCCTCAATCCGAAATGAAGCCTCTGAGCTAAATTCAATTTCCCCGTTTCGTCGGCCAAGTAATACCTTTCTTCTCCGCTAGTTGGTGAAAGGAAACTAGCGAAATTTGCGTGATCAGACGGAAGAACAGGCCTTGTGGTCTGAGTCTCGCCACGTAAAATAAGGCATCAATTCAATTGGTCAATGCATTGTGTGTATATTTCAGAAGTTCATTGTTGATCGGCTACAAACAATAATAATGCAATATGAAATTCTGTTTAATTCCCCTCTTTGTTTTTATTTGACATGCAACGCTTTGTTATATTTTTTTATTTGACGTCAAAAACAGAAAAAACTGAGTGTGACGTGTACGTCATAGGAAGAAATGTGTTCTGTGAACGTTTTCGAAAATTCTGGTATCCCTACCCTAACCCATTTACATGTTCAATCGTGAATGCCGATGGAAACGAAACGTTTCTTTTTCGATTGGTAAAGACAATTTGAGGAAATTTTCTTAGGTTTGAAAACATATAGAGCATTTAGCATAACATGTTCAGACAAAGAGTAACGTGTAATTCGTGTTAAAAGCATATTTGGAGAATATTACAATACTATATAGTGTTTAATAATTACTATTATATATTTTTCGATCCATTTGCATTTGCTCGCCAACGCTATCAGTATCGTATTAATTATTAACTTTTAATTATTTTACTTTGATGCACACTGCTTACGCAGAATATTGTAAGGCTAAAAAACTTTTTCGGATATGTTTGTGTATACTCTGCATATCTTATACAACGAATTCAATGCCAGAAATATATTTTCATTTAAAGTTTAAAAAATCTATTACTTATTACTATTTAATTTTTGCACCGAATTTCTATGATTTCAAAACAGTTGTATAAAAATGACGACAGAAATGTGTTAATTCGGAGAGAAATTGTGGTGTAAATAATATTACATAAATATTATTAAAGGTAAGAAAGTACGTGCTGTTATCTACCACTAGTTTGTATATTCAATTCTGTTCTGAAGGATGACCTTATTAATTTTAAAAAATGTAATATTAAAACTTCGACATTATTTAAAAAATAATAATTTAGAGTACTGTTGTCCATATGCCTAAACTGTGTCATTCCATAAGGCGTGCCTAACGGAGGCTTAAGAACCGCTGATGAGAAAATTTAAATCTGAAAAAATAAACAAAGCTTCCTGTTCGTGTTCTTAGGCTCGACAGCCCGCTACGGGCCTACTACGGGCCAGCCTCTCGGCGATGGGGTAAGGGGTGCGTGTGGTTAGCACGAGGACATCCCTCGCCGTGTGTACTGGTCTTTATAACCTTCGAGTGGGCTTTCTCATCGTCACACAGCAATAGATACCGGGACATATGTAAAGAAAGAGCGCAGGTATAAATTGCATCGGCCGGGAATCAAACTCTGGGTGGTGCCGTGGAAAGCGAGTACCAACGCTGACCAATGAGCCACCGAAGGAGGCAATCAACAAAGCTTAAAGAATAAAATCCAAAATTTATTTTCTACTAAAATCATTTCCATTACTATACAGGCTGGTCCAGTAGTTTGCGCGCCGTTCGAAATTGCCTTTTGAACACACAACGCTCTGTCAAGCGTTCGGTCAGCTGATACGTCGCTCGCTTTTGGGACTCGGGGCTCCAGACCCTGCGCCGAACAGAAAGCCGGCAACAGTTCACAAAATACCTTAGTACAGGCATGTCAAGGTCGCAGGGAAGGTAACAAGCTTACAAGAGCTCATGGACCTTGCGCCCAGAGAAATTGGCGCTAGATTTAAAAGTAAGGGTTGTACAAATGCTACGGAATGGCGGTAGGTCAGTGGATATCAGGTCCATGACAGTCTTTGAGGGGAAGTTACATGACAGTTATTGTCACAAATTTAGCTATATTAATTACTATTTTCTATTTAAGACAAATAAATAATCCATTAAAATGAAATAATACATCAGTCCGATTTCAGATTATCAATTAAAAATAAAATTAAATTCTTTGAATGATAAGTATCTTGATTTTGTAACGCTGTTTACTTTAGAGGTTCACTCATACTTGAACTTTCTACTTCCAGATTAAAGGTTTAACAAATTTAACAGACAAATATTCATGTCTGTTAAAAGCACTGCCTACCCGTAAGCGAGACTTGCTAATTTATTTTACATTATTGCTAAATACAATAAATAACTAAATTATTTAATAACATAACACAAAACGAAATCAAAGTAAGAATTCGCCATTCAAACATATTCCGGTCACTTAGCAAATATGTTTATGAAGGGAGAATTTAGTAAGAAAATAAACATCAAATTGTTATATGTAGTGAAGAATATAAATATGATAGAAAAAAATCTGGCAACATATTTTCGTTTGAAGCCACTATTCACCGCCTCGCGCCGCTCCCGCTTGCGCAAGTACAGCCCCAGCTGGATTTGAAGGGAAACTGAGTGCGGAGTCGGGAAAGTTGTCCGTGCCCGTAGGAGCGCCGGCCCGGGCTCCCCAGGCGGGCAAGTAGCTCGTGCGGGCGCGCTTTGTCGTGCCAGCTGTAGTAGATCTCGTGAAGGATATGCTTTAAAATATCTCGCAGTCGGAAAATCTTTTCATTAAGTGTCCGCGTTGACAAACGTTAAGTCTGAAAAAATAAAGTTTAAATATTTTTTTCCAAGATATCAACCTCACCAGCACTAGTATTAATAATGTTAACAAAAAGTTAAAACAAGTCAAACGAAATATATTTTCTACCAAAAGCATTTCTATGAATGTACAGGCTTATCCAGCCCACCTGGCCAACTGCCCTTGGAGCACGTGTCGCGCTGGACGGCCGGACGTGTCAAGCTCACTTGCTTTCGCGCCCCAGGGCGCTGACGTTGCGCGGGACGGACGGCTGGCGGCGGCGGCGGCGGGCCAGCGGGTCCCGGATTTGCGGGCGCGGGCCCGGCCGCCGCCGCCGTATTGATTTTCGATTTTCACTGACGGGGCGCCACCGGCTGCTGCGGCGACGGCGCCCGGAGAAGCCGCTGCCACCACCTGCACCGCCCCCGGCCGCACGGGGCTGGGCACTTCATGCCTTTTTCGTAGTACTGTTATACAGCATTAACGCGCCCAAACGGGAACGAAATGCTGTTGAGAGTTTGGCCCGCCGCCGTTCGTTAAGAACAGTCGCTCGGGGCGAATTCCAGGCTGCCGCGTAGCGCGCAAACGTTTGGAGCAATGCTATTCAACTCAGATTGTTTTTAACTTCCGTCTATGAATTTATAATTCGTCAAACAAAATTTGCCACATTTCTGTTTCTATTTTAATATTTCATTTATCTTTTTAAAAGCTGCATTTAAATTATACTTGGTTTCTACTAACTACTTACAACTTAAATATATTTTTACATTTGTATATAATATTACATGTTTGGTCTTTGTATGCATCTGACATGTGGTTAGGCGGAAGAGCGGGCCTGATGGCCCGAGCCTCGCCATATCAATAAAGGCATTATTATTATTATTATTATTATTATTATTATTATTATTATTATTATTATTATTATTATTATTATTATTATTATTATTATTATTATTATTATTATTATTATTATTATTATTATTATTATTATTATTATTATTATTATTATTAACAACCGAAACAAATGAATTGTTGCTAAAGGTGGCAAATGACTACTCATTTTCCAAGAAAAGGTTTTTTTATTTATATTACTTTTTCGTATAAGAAGTTTCTGTTACGTTAAGTTTTGAATGACACACGGTCGATTTCGCAAATAAAGGAAATTATTAAATTGTCAAGGTTAATGAAAATTTTGACAGCAACATGTCTGTAAAAGTTTGTGTGAAGGTCTTTCTTATTTACATTTCCTCAAAGAGGTAAAGTGATGTGTCGGACTAACAGACGAAGATTCCATATGTGTTTCGCAAATATTCGAGATGATCTTCAAGAACAGTGATATTTGTAATATTATTCTATTCTGCGGTCTGCTTTGTCACAATAAATGATATAATAAGAGAACACAGGTTGCGAAGCGGTTTGGCAAACTTCGGTAAGTTTCGGGAACCATGCCAACAATGGTGCAACGCAGAACTCTGACCAAACATGAAACTGCCAGAAAAAGCGTAGTTTTTGTGAGAGGTAGTGGTGCCAGAGACCAGTTGCGGGAGGAGACGTTGAGTAGAAATGGCCGACAAAGGTAGATATGCTCGCCTGTGTGTTTGTATCGAGAAGAGCATGGTTTCTCAATGACTGATATTGTAAAGTATGTAAATAATTTTTTCAATGCAATGATACAATATGAATTGATAGCGATTTAAAAATGTTTCAACGTTCTGTTAATGGCAAGATTAAGTTATTCATTGTGAACATTACAATCTATCTATGATACAACGGCTACTTTTTTCCGCCAGGAAAATGTAAATATTCGCATCAAGACTTAAAATGTATTGTTTGTTTTATTGCTAAATGTACAGTGACCATCCTTATAAAAGCGTGTTTATTGTGTATCTTATGGTCAACTTGTCATTTAGGCTAGGCCTCCACTAGCGATTTCTAGTCGCGGCGACAAAAAAACGCTTTAGCAAAAATTGTGGAAGGTCAACCCACGGCGATAAATCAATCGTTAAATTAAAACTGTTTTCCAATAGATATCATTGAAACTTCTTGTGTGATCGCACCTTTGCATCGAGCGAGAAATACAGGACGCAAACATCATTACCGGTTCATCCAATAGTAAGTCAAAGATTATTGAATGGGCAGTTTCACAAATAGTTTCAAGATTCTTTTAATTGTTTGTTGTAAAAAAGCAGGTCTCTTTTCTATTTCTTTAATAAGTAGACTCGGTATCAATCACTGTTAATATACGTTCATCACATCCAGTAGATTTGTTGTCAGACATTTTATAAAAGCAACAACAGCGGGAAAATTAGGAATGAAAACGAACAAAGCAGCACAAGCAACTCTCGCAAGCGGGTGCACGTTCATGCCTGCTCATGTGACCCATTCCACGAACCGACAGCCCCGCCGCCGCTGTGAAAATAGAACATGTTGCAATTTTTTAATCGCTGCGATTGTTTGTTTAGACGCAAGTGTCTACACCTGTATCGGAAACGATGAGTTCTATTTACGACCGAAAAATTGCACGGCAAGAAATCGCTAGTGGAGGCCTAGCCTTAGTGACAAAGCAGATCGCCAATGTACCCTCTCCCTCAGAAAAATGTCGTTCAAAATTCTATCTTCCACACCGCGCCGACAAACTTGGACACCCCTCGGCCTGGGGGAGGGCAGGGGGAGGGACGCGTTGACCAATCGCTAGCAGGTAGAACCACAGTTGTCTGTGATTGGTGCAACATCCCAAGGGGCAGAAAGAACGCTGTCTCAGGGGGAGGGGGCTAGTTCGTTTACGTACGAGACGGAAATATCGTCAAATTTCCCTGTCGAAGGAGGTAGTTTGCCTGCGCGTACGCCACGACGAAAAAAATATTTCTAAGCGGGGTTTTCCGTCCAGAATGATTGTCTATAGACCAGTAAATATTTATCATTTTAGCAAAATTTATTATAACTTTTAGTAATCGATTTGTAACTCCTGACAAACTGCTATTTTGAGATATTCATTTCTAGCACAATTTGCGGAGCCTTCCCGGCCGTTCTAACGCATATTTCGAATTTGTTTATAAAATTATAAATTGTTGCAAAATTGTTAATTCGCTGTTTTTGGTTCTGGGACATCGGGAGACTCTCCCCACTTTAGATTTGCAAAATTTGGAAATTGTTTATAAATTTGCAATTGTTGCAAATTTTTTATTGTCTAATCTGAATGGCGTTTAAATGTGATGCAAAATTCCGGAATCCGTTCGGTGCTATTATATCTCGTTCTCGAGATATATGTAATTGTTTATAAGAAATTAACATCTTAGTAGACCCCATTTGTTTGCGCTTAATTCATTCGCGCTAGCAGAATAGCGTGGGATGAGCATACTGAAAAAACAGTTCTCCAATGCCGCGCTTTTGCCTGCCACATACGCTTAAAATGCACTTGCTTGTAAACAAATTCTGTGGCCAATTTAATTATGCTAAATTCGTATTTTTACGGCGAGTATGAGCATAACTTTTATTTGGTTTTTATATTCTCTTTTAAGTCCTACAATTTGCAAGTCGATATATTTATCAAATAGGAAAGAAATTGATTATAAAAAAATATTTTTCAAGGTGCATTACGCCCAAACAATTGTTTCTGTTTTTCTATCAAAGGGCTGTTGAGCAACCGAATAACTGTATTATTAATTTTTTAAGTCCCCTGTTAACACCGAGAGTCAGAAACTATTTGTTCCTCTTGTTTAACCATTACCATTAAAAATAGGGAAACATATTGCTTGGCTGTTTGCTATAAACTGCACTGGATTGGATGAAGGTAGTGTTAAGGTTTTCAAATACAGAAATATTCAATTTTGGGTTTTGAAAGATCACATGAGTAGAATCACACATCACAATATTTACACAAGTATAGAAATTTCTAAATAAACGTATATAAACTTTAAGTTAATGTTTTCAATTCAATTTATCATTCCTTTCTAAAACTGTTAATTTGATGATTTCATTGTATAATATTCAAATCAGAGCTTTATGTGCTTAATCTACGCATTGTTAATACATATTTTTAAACAACATTAATATATTTAATATACATTTAAAAGGTTTGTAGATTGGCGAACGTTACAATGAAATTTCATGAATTCCTAAATGCTTGAAAAAAAATACTTGTAAAATTAAATAATTGTAGCGTGTAAAAATATAACAAACTCACGTATTTGGTAAAACGAGTTGATATTACTAAAAGAAAGCAAAACAGATGTTATAACAATTCAAAGAGATTTAGCGTTTGCTTACAGTTTAGTAAATATCAATGCACTAGCATTTCCCAGTGAAAATACATAGAACGAACTTGGTGGTCAAGTGATATGACCTTCCCAACACAGACTACATTTCAGTATCGTCAGAGTTCGAAGGTGGTTTGTTGGCCGCCATTCTACGAATCTATCAAAACCTTGAATTTTGCACGACCATCTGTACAGCGAGAACGTAGCGGTTTATTAAACGGAAACGGGCCATTCGAGGTATCTAATGTGCACTCTTTGAAAACGTTTAACCATTATAAACTATCCCTAAGAAAAATATCAAATAAACAATGTTAAAGGTCACCAGCTTAACATTGCCTTTACTATTTGAATGTTTTCAACATCCCCAAAACCAACAGAAAACCCATGTTTTTACAGGTTATTATAAAACCAATTCAATAAATACAAGCATTTATTCACGTTATTATTTTTAAAACACTCAAATATCTACGATGTTATTTGATTCATGTCTTCATCGAAGATCTGAGATTAAAAAACTGATAAGCAGAGAAAATTAAAGTAATTTTGAGTGATTGATGAAGTTGAATGATCAAACGAAAAACAATGTTTCTTGCTTCATATAATGCTATCGTGTTTAACAGACATGTAATTACATGTGATACCTATATTTAAACATCCAAACTAATGAAAATTTTCAAAATTAAAATCATCAATAAAACGTTGATTCATCAGCAAGGATTATATTATTAAATACTTTTTTGAGATTCATGTGCTCCTGTGTGAATAACGTAGTAAACGTGATTCGTATGATCCAGTTTCTCAGAATAATACAAAACCTGCTAGACACATACACTAAACATAATAGTTGTCAAATAGTTATTTACGACATGAGTATCATAAGATATCTTATTACAATACGAAATTGGAGAATTATCAAACAAGACTCTTTAGACGAAATTGTTAACCAATTGAATATTGTAATATAATGTTACCATTTGAATATCATAGAAAGTAAGACGCAATTTGTCAAAATTCATGTGAACTATAATTTTTCTTTAAATTTTACTCCTTATCCTGCGAAAGATGTGTGACAGTACTTATGTTAACAATTATACTGCCATGGGTTTAATTAATTAGTTTTCAGTACGCAAATTATTGTTTTTGGTTTTAAAGAAGCATGGATATACAGAGTATCGGGGAAGGAAACGTCGAAAGTTTGAAAAACGCTGTTTAAACAATTTTAATCATACTTTGTCTAATAAACTACATAGATATTTTGAATGGCTGAGCTGCAATAAACACGCAAATTTTGGTTTGAAAATATGATTTCTACGCAAAACTTTGCATTCTAGAATCATGTAAACACCCCAGAAACATGTAACATGTTTATTATTAACAATATAGTTTTTTGTACTTTTGAGATAATACTGTTGGAAAAAAAATTTAAAAAACAGTAGCCCTCCAAAGAATAAGGAAGCGGTTAGACCCAATAGCAGCAATCATTACTAGTGAAGAGTGGATCATTACTAGGAAAGAGTGGAGTGTTTAATTTACATTAATTTAATATCTCTTTTTAAAAAGAGATTTCATGAAACAAAAATCTCTAGCGTTAATATTTCTTTTCGACAATGGTAATAGGTATTTGTTCGCAATTTTCGAAAATTCAGATCGTTCGCCCAAAATTGAACGTACGCCACTTTTAAACATCTTGTGCTTCGAGGAATAGATTTACAGAAAAATTGGAGCTCTTTTTGAGGAAATTATGTAAATATGATGGGGTTTGGTGTAAAGTACCTTCAAAATTAAAAGATTAGTTTCAAATTCGAAGATTCGTAATATTAGCCAGATCGTTCAAGGAATATCCATTTTGGTGAAAATCGTGTTTACTTTAGGCTCTAGAATTACTCACACGAAGACGGATTCACAAAGAGGTTTTTTGGAAAATCACTTTTTCGGGTTCAAAAAACAAGCGTTTTGACAGCGTTGTGTATAGAAAATAAAAGAACAATACCAACAATCCACTTTTTTCGAACTAGCTACTTACAAAACGTGTTTTCTGTGAAAATTTCGACACTTCCTCCTACAGCATTACGTAACTCTCTTTACACGTGGAGGTAAAAATATTCCAGCGTTACTGGGATTTGAACTCGGATCCCCGTAGTCCGTAGGTCTGGCTCGACCGCACTGTGCTATCACTGTGCGTCATC
The DNA here is from genome assembly GCA_011170035.1 of Teleogryllus occipitalis. Lineage (NCBI taxonomy): Eukaryota > Metazoa > Arthropoda > Insecta > Orthoptera > Gryllidae > Teleogryllus > Teleogryllus occipitalis. Next base: position 1,118,376 of record BLKR01000040.1, read on the forward strand.
GGTTTTGATTAATTTTTTTCCATAATCTCAAGAATGTTTAAGAGAATGGTGTAGATCTCATGTTGGCGTCTGTCTGTCCGTCTGTAGTTAACACAAGCATCTAAACGCCGCACGTTCTTTTTTAGTCAAATCTGTGATACATGACAGTTTAAAATCATCTTTGTGAGAGGCAAGAGATATAAGATTTTCTGTGGTATAGCAGGTAAGCGCACTGTTGGTGAAGCTTAGGCACGTAAGATCGAATCTCATCCACGGCGAATAATTTTTGCGGGTAGAAACAATTTTGCGGTTAATTGTATAGTTATAATCATTCGTATCCATTATAAATATCACATAAAGCATGTGTTTTGAGGCGCCACTACTTATTTTAGTGTGTTAATGTCTTTAAGAATCACGTATAAATATGCCCCTATTGCGATTCTGGCTTCAGAACGTCTGCAAGCGCCCGTGTTGAGCTCTAGCGTTATCGCAACTTTCATCTGTGACGTAATTAAACCTTGGCCACAGTCGCCGAAAGATAAGACCAGCAACGACTTCCACAGAGGGTTCTAAAAACCACGGCTTCTGGTTGAAAATATTTCTAAGTAAAATGAGCTATGTAGTTGCGTGGGTTGTAATCGTTTAAATTCTTATTGCGAATTTGATACCTTTTAAACATGTAGAACATTCCTCTAATAAAAAATTTAAGTGCAATGAATATCACGTAACTATTCTTTTCGTAATAAGTGTGCTTGGACAGCATGTTGAGAAATATCTGTGATAGCACAGTGCGGTCGAGCCAGACCTACGGACTACAGGGATCCGAGTTCAAATCCCAGTAACGCTGGAATATTTTTACCTCCACGTGTAAAGAGAGTTACGTAATGCTGTAGGAGGAAGTGTCGAAATTTTTACAGAAAACACGTTTTGTAAGTAGCTAGTTCGAAAAAAGTGGATTGTTGGTATTGTTCTTTTATTTTCTATACACAACGCTGTCAAAACGCTTGTTTTTGAACCCGAAAAAGTGATTTTCCAAAAAACCTCTTTGTGAATCCGTCTTCGTGTGAGTAATTCTAGAGCCTAAAGTAAACACGATTTTCACCAAAATGGATATTCCTTGAACGATCTGGCTAATATTACGAATCTTCGAATTTGAAACTAATCTTTTAATTTTGAAGGTACTTTACACCAAACCCCATCATATTTACATAATTTCCTCAAAAAGAGCTCCAATTTTTCTGTAAATCTATTCCTCGAAGCACAAGATGTTTAAAAGTGGCGTACGTTCAATTTTGGGCGAACGATCTGAATTTTCGAAAATTGCGAACAAATACCTATTACCATTGTCGAAAAGAAATATTAACGCTAGAGATTTTTGTTTCATGAAATCTCTTTTTGAAAGAGATATTAAATTAATGTAAATTAAACACTCCACTGTTTCCTAGTAATGATCCACTCTTCACTAGTAATGATTGCTGCTATTGGGTCTAACCGCTTCCTTATTCTTTGGAGGGCTACTGTTTTTTAAATTTTTTTCCAACAGTATTATCTCAAAAGTACAAAAAACTATATTGTTAATAATAAACATGTTACATGTGTAACAATCCAGGATCCCCAGGAATGAAGACAGGGCAAAGAATAAAGATAAACATGTAATAAGTGGTATTAACATCAAAGGCGGGGACAAATGAAAGCGGTGTCGCGTAGCGATAATTTTTTGGAAGTCTAAGAAGACGCGACAAAATCATAATGGGGACAATATAGTTCAGTAGCGTTTGTCGAGTGAAACATTTTGGAAGTTATTTGAAAGAAATCGGTTCACGCGTTCCAAAGATATAAACAATTTAGTGAAGTACATTTTAAGCACACAACTAGACACGATAGCCATTGTTGTAGCATAAGATCTAATGTAAAAGGTTGTTTTTTTCAACAAATTAAGTAAACGCGTGAAGCGATTCAAACGAAACTTTTGGCATTAATAGAAGAAATTATGGGGAAAATTATGGCACTACTCACAACGCGGAGAAATTTCGGGGGGCTACGGTATAAAAGAAAATGTAAATTGTATAAGTGGGAAATTCCAAACGAGTCGTATGACGTCAGAGCGGTGGAAGGGGATCGACCGTCTTCAGATTAAAAGAACTTTGGAAATTTTAGATGGTAGAAAACGAAATAGAAAACGGTAATAGCATTCAATTTGAAAATGCCTGAGAATAATAAAGAGAGACGACCCAGAAAGAAGAAGATTAACTTAAAAATATATAATATTATATAGAAGACCCGGAAGTGATCGTGAAATGTTCGAGAAAAAAAAAAAGAGGAAGTCTCGTGACAACAATGAAAGAATAACGCGGGGAGGATAGCTTGAGAGGGACGTATGTTGAAACGCTCCGCGGAAATTAAAAATTTTGTTAGAAAGTTGTGCTAATCACGCGAGCAAAGTTAATTTTATAACGTTTAGTTGTAGTGGAGAAAGTTTAGAAGGTGAAACGCGGAAAATTATTGAAAAATTTTCAAAGAGAACGTTGTTCGCGAATATAAACAGTCGCATCATCAGCCGTGTGATTAAACTCGTTTCGTAAGTAATAAACAGTTATAACGAAGAGACATTGATTATTTAAAATGAAATTTTCCGAATTACGTGTGTGAAAAATGGAAGGATGCTGTGAATGGACAAACAAAAGGACGCTGCGTATATTTGGCGAGGGTGATGCATGAGAACGGCGCGGTGCAGGTCGCTGAACTCAACGAAAGGAAAGTGCACTAACTTTATTTAAATTGGTAATGCGCATTGATAAGAAGAAAGAATAGACTCATAGCTTCTAATGTACAAGGCCAAGTTTTGTCAAATAGAAATAGATTTTAGTGAAAACAAAAAATAGAATGCGCATTCAAGTATGAATGATTTGGTTTTAATCTTATAGTGTAAATCTTCAGTGTGAATGAGAATTTCGTGTTTCTAGGGTACTGTTTATTGTGTATTTAGTGTATTGTTTTTCGATTTTGTGTTGTTTGTTATTTGTTATGCCTCTAGCAGAGGAAGGAGAACAAAAAAAAAAAAACAAAAAAAAACAACAGATAAAATAAACGATGTCGAACGTTGTTGGTTCGACATTAAACCAATGCAATTGGTCTTATAAGTATGTGTAGTTAGATGAGGACCTACGCCCACGTGCCCGAATACTACGTCAGGATCCTGTATAGGTCCGCCACAGCCTCACGCCCAGTATTTATATCTGTATGAATAAATATCAGAAAAGCAGCTAGGCAACGGGCAAATTTCAGATGTATGTATTTTTGGCAACCCAACGTCAGGCATAATAGTGGACATTTTGGTAAGAACTATAGATGAAAGGAGCACAGGTAAAGATCGTTACATATTTTTGTAAATTAGTTTTGAGAAAGAAAAGCAGAACGGATAGGTGACGTGTACCATTACATATTTGGCAGCCCAGCGTGGGGGCCATTGTAGAAGGTTTTCGGAGGTAGACATAGGTACCGTTACATATTTGGCGCCGCAACGCGGGTCGTGAGTAGAACGAGTACCAGGGCACTACAATAGTACGCAAGTGGGCTAGGCAATCAGGTCAAAGATCATTGTAACCATAACATATTGTATTTCAAAATGGAGACGCGTAGTGGAAAAATGATAAGCATACGGGATACGTCGGATTCGGAAACAATTTCCGCTCGCGATGAGGACGAGGAGGGCCAACGTTTACAGGACGTAGAAGTAGAAGGGGAGGGGAATATTGCGATAAACACGCAAAGTGCAGATATGAGCCAGGAAGCTGCAGGTGAAATTGTTCCTGAGGTGCAAGGGGTACCCGAATCCACCCTTTCCATGTTGCTACGTGTAATGCAAGAAATAAGAAGTGACAATGTTAGGTTGGAGAATAATTTGCAGAGGCAAATAGAAGGTAAATTTGAGGAAGTTGTGGAGCAGAATAAAGGAATAAATGCCGCGCTGAACAAATTGCAGAATGAGGTGCAGGTCGCGGTGTCGAAAGTTCAAGACGAAGTAAGCGCGTTTAAAGTGGAAACAATCGCGCGTTTCGCCAGGTTAGAACAGAACGCGAAAACGGGGGAGGAAACATCAAAAACTCGTTTCGCGGTACAAGAGGTGTTCAACCAACAAATTAGTACAGGTGTGGGTGAAATCCAATCGACCGTGGGCACCTTGCAACAATCGGTGCAATTACAAGAAACGCGATTGTCAGACATAGGCAGGAATGTGCAGGACTTCAAAGAAGTGGCGCGACAGCAAGACGCTCGTATAGGTCGTGTAGAAGAATCTATCAGTGGGATAGATAGAAATATTATAACGGCTGTTCAGGGAGAATTAAATAGTCGGAAATTGGCAGATATAGGATCGACAAAAGAAGTCGATAAAGAAATTCTGAACAAGATAGCAGACCTAGAGCAGCAGGTGTATGCAGCGCGAAGGGCGAATGGCAATGGTTACGCAATGGGGCATGCGACGTTGCCAAATTACCTGCGATTTCATGGGGAAAGCAGAGAACAACCATACTCATTTCTGACGGCACTCGAGAACTATTTTAAAGTAAATAACATTCCGGAAGGAATGAAGTTGAGATTCGTAGAGGAAGCCCTTAGCTCTAAGGCGCAGTATTGGTGGCAGGCGCTGACACCAACACCGGAAACATATGGGGAATGGAGGGCTAAGTTTCTAGAACGATACTGGAACCAACACCATAGGTTCGAGTTGAAATACCGGCTGATGTCAGAACGGTATCGGAAAGGAAGCGCCGAAACTATGAGCGATTTCGTCACCCGGAAAGTTAGTGCATTTAAGGTATGCAGCGAAGAATTTAACCCGGCGGAAATTATTCGAATCCTCATTCGACAGATGCCGAGCGGGATAAGAAATTTGCTTTGGAACAATATGCCGGAGACGATTGACGCGTTAATTGAAAGAGTAAGTCGGTTCGATCAGGCGAACGACGAGAATGAACGGGACGGGCGTGACGGGAAAGGTCCGAATTCCGGTAATGGTAATGGCAATAACCGATACAATGGAGGGCGATATCGGCATGATAATATGTGCGCAATAGAGGTGCGCGAAGACAAGCCTCGAGGGAGGGAAGAAAAGTCACAGGACGGACAGGTGCAACGAAAACCGAAGCCGAAGGACGGCGAACGAGCAGGCGCGGAACGATCGGAGCAAGAAGCCAGGGATCGTAATCAGGCAAAGACGGAAGGGGCGCAAGGGCGATGGGAACTAACGGCAAGGAAGGAAAACTAGATGCGTTTGGTGCGAGAAGGTGGATCGAACCAAACGAGAGGCAAAAGGATGTCGTGACAATTGTGGCAATAGCGAGCATTGTGGTCGAGGTGATGGATTGCTTCGAGAGGAAACAACAGAAGGCGCAGGGCCAAGTAAATGTTTGATTCTGCAAGGCAGGTGTTACGGGAAGGAAGTTCGAGCGCTGGTAGATACGGGTAGTAGTATTAGTGCGGTATCGGAAGAATTTTGCAAGAAGGTGCAGAAAGAGGGGCATATGTTGGTAGAACTGCCGACACGGAAGCTTCGCGTGATCATGGCTAATCGAAGAGCGGCAAACACCACAGGGAAGCAAATCTGGTTGGAAATAGATTTAGGAGAGGTGACAATAGAGGTAGCAGCAATTGTTGTCCGGGGGCTGATCCGTGACGTCATCATTGGGATGGATGCACTGGATGCTTGCCAAGCCGTTGTCGACGTGAGAGCGAGGAGAATAACGCTAAAGTCGCAAGGTTTTATTGGAAGCAGGTCAGTGGTCGCTCAACTTGATAGTACGGAGGCGGAAGGAAACGAGCTTCAGGCTACCATGGAAGAGACTCTTCAGAATGTGGAAAGGGCCGCGGAGGAGGTCATCGATCAAGAGGGCTGTCCGGTGCGAGTTCGCCAGTTGCTAAGGGAATTTATTGAAGTTTTTGGGGAGTCGTCAGAGCCGGTGAAGGGCTACAAGTTTAAGCTGCAATTGAAGGATACTACGCCGTTTTCTACGAAGCAATATCCCGTACCACAGGTGTATCATGGGCAGGTGCGCCAGTTGATTAAAGAGATGGAGCAGAAGGGCGTTATTAGAAAGGCAATAACCCCGTACGTTAGTCCGGTGGTTGTAGTAGTAAAGAAGAACGGGAACATTCGTTTGTGTCTTGACGCGAGAAGGTTAAATACGGTCACAATTCCACGATACGAGACGCCACCTACTGTAAGTGAAATGGTTAGGAAGTTAGGAGGGGCGAAGATCTTCAGCGCGTTAGATTTTTCATCCGCGTATTGGCAAATAGAGGTAGAAGCTGGATGTCAGCAATACATTAGTTTTAAATTTGAAGGAACTGTATCTTCATTTACACGATTGCCATTCGGGTTAAAAAATTCTGGCGCAGCGTTGATCAGGTATCTCGACGATGTGATCACGGCGGACTTGAAGAACACCATAGTGATGTACGTCGACGACATTATTTTGTTCTCACCTGATTTGGAGTCCCATTTGAAGGATTTGAAGAAATTATTAGAGATTTTCAGAGAGTACAATTTAAAATTGAACTTAGAAAAGTGTGAATTTTGTCGTCAAAAGGTGCAGTTCATGGGACACGAAATCTCGAGTGCAGGGATGAAGATACAGGAGAACAAGAGAGAATTGATCCGGAGTTTACCACCACCCAAGAATGTGCGAGGATTGCGTCGACTTTTCGGAATTTGCAATTATTATGCGCGATTCGTAAAGAATTACTCGCAGAAAGTAGTGCCGTTGTTGCACCTGTTAAAGAAAGGGAGCAGGTGGCAATGGACTCAACAATGCCAAGAAGCCTTCGAGCAGTTGTTGAATGCTTTCGAACGCACGTACGTAGTTCAATACCCCGATTTTCGTCGCCGTATGTACTTGCAGACAGACGGTAGCGGGTTCGCATTGGGGGCGATGTTATTTCAGTTAGGTGAATGTGGAGAGCTGCAAATAATTGCTTTAGACAGTCGCACGTTAAAAGGAAGCGAATTAAATTTTGGAGTGACAGAATTGGAAGCACTTGCTATTGTGTGGGCGACCCGAAAATTTAGGACATTGTTGGTAGGGCGTCCATTCACAATTATTACGGACCACAAGGCATTAACATTTCTTATGAGAAGCCACACTCACAACGATAAGCTTCTACGCTGGACTGTGTGGTTACAACAATTTCAATTCGAGATCGAATATTGTGAAGGTCGGAAGAATTTGCTTCCAGACTATCTGTCAAGGATAAAGGTGAAAGAAAAAGGGATGTTTGAGAGCGTAATGACAGTCATTAAAGTACGAGAAATCAACCCACGATGGACGACAAGGGCGGTGATCGATATGCAACAGCGCAACGGTTTTGGGCAAGAAATCGTGAAGATGGTTAGTGGTCAGCCCTACGACGAGAATCAAATACGAAAGGAGAAGGATAAAGACGTGAATAATTGGAAGATT